>OX438903.1:23119223-23591723 GCA_949316265.1 Diarsia mendica
AGTGTTATCAGGTAACGATACTTGATACCGATACCAAATTAACCCTATAAGTAACGGTATTTTTCTTTCATCTCATTCTTACGACGCATTTATGTCGTCATAATAGCTTTTTTTTCTGTTTCCACTTGCTGTGAGTTTAGTCGCCACCCAAAACCGAACGCAAACGGTTTATCTGTTCATTTAGTATATAAAATTACCTACGTGGGTTAACCGAAATGGAAGGTAAGTGACTGTAACGGTAAAAGTATCGATACTTTTACCGTTACCAGGGAACATTAATAAACTGATCCGATACCAAATTACCGATACCAGTGATAACGTTAATAAATTAACATTATGAAAATATCGTTACTTACCGATACTTTTATCGTGAATTTGGTAACGTTAACAAGCCCTGACCGGCATCACTCATGCATCACTCAAGCTGTCAACTGTCAAGTGTCAAGCTGGAATGCAACTGAACAGACCAATAGGGATGTCCATCTGATATCGATTGAGCAAAGAATCGATTTTTTGGATAAAATAAAAATGTTTTTTCAAATCGATATCTAGTGCTGAATCGATTCAGGAAATCGATATTTCACCCCAGAACATCAAGTTTTTTTTGTTTGAATTTTTAAGAATTGTGGTGGCGGGATAAGCATATATTGCGCGGGCAAATCGTTTTGCGTAAAAATACGGAGAAAACGATTTTTTCCAGATATTTATTTATTTATTTTATTTTGGCAACAAACAGTCATGTACTTACAAACAATATTATTTGAAAGAATTGGTTCCATAACATAGATATATAATTCCGTAGATTGGGCTTGAGAGTGAATGAGAGCTCCCGCTTTAGCGGAACTTTGCTGTGTTAGAAAGAGAGAGAAACAGAGAGAGAAACAGGGCCAAAACACGTATTTGCTACCGGCCCATACCGGCCCCGGTAACTGTTTACGCGAGCGTTTCGGCAATTATTTAAGTGAACTACAGTGATAACCCGTGATTGAATTACCATAATACGATGGTTTCTTGTGCAGTACCAGGATGTGAATCTTCCAAAAAGAAAAATCCCCAGGATTACTCGTTTCACCAGTAAGTTTACAAGTTGTTTACATCGTTATTTCTGCAATAACAATGCACCTAATAAGCCGGCTTTAAGCAAAATATTATGAGAACATTATTTTATTTACGATCTAGATGAATTAGCATGCCTAAAACCGACGTATTTGAGAAATAACAATAGAGAAATACGAAGGAGTTATAACCTCACTTTTTAGTGATGCGATGGCCTAATTTTTGTTGATATCGACAGCTAAGATAGCGTCTTACAAATGCATAGGTAGTCTTAGAAAAATAGATTATATGTAGGTACTTAACTTATTGTAACAAACAAAATAAAATATAGATAGATTACAATCGTATGTATACTAATATTTTAAAGCTGATGAGTTTGTTTGTTGATGATCATGTTTTGTCTGATGGTTCGAATTATTCTACCGCTAAATGAGGTTATATAGTCGCATGCCGACAGCATTTATTGCGTCAGACCCATAGGCGTCTAGCACACGGTCATGCAAGCGTCAATCAATTCCATCAATCATGAGTGATGGTTTTCGTCAGTCAGTACAAAATAACTTCAATCATCGCATTAGACGGTAGGTTTTTCGTCAATCAAAAAATTTACCGTTGCAAAACTGACAGCAAAACCTATCGTGTAATGTTCGCCATAAGACATTTAACAGAATTACTCGTGCATGACGATTTACGTCACATAAATTATCGATAGAGACCAACAAAGGAATAGACTAGTCACAACACTGTCTGTGCACACACTCACATTTTACACAGACATAAATCAATGGTTTTTGGTCTCGTTTGATTGTTGACATTACCAATCTACGGAATTATATATCTATGTTCCATAAAAAAGACCTAGTGCCGATATGAGACTAGCTAAATCCTTTTCGCTCATCGATCGTTATTTCGCCCCTGTAATCCTGTAAACTCCTGCATTGCGAATTTCATCGAAAAAAAAGATTTTTTTAATTTGTGAATCGAGTTTATATTTCCTACATAGCGGATCTTTTTCTGAGTTTTTTTTTATTCCTTTCGTCTCTCTTTCAAGTCGATAGTCGCCGCGATTCTGCGAATGAAAATGTACCTAACCTGACAAACGTAAAAGTGAGTTTTGCTCACGGGCGGCGCGCGTCTACGTGCGCGCCGCCGTTTGGATATTGTGAATAGCCAGGGATGCCTCTGACGGCAGATGCAAGATGTTAGTAGGAATTATTTACCTATCCCAAAAAAACTGCACAGCAACACCGCTAAAGAAGTTTTCACTTCAAAAACAAGACTTGTAGGTAGGGGTTGCGTCGTTTTATTTTTATTACAGAGTTCCTATGGCCTCCTTCCAGGGCCTCAAGTCTGGTATTTTTAAAAATATCGTCATTCCAACACGATCCCATTGTCATTTTGCTAAAAGTTTGTAGTAGGCAATGACGTACGTAGTAGGTACATAATCTGCTAATTCATAGTGGTCGATCATTGGTCCGTGTGGGTCCGTCAATGGTCTCGTAATAGAATTGTGATAGAATGACGCTGTCGTATTGCGGGTCACGTGGGCAGGGCTAGGCCCCGGCCCTAGGCCCTTTCATTGTCATGTCACACAGCACACTCACTGACTTCTATATTTGGCTGTGGACTTCTTGTCACTCTTATGAAAATCAACAAAACATTTGATAGGATTCTTCTCTTTGAATGTGTGCGTGTAAG
Organism: Diarsia mendica; assembly: GCA_949316265.1. Lineage (NCBI taxonomy): Eukaryota > Metazoa > Arthropoda > Insecta > Lepidoptera > Noctuidae > Diarsia > Diarsia mendica. The sequence goes on from OX438903.1 coordinate 23,121,978, forward strand.
TTAGAGTGACAATGTGTGTGTTCGCGGTAATTTTTATAGAATGTACCTATGTACCTAATGTAACCTATAGGGCACTCCCGGTCATCCAAGAATTGTGAAATTTGGGGTGAAGCAAGCTCTTATAGCATAAATAAAGGAATAATTATGAAAAATAAAAAAAGTTAAAAACTCCCATACAAAACATAAAACCAATATAATTTGGTCCTTGAATCGTATGAGCGCCTATACAATCCAGAGGTCAAGTTTCATTAGCCCGTAGAAGAAATTGTATAAATTACAGCATAGGTACCTCTGACTTTTCGCGGCGCAGCGCGCAGCTGTGTGCGTGCGTGTAGTATGTTTGTAGTGAATCATTCATTGACTGATAACCATTTCATTGTACTTACTAATTTTGTTCAATATTTGCTTTATTTTTGTTAACTAATTTGGGGAATCGTTAGTGAACGCACAAACCCGCAATGCGTTTTTTGGAAATTACTCTACAATGACTACATTAGAAGATTTTAGGACATTATCTAAAATCCACGCCGCAAGGGCCGACGCCTGTCCCGTCGGGGCCGCGGTATTTTGTATTAGATTACGTGGCCTCGGCGCAAGGGCAAAGAAGGAACATGGGTTCGGTTTTTAGTCAGTAGAAGTCTGACACTCCCCTTCGCTCTGCCCAAGAGCGGGGGGGGGGTCATTCGATGATTTTCCACCCACCAAAAAAAAAAAAAAAAAAAAGGGCCGACGCCTGTCGGGACTGCGTGTTGTTCGAAAGAGATACCGCGGCCTCGCATACAAAGGGCTAAGAAGAACATTTGTGTGATTTTTTAGGGTTCCGTACCTAGTCATCTAGGAACCCTTATAGTTTCGCCATGTCTGTCTGTCCGTCCGTCTGTCCGTCCTCGCTTAATATCTGTAACCATTAGCAATAAAAAGCTGAAATTTGATACCAATATGTGTATCAATCACGCCGACATAGTGGTGAAATAAAAATTGGAAAAAAATGTTTTATTAGGGTATAATTATGTAAAGTGGGAAGTGATTTTTTTTTAAATTTCAACCCTAACGTGTGATATATTGTTGGAAAGGTATTTAAAAATGAATACCTAGGGGTTTACTAAAATAATTTTTTGATAATGTCAATAATTTCGGAAATAATCGCTCCAAAAGTAAAAAACAAACCCCTCTAACTTTTTTATACTTTAGGTATTTACCTATTTATATTTTTGAAGCATAAGTTTAGAAAATATGAAAAAAATCTGAAAAGTAGAACTTTGGACTTTCTAGGAAAATCATTTTGAACTTGGATGGAAACAACAGATGGTAACAGCAGTTATCCAATATAATTTGGTCCCTGAATCGTATGAGTGCCTATATAGTCCAGAGGTCAAGTTTCATTGGCCCTTAGAAGAAATTGTATAAATTACTAGTTGATGCCCGCGGCTTCGCCCGCGTGGATACTGTAAAAACAATCCTTGATGCGGATTATATATTGTTTTTATTTTTTCCCCCCACACTAGAAATTTCTCCTGTATCGTGGGTGCGTTCACAAACATTTCAAATCAAAGTGGTTTGTCTGTGTATTCACTTATCTTGCTGGTTTCACATGAATTAAATATGATTCAATCAATAGATGTAAGTAGTACACACGGCTACACATCAAGCTATACATTTCCAGTATAAGCTGGTCTCGAATTGTATAGGATTTCCATACAGTGCGAGATCAGCGTAAACTGGAAATTTATAGGTTGATGTGTAGCCGTGTGTTTCACAATTTTATTGCGTAGGTAGGTAGGTAGAAAAAAAATAGGTAAGTTTGCCTACGCCACGGTAATATTATCATACAGTAGTTCGACTTCATACAAACGGACGAAGCGCGAGCTATGCCTACGCGCCTCGATTAAGGGATGCGCCTGGGATGCAGACAGTCGCGACTGTGCCGCAGTGACGAGCGGACGGTATGTTGTTTTTTAACAATAAATGCACGATGTTTTCTCTAAAAATAAGACAAGTACATTTAATTTACATTTTTTGTGTTGTTTTTGGTTTCTTTTTTTAATTACCTGGAAACTTTGAAAAATAAGACTATAAAATAATTTCACTTACTAGTAGGTAGGCTTATAATGTGTGTCTTTTTAATGGATAAGTATTTCTATAGATGTCCCGAAAAAAACATGGTTTTTTAATTAAATCTATCAATCAAAAAACAACACGCATGTTTATTGAACACTTTCTATTCAATTCACAAAGTATTTTATTTGTTTTAAAAAGTATATTTACGATCACAAAACTAAATGGAAACACAAAATAAGCACATGTAATTAAAATACTGGAGGCGGGCAGCCCTTACGCATGTTTACGTACCGCGCGGCTGTAGGCATCTATTTCAAGGACACGGCCGAGTCACACTACTGTACATATTTATACTGTGCCTACGCTGATCGCCTGATTTAGGTATAGGTACCTACCCTAAGTATACATGAACAATGAATTACTACCTACCAAACCGTGTCAGAAAATGTATTATCAGTGGGTACCTACCTACTTACAGTAGAATTTTTTTTTAATCTTTAGGTAGGTATATACTATACTATATAACATAAAAGGACCCATTAGGTGGACAAAATTTTAGAAATCATTCAGACCACCAAAATAAGGACTATAATAATAATAAAAATCATGGGAGAAGTTAGAACTTTAGAAGTGAACAATATACTTTGTACCGAACAAAAAAGATTTAGAAAAAGAAAACGATAAATATGGCAGTTTATGATTTTTTGCACGCAGTTATGTCAAATATGAATAAAAATACTCCAGTCTGAAGACGACGCGCCACGAACATCAAAAGTGAAGCCAACTTTTTATCTATGTGTGTAGACAATGTCTCGTGAAGTCGTGACGTTCTAGGAGAAATGCGTGTGGTTTTAGTGTAGGTGTGTGCGTGAGCTTGTATGTTTACTTGCTATAGGCGTGTGGTTTTGTGGCTTCACTGTTGGTGTTCGCGGCGCGCCGTCTTTCTTTTTTTCTTGGTCTGAGTTGACTAAAGAAATGATAAAGCATGAAGAAGCCGAACTGAAAGTGATATGTTATATGTAATATGAAAACTGGAGAAATAAATAAAATTCTGATTCTGATTCTTTACCGGTAAAATTTGGGACAAGCCCGCCACACCATTCCCAAACCACTGTAACTCCTGTTAGCCAGAATCAACAGTGGCGACCACAAGAAAAGCGCCGAGACAATGAAGCTCGACGAAGTCCCAGAGAAGCGATTTAGTATTTAACCGACTTCTTAAAAGACTGAATTGAAATAAATAATTTATGACTTCATTTTCGTTATCAGCGACTCTGAAAACCATGAAAACACCCATGACGTAAAAACCAAAAATTTCCTGGCCGCCATCTTGGATTTTCATTTTGACCTCATTTTCGTAATCAGCGACCCCAAAAACCATGAAAACGACACCCATGACGGACAAAACCAAAAAAAATCCTGGCCGCCAGATCGCACATATTTTTTTTTACTTTCTAGCATTTTTTCTCATTCCCTAATAAAAAAACATTGTATCAATCATAAAATGTAAAATCCGCGGGCAAGCCCGCGCGCCGGCGCTAACTTGCTAGAAACGTTGAACTATGACCTTGAATGCGCAGTAACACATTTTCGGGTCTCAATCAAAGTGCAGCATTCGGGGCCGCGCGTAACCATAGTAACGCGGTGACGCTAGTCACCATACAGTTGCATTCCGCCCCTTGCCACCCGCGCACTGTAACCTTACTTTGTTCTATGTCTGTTTATTCGAATTTTCGAACAGCGCCATCTATTATAAATATTTACCGAACGTAAACTCGTAACACAACAGCAACGAACCCTTTCTTGGTGGTTCTATAAATTTCTGTCAGATGGCGCGATTCAGGTCACTCACACATACAAAGATTTTGCGTTTTTTATTGAGTCTAATTCGCCTACAAATACTGTTTTTTTTATAAAATTTGGGCGTTTTGCGGTCATAATACATAATAAAGACTCATTATACTTGCTTTTATTCTGCAGAAATCGTTTATTTACGGAGATTTCACCTTCTGCAAAATGTATGGCGAGGTCTAACTAGGGATCCACCTTAAGGATAAACAAGCCAACGGCACGAACTAGTTGGTGGGCGGGGCTAAAATGCATGCTATATTTCACCCGACATCACGAGCGAAATGCATAGAGCGAAAGAGACACAACTAAAACGGGCGCGCGATTTTTTCTATGCAGACCTTTGGTATATTTGGTTTCATGAAAAATCTATTGAATGTAACTGTTCAAAATCAAATTATTTAAAAACTAGCTGACCCACGCAACTTCGTCTGCGGCACATAAATATAGCTTATAACCTTTCTCGATATAATATCGACTATCCGACATAAATTAAGCTAAATCGTAACAAACAAAAAATCTTAGCTTTCCTCTTTATTATAATAGTTTAGATAGTTTAGATTAGCTTAGATTATATTAAAGTGTGAATCACTATAGGTATCTCTTACTGTTAAATATACTATAACACTCTGTACTTGTAAACATTATGATGCAGTAAATATTTTGAATTTGAATTTCCCGGAGGCCAGCCAGAATCCCCCGTACCCACATTGCGACGCGCGAATTATTTTGCCGCGCGGATATTTTTACATTGCGATATCTTCTAAGATATTTGTTAAAACTGTATAGAGTAAAGGGCACAAATATTTTATATTAAATTTCCGTTCTAACAAACACATTTATTTAGATGTAGATTAATACCTTAAGGGTAAAATAAGCTTCGCAAAAAATAATTATTTTTAACCTAACAGTTTAACAGTAAAAAAAGGTTACAGTGAGTCAATCTTAAAAGATAGATATATGCTGTCGCGGACTTTTTCTTAGAGCTTTTTAAGAGGAACAATTCCTTCATATATGATATTTGCGTAACTTAAGAGGAAATGCGAGTGCTGTCTCTTTCTACTATCGCTGTCTCTCTCCGTCCTCCTGCCCTCAAATTCGTGCGATAAGGACAACTATAGAAAAAAGTTAGAATTCGAGGTTTGGCTCTCGCCTATTTCCTCCTCCAATATTGAACCAATTTAAAAGATATTTTAGACAATGAATAAGGAGGTTATATACTACGCCGCTATGTTTTTCTTTTTTCGTTAATAGTTGTCAAATTTGTACACTAGGACTCTGTTAACAGCGATCTAAACAAGCAATTTTGAGCATTTTTTGAGGGTTCTAGTGCTTATAAAAATAATTTATCACCAAAAAGGAAAACATAGGGGCATAGAAATAGTTAATATTTATTATTCTGTAAAAAACCATTGCTCTAGGGTCATTAACCAAAAAGAAAACAGGCGAGAGCGTTTGTATGGAGAATAGACCACTCGCGTTTCCTCTTAAACCGTTTTCGCAGCGCACGCAGCGGAAGCTCTCAAAAAGGAAATACCTTTTCCCGTTTTTGTAACATTTTTCATTTATGCTCCGCTCCTATTAGCCGTAGCGTGATGTTATATAGCCTAAAGCCTTCCTCGATAAATGGACTATCCAACACAAAAAGAATTTTTCAATTCCAACCAGCAGTTCCTGAGTGTACCGCGTTCAAACAAACAAACAAACAAACAAACAAACAAACTCTTCAGCTTTATAATATTAGTATAGATTTTAATAACTAATCTGTGTCCGTCCGTATGGTTTCACTTTTTTCTTTTTCATACTATATAGGTACGTTACTTATTTACGCCCAAAGATGAGTTAAATTAGTGCTAAAATATGAAAGTTTTGACGTTCATAACTTCCAAATCAATATTTTTTTTCCAATTCTGCTTCCATACAGACCTAGATAATGATAAGACCAGTTGATACAATTTTTAATTTTGAACCTACACCGTCAAACAGAGGAGTAATCACTTTCGTAAGTTTGTATGGAAGAATGACTGGCTTGTTCAACCTTAACCGACCAGTATGTAGCCACAAGCCTGACTGTATCGTTGACCTCGTTCTAATCCTGGAAGGTGCAGGCGGTTATGCGGGATGGTAAAGGACTTCCGGCGTATCCACACTAGCAGTCTATTTATAATGGGTTGAATACACAACATTTGGCCAGATTATTTCTACAACCAACCTGGACCTGCCATAGGTAAAGAGAATAATAATACAGGCTGGACAATTACTAATTAACACTACCATAAGGATCCCGTCTTTTTGACAATGTAATTAAATTAATGATTATGTTGTGTTGCAGATATTCGGGTGGATCTCTGTGGCGTCAGTGCCCGTGGCGGCGTGGTGGGTGGGCGCGTCTCCCCTGGCACTGGGGCGCGGGCCGCCGGGCCGTCTGGCCGCCGCCGCGCTGGCCGCCATCGAGAGGCCTGTCTTCTCCTTCTTCGTCGCCATGGCGCTGCTCGGGGCCATGAACGGCATTCCTTGTAAGTTACCATGTTTATTCCCAAAAGTAGTTATAAATCACAACAGCTAGCTAGAGTGGTGCAAGGAAGCATTTATGAAGTGTAGTGTCTTCTGAAAGAATATATAGATAATGTCCATAATCATGTAGTGCTGACCTCGGTAACCGCGTACCGTGGTGGTCGGATTCCTATCTGTGATGTACAAGCTTCCTGCTCGAGCTTGCGCAACAGTCGAAGGACGGGCGTCTTTCAGTAGGTATCTACCTATGTGGTGCAGACGATTGCGTAACATCAGCTACCTATCTAGAGTTCCTATGTTTTATGATAATAGGTACCTACTTACAATAGACGTTATACTATTCAATAATAATAGGTAATAATATTTCTGAAAAACTTATTCTCTTGACTGTACCCTATAGCCCAGACGACTTTCTATTATCTAACAGTTTGCTAAGAGTCGTTTAGCCCTGGTTACGAATTATTTGCACATTGCGACAGTCATTTGTTTCATAACCGTCTATTGCGGACTGCGGCAGTACCTAATCACACGATACTTATATACCGCTCACATTACTGCTATAGGTACCTATAGTACCGTAGTACCTACCACTTATTTAACCACTCGTTTAGTATCTAGTAGTAGGTAACTAGATGATGCCTACCTACTCTGAAACTTTAGCTGCTGTAAGTAGGTCGAAGTCGTAAATGGGCTACATACTTACCTACCATGCTTGTAGCGCTGATGCCAGATAAGATTTTTACTGCTTCTAAAATTAATTAAATAATATGGATGATTCGAGTTATCTTATAATAATCGGCCTTTTAACCCGTGACTAGTCCATGAAGAAACGAGCTTCGGTATAAATGTATTGTTGTGTTCCAGCCGCGGTACAGCGAGTCCTGTCGTGGCGCGGCTGGGCGTCGTGGGCGCGGCTGTCGTTCGGCGCGCTGCTGCTGCACATGCCCATCAACAAGTCGCTGGTGGCCGCACGACTCATGCCCTCCATGCTCGACCGACAGTCCGCGGTAATACCTTCCTTCCTTCTCTATGCAATTCATCAACAGCTGTGTAGTGGACGAGCCAAAAGGAGCATTTAAGGATCGTAGCAAATAGCGTTGTGGCTTCAGCCTATATACCTGTTATCTTCTGAATCATCTTCATGGGTAGGTACCTGAACTGAACTGCTCCATATCTTAACGTGAATGACTTTTCGTGAAGACAGTGGTTTGGATCAGGCAGGCAGACAGGCCACAAGCAGTTCTTGGAAGCATTTTCTGACAATTGTCACTAATCAATCCTCTCGCGACAAGCGTAGCTGAACCGTGTCGAGTATAGATGGATCGTACATCGATCGTCATCCCGCGAAGCTATTATTTTATAACTTGAATCATTATTTTCCCCCTAAGATCCTGGAGTGGTTCGGCGTGGCGGCAGTGTCGTACATAACAGCGCTACCGCTCGCGCTGCTGGTGGAACTGCCGGCGCAGCGCCTGCACCGCGCGCTGACCAACACGCGCCGCACGGAAGCCCGGCCGCCCGCGCCACCACCCACCGACGTCGACAAACCCACCGACAAGGCTGACTTGTGAACATCTTGCGTACACAGTAGTACGACACGAGTGCTTACTAAAACTTCTGCACTAAAATGCGAGGAGCTCCCGTCTGTCGAAAGTTTCTGTACATAGCTAGGCACTCCATTTGCTACTACTGTTTGTGAATGTCAATCTTCAGGGGTCTTGGGCGACTTGTTTTAAATTATTCTAGGCTGGACCTAGTCGGGTATTGGTTCCAAAATTGTGGCTCCCTCCCACAACTATAGCAGTGAAATGTAACTAACGATCCTATCAAACTACCCACATCTAAGTGTAAATAATTTATGACTACCGAATATAATGCGACAGATAAACAATTTAAACTTTTTCCTCTACAGGAAACCACATAAGTTATGTAGATTAGCAATAACATACATAAGTTAAAGTTAACTAAATTGACACAAACTCGAGCATTGTCACTGTAGACCAACTTTTATTAACTATTTATATCTTTCTACTAGAAAATGAGACAGAAACAGAATGCTGAGTAGCAGACATAAATGAGCGAAAAAATCTGTAATATTTAGTGTGAACTAAGTATTGACAGAGTTTTCGTGATATCGCAACATCACACAACTTGGCAACGTCAAGCTATTAGTAAATATTTAGTATTAGTGAATATTTAGTAATTTAGCAGTTGGCCAGATCCATCCATGGTTGGTCCATGTGCCTACAGCCTGCAGGGAGACTTGTAACAGTGCTTGATGAACTGATTAACATAGATTAAGTTAGAAATGTTTACTATCCTGGAAAGAGCCTCGTTAACACCTGCTCTATTGCCAGGTTGATAGCTGAACTTGGTACACATTATTTGCTATACAACCATTTTGGCAGCCAGTTGTTTCTTGAGGCAACACATTGTGATAGTAGATTGTAGCGTAAGGGCGCCGCCCGTGGTGAAAGACTTTACTAGCTGTGTGTAACAAATACATGTAGGATTTTGTCTGGACTAAACCTTTAGTGCACAAGTACATAAAATTACTTCCACTGAGGCATGTGTGTCATTTAGAACTTATGGTTTTGCCATTAGAGATACAAACATTGTGAAAATAAGTAGAAATTAGGAAACATGAAAAACTGAAAGTTTAAGAGGAAACGCGAGTGGTCTTTTCTCCATACAAACGCTCTCGCCTGTTTCCTTTTTGGTTAATGACCCTAGAGCAATGGTTTTTTACAGAATAATAAATATTAACTATTTCTATGCCCCTATGTTTTCCTTTTTGGTGATAAATTATTTTTATAAGCACTAGAACCCTCAAAAAATGCTCAAAATTGCTTGTTTAGATCGCTGTTAACAGAGTCCTAGTTAGTGTACAAATTTGACAACTATTAACGAAAAAAGAAAAACATAGCGGCGTAGTATCTATCCTCCTTATTCATTGTCTAAAATATATTTTAAATTGGTTCAATATTGGAGGAGGAAATAGGCGAGAGCCAAACCTCGAATTCTAACTTTTTTCTACTGTTGTCCTTATTGCACGAATTTGAGGGCAGGAGGACGGTGAGAGACAGCGATAGTAGAAAGAGACAGCACTCGCATTTCCTCTTAAAATAGAGTGATCCGTTTGTTGTGTGTTAAGACCAGTTTCTCAGCTCGCTCATGAAGCTTGAGAAAGCCGACTATTCTTTTGTGCCCTTGAGATGTCAAGTCCAGTTCAATAAATCTGTACATTATAATTTATTTGGATTGTTTTATTTTTTTACTTCCTCGATCCATCCCAAACTAATCACCAGTGTGGAGCCCTCTGCAGGAAATGTGCCACCTCCTATCCTGCACAAACACTTGCACTTTTCAAGATTTACTTGAAGCAAATAAAAAGCTGTGCATGTGGCTACATACTTGTCTAATACTATTTGAGCTCATCAACACGTAGAGAAGAAGAAGAGAAATATTAAGGTTTAAAATTCAAGTGATGCACTGCACAGTGCTATACAAAAAGAAGGTAATATTTTTAAAGAATTTATTCTGTATCTTACACACCGCTTCATACAGATATGATCACAACTTCACACATATACAAGGAATTGATACATTTATCAAAACAAGGCCCCCAAACTATAAACTACCAGAATAGTACAGAGTCGAAGGGACACAAACAATTGCCACATTGAGCCTACCACAAAGACATTTTTAATTGGTTTATGCTAATGGAATAGCTGTTTGAAAAAGTTGTAAGTGCCCCATAAAAAAAAACAGAATATGTGGTAACTCAATGCTTTATGTGTTGGTGTCCCATCAACCCTGTAAACTATAAAGTACAGTACTGCCAATGTAGTTGACTGGCATTAGAACCCGTATGACAATAACTTGTATTGTCACTATGACAAGGTAGCACTTTCAGGCAGGGTCACTAACAAAATACACTGACATGGGGCAAAATAAAAATGTAAGTTGAGTCATAGAGTAAAATGTCAGGGAGGATATGGTAGCCCTGCCAAAAAGGTTAAGATAGCTCACAGACACATGTGGGACTTAATACTAAAATAAAAGTTAGAATAGTCTACTTAAGATATAATATATACTTAGACAGGTATTATCACTGTTGCCACTCAGAGATACTGATGTAAGTAGCGATTTAGGATTAGCGTCGTGAAGGTCCTGAGCCACCCTGCCAGCCTCCCCGATGCCCTCCGCCTCGACCACCCGCCCGGCCCCGGCCAGCAGCTGGAAATAACATAATACTTACTTAAGTTATGCCATGCAGACTAACCATGAACTGAAGTTGGAAACCCTTGGAAACCCTTGGACCTAGAAAGCTGATATTTTGCACAGAGGTTCCCTTTATAATGTAGACAAGGAATAAGGAAGGATTTTTCGAAATTCAACCCCTAAGGGAGTTAAATAGGGGATGAAAGTTTGTATGGAAAATCGTCATTTTCACGCGGGCGAAGCCGCTGGCAAAAGCGAGTACAGGATATTTCTCGAAAACAGATTTTTAATGCCCATATGGGGCTGATTGGGCTTTACAAAGCCCAGGGTAGGCACTAACCACACAATAAATAGAAGGGTTCTAAACACACATGATTAAATACAACTGCCTATTCCTAATATCCATACAGGACCAGGTAAACTATTTAGAAGCTGCAAAAGCAGGGAAAAGAAGGTCAGTGGGTCGTCTTAGGGGCGAAGAATCAATGCTTAGGTAATTTACATTTATCAATGGAAATTATTTTGTTATTCTTTTGATTTCAGTTTTGTGCCTTTGTACCAAAATTTGAATTGTTTTATGTTTCTAGGAACACTACATTGATGTTCAGAACATTAAGGTTAGCTGCTGTAGTAAATGATCTACACTTGGGGCCATGACTTGTCACAACAATGTTTGTTTATATTGATACAAAAACGTTAGTTCACAAATTAGCTGCTGGAGTCAATACTGACCTTGTGCTCGTAATATCGCACTTTTGCCGCGCCCGGCAGTTGGTTTATTTCCTTGTCGTTTGAACATAGGGGCATTTTTCAACATATCTGGTAATATCAGGAACCTGATTTTGGAGCCCCTGATGTACACATTCTCCAACTGGCCGACTCGTCCGTCCCTGTGCGTCACGGTAACGAGTGTCATTTGGCAATTCATGTTATCCTCAGCCTCAATCAGCTTCCCGCGATAGACTTCACCGGTATTCGTTTCACAAGTCACTACATGACCCTCAGCTTCGTGAAGTACTTTAATAGGAACGCCAATCGACATCTTTATAGCTTCAGCAGCACTAACACTCAAAATTAATAGCAAAGTAGCAGGTTTTATCCAGATGAAAACGGATTAAAATCCACAATTTATTTTTTGCAAAAGTTAACCAAACAAAACAACACAATAGACAACTGACAACTACAATACAACACTTTTATTTTTTTTATCTACCTTAGGGTGTTGCCAGTCCAGATTATGAATTGCAAGATTATAGCTATTACTTACTTGTAAAATAATGTTAATTTGTGTGGTAAAAATAACTAAAATAAACGTACCTAATTATTTCGTTTACATTTAGAACTTCTGCGACTGTAAAATCCAAAATTGTGGATAAAATAAATAAATGGCCATGTCTAAAAAGACATGAATCTCAGTTCGGTAAATTATAAGAAATATAATGCCAAACAAACCGTAGTCTATGGCTGCGGTTCAAATTGTACGATCCTTTACAAACGTGCCAACGCTACAAACTAGCTGTTCAAATTGAATGTTTACCATCGGTACACTTTCAATTTGAACCAGTCAATAGCCCTGTAATGTCACTTCTGTCAAAAATTATAACCTCGGAACTAAGCCGAAAGCACAGAACATAATATTAAACCCCTCTCGGAATTATTTATTTACGTACTGCGACATTTTTCATTGAATAATATCTAAATAATGGTGCAACAACACACATAATCTAAAAGCAAAATAAAAACAAGTCAATTGCTTTCCTTGACACTTGTCAAATTCGAATTTGACGTCTCCGCACACACTGGGGTGCGTTTAAGATGCTTATCCAGGCTAAAATTTAACCTGACTAAACGTTAAACACCCCGTTCAAGCACACCGCGAGGCGAAAAATTAACCCGACTAAAATTTAATCTGCCCCGTTCACGGCCGTCTTCCGGTATAAGTTTTCGCCTAACTAGGATAATTTTTAGCGACCTTTTTAGCTCGCTAAATTTTATCCCGCTGTCACTACTGTCAGATTGACTTTGTCATTGAGCTGTTTGTTGTCTAATTTGCTAGAATCGCGCCATATTTACGAATATTTCTGAAACGAGTACTAAACGTCTCCGACTCTCCGTCAATTTTATTTGTGGGCTATCATGGATGAAGTAATAATACAAATTGTTGTAGAAATATAATATTATAAAATACTTTATACAAATATTATATCGGCAAATTGATTCCTCATGTTCCGGTCCATTTTTACTGACTAATAATTTCGAGATCACAAGCAAAATCGAGATTACAATCTAGATTGTTTACTACTTGTTTGACAAGCTGAGCTGTCAATTGAATTTGACAGATAAAATTGACATAAACTTATGACTCCGTTCAGCGAACCCTAGCTAGTTTAATTTTTATCCGGCGAAAATTTCGCCGGCCATCTTAAACGCACCCCTGTACTACCAAATTTTTGTGTGCGCCGTTGGTAGCGATCGATGACGTCAATCATGACGTCACACTGCTAAGAAGAGCTCATGTTTGTACAAAATAAACCGATTTTATGCACGAACACAGTACCAATAGCGCACATCGTACAATTTAAACCGCAGCCTATGTCATGTCAGAGTCAAATTCTCAATTTCTCTGATTTTCTCAATAAAAAGTCAATTTCGAGCTGTCCTATTTCGTGTATTCATTGTATTAAAACATCAAACTTAAAATAATAGTTCGGAACCATGACTGCAGAAGTGATGAAGGTTGAGATAGAGATGGAGACGTGTTGCGTCTGTGGCGGCGGCGGGGAACTGCTGTCGCCGGAGGAGCACGACGCGGGTGCTCCGCCTGTACAGGTGCCGCTGAGGACCATGTTAGTGCACCTCAACTCCAGCAAGGTAAGGAGACATACATACCCAATAGGGTATGTCTCCGCTATATATATCGGTTTATTACCAAAACAACATCATAACCTATATTTTGTGATAGGAGGGAGTCATCAAAGTACCCAAACCGATCAAAGTTTTATTATGGCCACCTTGTTACTATCATGATTGACTTTTAAATTCAATTTAGCAATTTATTAAAGTATGCAATGACGGAATTAGTATCAGGACTACTACTATGCATACTGCTTTTTTTTCTTACTTATACCTGACAGGGTCCTTATTAATCTAAAATTGCAACTGCCATAGTATATAACAATGCAGCTGAATAAAGGGTGTTACATTATTAACCTTTGGCATGCAAGAATGTAAATGGTTAATAACACTGAGCATGATGGTGTGTGTGTGTGTTGTGTTCTGGCAGTCTAACAGGTTTGGGTAGGTCCCCTTTCCGGTTATTGGTTTATTTAAGGCACCATGGGTGTAAAAAGACCCATAACACAGCCAAATGGCACATTGTTTCCCTGTCATTGTGATATTTTTTTGTTTTGAACCATACCTGGGCTGGCAGTCTCGAGTTCTCGACAGAGATAACAACAAAATCGCCAACTTTCGATTGCTAATTACCAACTAATAAATTCGGTTGCAATAATGATGCTTGCGAGAAACGCATCTTGGATGTAGAGACTTGCTTTACTTGCAAGCTTCATTATTGCAACCGAATTTATTCGTTAGTAATTAAGGATTGAAAGTTAGCGATTTTGTCGTTATCTCTGTCGAGACTGCCGGCCCTGGGAAACAACTAGTTATGGAGGTACTGAGAGTCAAAGTTTCAACTTTATCACAAGTTTAAAATAGCATAAGTTCTTTATGTTATAACTTTTAATTACATCCATTACCCCTGTACTTTTGCGACGACGCGAAACGAACTCTGAGGATTCTGTCTAAATGATATTAAATATATCATTTAGACAGAATCCTCAGAGTTCGTTTTCAATACACCTTGTAGAAAGTTCCACTGGGTCGTAAGTATATTTTTATCTAACATTTTGCTCCTTGGTTGGCAGGTGGTCCCCGAGGGGCGCCTGTGTGGCAGTTGTATCCGCCGCACGCTGGAGTCGTACGAGTTCAGCACGGCGTTGTCACAACGAGGAGTCCCACCACTCAGCGAGAAGATCCGAGCCCTGCGGAGGCGGTAAGTACACATTCTAAGGATTTCTTAATTAGCCATGCAATGCAGTTATATGTTAAGTACTTATATTATATTAATTTTTCAAGAGAAATAATTAAACGAGCCACAGTTTTTTTAATTAGCCACAGGATCAAACTTCTAATTTTATAACTAAGCCACGGGAAAATTATATAGCCTCTAATATACTAATTCGTCTTCTTTACAACACCCACTAAATATTCTATAGAAAGCATCAAGTGACAATCAACATTTATATTAACTTGTCCTTGTTATTTATACATAGGCACCTAATTTACTAACTCAGCCACGGAATTTATATCTCACCATCCAAGTTTTATCAAATTTACATTTTACAGCTTCAACACAAGGCCCTCAAAAAAATATAAATGAAGCGACCGTAGTTAACATCATTTATTATAACTTCGCATGTAAAATAATACATCACATTCTTTTATCGTGAAAATAGCAACACAAAGATTTGGTGCGAGCGCGCGAGACGACAGCGACCGGCCATTTGCACCAATCAGAGAGCGCCATGAAATGTCAACTTTTGATACACTTTAG
Organism: Diarsia mendica; assembly: GCA_949316265.1. Lineage (NCBI taxonomy): Eukaryota > Metazoa > Arthropoda > Insecta > Lepidoptera > Noctuidae > Diarsia > Diarsia mendica. The sequence continues at coordinate 23,137,237 of OX438903.1, forward strand.
ATTATTATATTTAAGTTAAAAATACCTATTAGTTACAGAAATGTTTTTACCATTGTCTAATTGACTAGTCACAGGTAGAGTCTGTCAAGCGAGTCTAGTCCCATGAAAAAGGCGGCAAATTCAAAAATCAACACTGATATAGCACGCTGAAAACTTATTGATTGAGTCTGTCAAGCGAGTCGAGTCCACAACCCTTTTACTTTAAAATTCAAGTATCAATAAGTTTTCAGCGTGCTATATCAGTGTTGACACCTGAAAGATTTTTGAATTTGCCGCCTTTTTCATGGGACTAGACTCGCTTGACAGACTCTAGATTGTATGATTCGTTATTGTAAACTGAGGGAAATAGGTTAGGTTAAAACTGTGACCAAACGCTACTTCCGAGTTGCTTGCAGAAATGTTTTCACAATTTATTGTCTAGTTTTCCGATAAAAATGAAGTTCTGAACCGATTCTGTCGATGACTTTTGTAGCACAACATGTAAATAAAACCGATCTTTAGGACATTCGATACTCTGAACTTCAATATTTAGGTCATTAAGTACTCTGAACTTCTATATTTAAGCCTATTCGATGACACGACAGGAGTTTATACATTCTATTAGTGGCTATAATATAATATTTGATGGCAATTTTAATTAAATTTTGATGCTTAGTTAATGTGGCATGAGTTATAATTTAAACGTACTGAGTTAATAAATTAGAAGCTAATTGAATATTTTTTTGATGCCATATATTAATATTTTAGAAGTTTACTGTTTGAATTCATGTTACAAATTTAGATGCTAAAAAATAATCACGATGCTGAGTTGTATTTAGAGTGGCTTTAAAAAAGATAACTTGTGGCTAAGATAGTATTATTTAGATGCTCGTTAATTGTGGCTGACTTAGTAATTTAGAAGGCAAGTTAGATTTTTAGATGCAAATAATGCTATTAAAAAGAAGCCGGTTTAATTAGCACCCATTTTTCAAATGACATTGATTTTGTTTAAAGTGTATTATGATAGTGACAGTGTACTTCAATTTTGGTATGTTCTTCATCTACCACAGTTCAGCTGAGTTTATCTTTAATCTAGATGGAAGAATTCGTCTCTGAATCCATAAATTCACACCTAAACAATTAAGATCTGGAGTCAGTCACTCAAGCATGGCCAAGACTACTTGAGCACTTTGCTAGTGTGTGTTGTGTATTGGCAGACTGCACGAGCTGACGCAGAAGATCGACGTGTTCATCGTGGTGGGCGGCGCGGGCGCGGGGGGGGCGTACTCCGAGGAGGACATCATCATGGTGGAGCGCGACACGTTGGCGGCGGCTGCGGCGGCTGATGATGATGACCTGGAGCGAGCTCGCAACGCGCGCGGGGACTCCGTCTACCAGTGCTCCGTGTGTCCGCTGTCCTTCCAGGTGCGTACATAGCAGGGAAATGAGGGAACCAGAGATGCAAGTAAAATGCAAAAACTGTATTCAAGAGTGTGAGATGCGAGTCATGCATCATCCTGACAGCGAAATTCCTTCTGGCTTCCCTTTGCCAACAGCCACTCTATATTATGTCAGGGCTCGAATCGAACCTGGATAAGCTCTACATAGCAAAGAGGATTGAACAAGCATTTTTGTGCATTTTTGTTTTTGTGGTAACCCCAAAACCAAAAGAAGACTAATGAACTCAAAGGAAACCAATGACCAAAAACGAAAAACTACCCCGTTTTACCAAAAACATAAGAAAATCGTCCAGTCATTCAAGCATTCCCTCAACGATTGTTTTGCAATATGCTATGTTACACGACATGCAATGGTTTAATTATACCCAATTACTTATAGCTTTCAAATGAGGAAAGGGATTATGTAGTCTAGAGAACTTTTTGTTTGTACCTATTTTCCACAACAGCATCCTATTTTGCTTTGGTTTGAGCAAAGTTCGCATTGCGGTTTGTTACGGTGTCTAGAAGATATGGTTGCTCAATAACTGTGAGCACAGTCTATCTACGCGCGACACACAGCGCAACAGTCAATCGCTCAACCACTGGCATGGCTCGCAACTTGGTCTGTTGGCCTCTGGTTGTGCTGATCAGTTTGTCCTCCTCAGCGCGTGGCGGAGTACCGCGCGCACTCGGCGCTGCACGCGGGCGACGCGCTGCACTCGTGCTGGACGTGCGGCGCGCAGTACGTGTCGCGCGCCGCACTGCGCCAGCACGCCGGGGCTGCGTGCGGCGCCGCGCTGTGCTGCGCGCTGTGCGGGCAGGCGCACGCGCACGCGCACGAGTTGCGCCGGCACGAGGCCGCCTGTCCGCCGCGCTGTCCCGCCTGCAGTACGTATCACTCACTATCATCATTTCAGCCGAAACACGTCCATTGCTGGACATGGGCCTCTTCCAAGTGTCGCCACATTGACCGGTCCCGTGCGTCTCGCATCCAGCGGATCCCCGCAACCTTCACCAGGTCGTCGGTTCACCTAGTGGGAAGCCTACCAAGGCAACGTCTACCGGTTGGCGGTGGCGGAGTATTCCCGTTCGTCCCACTGACTTCGTCCCCGTAGTGGAACGAACGGGAATTTTAAAAATAATATTAAATTTGTTCCCGATCGTCCCACTAATTTTGTTGATGGGACGAACGGGAATAATATTTATTTATTTTATTTTAAAGAAGGCTTACAGACTAACAAACCAATGAAATAAAGAATATAAAATTAAAAAATTGCTAATAACAAGCCTCCACGTATGGTTAACAAAAAAGTCGATAAAAAAAAGAAAATACATACAAGTTAAGTTAATGAAAAGTTAAGTTGTCCTTGAAAAATGACTGTGCCAATAGCCGTCTTAAGGTCGCCAGCGCCACACTAGTGCAGAACAAGTCGACATTAAGGTCCCTAGGAAGCCTATTGAAACTGAGTGCACTTCTTATTGAGAATACATTCCGCCTATAATTAGTCATTGCGAAAGGTACATTTAATATTGGCCGTTGACGTAAGCCCATCAGATTCGTGCGTAATCACAGATTAGCAACGAGTTCAGGACAGTCGATGTGGCCATTTGCGATACCCAAAAGTAGACTCATGTCCCCAATATAACGTCTCATCTCCAGAGGAAGGAAGTGGTACCGTCTGCATCGGTGCTCGTAGTCATCTGAGTATTGCTGAGCCCTATAATCCAGATAACGTAGAAATTTTCTTTGGACGCCTTCAATACAGGACTTATAAGTCTCATACTGCGGGTTCCAAACCTGAGACGCGTATTCTAAATGGCTGCGCACGAAAGAACAATACAAGATCTTTACTGGTTTAAGAGACCGGAAACAAGCCGTGGTGCGTAGTATAAATCCCAGAGCTTTTGATGCCTTTGCAACTATACTATTCACATGTTGATCGAACAGAAGCTTGCTGTCTATGATTACCCCTAAATCTCTTATGCTATTTTGCCTGCTAATGAGCTGACCGTTCATGGTGTAACTAAAATTTATTAAAGAAGTACAACGTGAGAATGTTAGGAGGAAGCATTTAGAGACATTTAATTGGAGTTTATTACGGATGCAATATATTTCAAACCTATGCAGGTCGTCTTGTAACTGACATGCATCAGACATGTCTCGCACAACTTTATGAATCTTCATGTCATCAGCATAAAGTAAAATATACGAATGACGAAAACATTGTTTGATATCAGCAATAAACAATATAAACAACAGAGGACCCAAAATGGAGCCTTAAGGCACACCTGAAGGGACAGAATTCCAACCAGAGGTGTAGCCCTGAAGCACGACAGCTTGGGTTCTGTTCTCTATATAGGAGGAGAACCACCGGTGTTCCGGTGAGAAACAGCTTCTTAAGCAGCATGCAATGATCAATACGGTCGAAACACTTACTATAGTCGGTATAAATGACGTCAACTTGACGCTGTGCCATGCCGTTTGTAATAAACTCTTGTGACAAAAGCAAGTTCGAAGTGGTCGAGCGGTTCCTAACAAAACCGTGCTGCTCCTCACCAAGAATTGACTTGAGAGCCGCGTAGACATCAGTATAAACTATACGTTCAAGAATTTTAGAAAAAAGGCAAATTTTTGATATGGGGCGATAGTTTTCAATATTAGCTTTATCGCCCTTTTTTAAGACAGGAGTAACAAAAGCTGACTTCCAAATCTTCGGAACTTTACCCTCGGAAATAGAGCGCTTGAATCTTCTATATATATATAAATAAAAAGAGAAGTCCTGACTGACTGACTGACTCATCAAGGCCCAGCCCAAACCTTTGGACCTAGAAAGCTGAAATTTTGCACAGAGGTTCCCTTTATAATGTAGACAAGGAATAAGGAAGGATTTTCCGAAATTCAACCCCTAAGGGAGTTAATAGGGGATGAAAGTTTGTATGGAAAATCGTCATTTTCACGCGGGCGAAGCCGCTGGCAAAAGCTAGTAGGATACAAATGGGTTTAACAAGACTATCAGCACAAGAGACTATGAATATAGGAGGTATTAGGTCAGGTCCACCTGATTTACTGAGGTCCAAAGATTTCAGCAGCTTCAGTACTAGGAGGTACCTTTCTAATAACATGCCTGGGGATCTTCTAGCGTATGCCATTCACATCTGGAGTGAGGCCATTGAGAAACACGGTGAAGCGCTTGCCGTTTCCCTCGATATCTCAAAGGCTTTCGACAGGGTGTGGCATGAAAGCCTTATTGCAAAGCTTCCTTCTTTCGGTCTACCTGCTGGACTTTGTGCTTGGATTGCAGACTTCCTGAGGGATCGGTCTATTCGAGTGGTCATTGATGGCTGCTCGTCTGACCAATTGGCTATCAATGCCGGGGTGCCTCAGGGGTCGGTTCTCTCAGCAACTTTATTCTTGCTGCATATTAATAGTCTGCTAGTGCCCGGCACCTTTGGGTATGCAGATGACAGCACTGTTGCTGAGAGGTACACGTCCAACGCGCGGGCTAGTGGGTCTCGGATCCGGTCTCTACGCGAGGCCATGGTGGAGCGGTTGAACTTGTCCTTGAAGGCTGTCTCCGAATGGGGCGACGCCAACCTGGTCAAGTTCAATGCTGCTAAAACCCAGGCATGTCTTTTTTCCGCAAAAAGGAGCGATTTCCAACAGTCTCCTACTTTCCGTGGTGTGACCGTGCCGTTAACCGATCACATTGAGCTTCTTGGCGTTACGTTTACGTCAACCCTCAATTTCGGTCCGTTCATCGAGGCTAAGGCTAAACTGGCTGCCAAGAAACTGGGAATCCTAGCAAAGGTGAGACAGTATTTCACACCGAAACAGCTGCTCAACTTATATCAAGCGCAAGTCCGATCGTGTGTGGAGTACTGCTCTCATCTCTGGGATGGATCCGCTAAATACCAGCTTGATGCGCTAGAGTCAATTGAGAAACGAGCCAAGAGGCTCATCGGCAATTACGCGCTTGTCAAGTCAAAGCTCCAGAGCCTTGAACATCGTCGACGAGTAGCTAGCCTTTCGGTTTTCTATCGGTTACATTTCGGAGAGTGTGCGAGGGAATTGCACGATCTAATTCCGCCAAGCCCGTTCCATCATCGGACTACAAGACGTACGGCGATGCGCCACCGTGATATGGTGGACATCCCACCCATACGCACTAAACGGTTTGGGAATACTTTCATTGTGCGTACAGCTAAGGAGTGGAATTCCCTGCCAGAGTCTGTATTTCCGGATAGCTATAACCTAGGGGTCTTTAAGTCAAGAGTGAATAGGTTACTTCTAGGTAAGCGTGCTCCATCGTCGACCGCATCATCACTTTCCATCAGGTGAGATAGTGGTCAAACGCGAACCTATCAATAATAAAAAAAAAATGCCGTTTTTTTTGTTGGTGATGAGAAACAAGGATTGTAAAGTCTCATAACGTATTTCAATAAGGGGAATAATAAATCGAGCCACAGTTTTTTTAATTGGCCACGTGATCTAACTTCTAATTTTATAACTAAGCAACGGGAAAATTATATAGCCTCTAATATACTAATAATTCAGCTTTTTTATAACGCCCACTAAATATTCTATAGAAAGCGTCAAGAGAAGATCAACAATTATATTAACTTGTCCTTGTTATTTATAAATAGGCACCTAATTTACTAACTCAGCCACGGAATTTATATCTCACCACCATTTTACATTTTACAGCTTCAACACAAGGCCCTCAAAAAATATAATTAAAACGACCATAGTCAACATCATTTATTATAACTTAGCATGTAAAATAATACATCACCATTCTTTTATCGTGAAAATAGCAACAGCATAAATTAATATTTTAGATGTTTACTGTTTGAATTCATGTTACAAATTGAGTTGCTAAAAAATAATCACGATGCTGAGTTGTATTTAGAGTGGCTTTAAAAAAGATAACTTGTGGCTAAGATAGTATTATTTAGATGCTCGTTAATTGTGGCTGACTTAGTAATTTAGAAGGCAAATTAGATTTTTAGATGCAAATAATGCTATTAAAAAGAAGCCGGTTTAATTAGCACCCTTTCAATAATACAATACCTCCTGTATATTTCTGGCCTCCTAGTACTTTATGAGACTTCACTGTCCTAACTCTTAACTATAAATGACTGAGTTGATGTTTTTTTTTTACCATTCAAACAACCAGTCTGAAATTATTTGGTGGGACCAATAGGACTAAAAAATAATTAATATTAGGTCTTTACCTATGAAATTGCTGTTTTGTTTGAAAAAATTTAAACGAATTTTTTTCATGTATTTTTTATTTGTATTAATCGAAGTAATCACCCATGCAATCAATGCATCTTTGCCAACGCAGTGGCAGTTTATTGATGCCCTTCTTAAAGAAATCAGCTGGTCGGGAGGCAACAAATTCTTCAAAGGCATTTTGTACTGCCTCTCGGGTATTGAATTTTTTAACGTATCCATGATGACGAAAAAGATTGAAATGCGATGAAAATGTAACACTAATCAATAAACAAATGACTACTTTTGGAAAAAAAAATCCATGTTTTTAAAATAAGTAAAATTAATTTGAAATTAGAATTCTTAGCCAAACAAAAAATATTTTGATTTGAAATGGCCAGTACTGCAGAACGGCAATTTCATAGGTAAAGACCTATTATATTATTCCCGTTCGTCCCATCAACAAAATTAGTGGGACGATCGGGAACAAATTTAATATTATTTTTAAAATTCCCGTTCGTCTCACTACGGGGACGAAGTCAGTGGGACGAACGGGAATACTCCGCGGTGGCCACTCACTCCAAAACTTTTCTTCCCCATCGGCCATCCGTTCTGCGAGCAATGTAGACCAGGGTCGATAATTTCTAAAACCAAAAAAAATTACAGTAGGATGAAACCCATTAGAAAAGGAGGGGAATATGATCAAAATGAAAGGAAAAATAAATTACGGTCGATCCGAGTTCGGGAAGGGGGGGTGGGGGGGGTTTTAAGGGGGGAAAGCGGTTTATCTCGATTTCCGGCAAAACTACAAGTCCTATGGAAAAAAGTTAAATAGCAAAGTTGTAGGTAATAAAAAGATCTACAACTTTTGTATTTGCAATTTTTTCACATAACCTCAAAATTTAGGTGAAAAATTCAAAAAACCAAGTTTTTGGTTTTTAATTTTTATCTTTTACTAAAAACATTATTTTTTCACGAAATTCAGTGAAAACTTATAGTTTTATGCCCTTAATACACTGTAATTTTTTTGATTAAAAATATTAATTTTTCACCTTATTATTGACTTAATATCGAAAAATCAGCCATATTTTCAATCGAAAATTCTGACGTCAAAATATCTGCTTTTTTTAAAAAGTCTGTGGGCGTTGTGTTCCTTATAATATCTACTTTCTGATGATGTATAAAAAATATACATTGCAATGGTAAATTTTCTCAGAAAATGCAAAGTCAGCTGCTGCGAAATAATACCCACTACCAAATAACGGCCTAGACAAGAAATTATAAGCGTATTTATTGCTGTTTTATGCCTATTTATTGTTATTTTAAGATAATTTATATATCGTGGAGACCTACGGAAAATTTGGCCCATCAAAAGGTATTTAACAGAGAAGTGGGGAAGGGGCTAGGAGGGTTTGGCCCTTACTACCTGTTATTTTGTAGCAGCTGATTTTGCTTTTTCTGAGAATTTTTACCATTGCAATGTATATTTTTTAAACATCATCAGAAAGTAGAGATTATAAGGAACCAACGCCCACCGACTTTTTAAAAAAAGCAGATATTTTGACGTCAGAATTTTCGATTGAAAATATGGCTGATTTTTCGATATTAAGTCAATAATAAGGTGAAAAATAAATATTTTTAATCAAAAAAATTACAGTGTATTTAGGGCATAAAAATGTAAGTTTTCACTAAATTTCGTGAAAAAATAATGTTTTTTGTAAAAGATAAAAATTAAAAACCAAAAACCTGGTTTTTTGAATTTTTCACCTAAATTTTGAGGTTATGTGAAAAAATTGCAAATACAAAAGTTGTAGATCTTTTTATTACCTACAACTTTGCCATTTAACTTTTTTCCATAGGACTTGTAGTTTTGCCGGAAATCGAGATAAACCGCTTTCCCCCCTTAAACCCCCCCCCCCCCACCCCCACTTCCCGAACTCGGATCGACCGTAATTTATTTTTCCTTTCATTTTGATCATATTCCCCTCCTTTTCTAATGGGTTTCATCCTACTGTAATTTTTTTTCATTTTTTACCATGTTTGAAGGCTTCGGCCCTGGTCTAATGTGCCCAAGGTTGGGTCAAGTCGACGGTATTCCGTGGAGTACCCGGATCCCTTCTCATTTCGGGGTTATACCATAATCAGCACGCTTGTCAGGCGTGTTGGCTTAGGCAGCACGGTTGTGAGTATGGCGCTATGCCCTCAGGCCTGCTGCTGCCGGACCGCGCAGCCCTGTCGGCCCACGTGTCGGCCCAGCACGGCCGCGCCGCGCACGCCCCGCACGTGTGCCCGCAGTGCTACCGCACGTGCGACACTCCCGAGCTGCTGACTGCACACCTGCTGCGACACAGACAGGCCAAGCAGTTCGTGTGCGGGTACGACGGCTGCATCCTGCGCTTTGGGACCAGGTCAGTACAGTAGCCTATATATTGTGCTTTTAAACATCATTATGCGGTCTTAAATGTCATTTTGTATAATGTGTGCAGAAACGTTATATTCTACACTTTTTAATTCTAAAAGAAATGAAATAATGTATGTATGCTCTCACCTGTGTACAGGAGTAACCTGATGGCCCACATCCGCAAGTGCCACACCGGCGACCCCCCCGAGCCGTCCCCCCCATCCCCCCCATCCCCCGACCACCCCCCGACACAGCCCACACCTGCAACTGCTGCGTCTGCTACGTGCGACGACTGCGGACGCACGTATGTATAATACCTTCTACTTCTTACCATACAACTTCTGAACGAATGTACGCCTCACTATATTACCTTAAAAACATCATTTTGTAATCCCTGCTCTGAAATAGGTTCGATTCTGACCTATTAGTGTAACTGTAATACTATAGAACTTCTGGGGCACGTGATCACACCGCTTTTAATTTTTTTTTTATTGTAAATGGGTTTGCCCTTGACTTCAATCTTGCCCTAAGGGTAGAGATGAGGTCGACGATGGAACGAGCTTACCCAGAAGAAGCCTATTTACTCGCGACTTAAATAGATAAGGGTTCCATAAAAACATGAGGTAGTAGATTATAGACCCTATGTCTCCCTATGTATATGGTGTAGTGTGTACAGTAATAGCGTTGTGTCACAGGTTCGGTTCTTCGGCCGCCATGAAGCGTCACGCGCGCGTACATCGTCGGGCCAGACAGTTCCCGCAAGCTACACTGGTAAGATTATAACGAGTTTATGCGTTTTCTGATTTTTCTAGTATTCAAACTGAACTTTGAATATTATCCTCACTAAAATACGGGGTCGATTTGCCTCAAAAAAGGATTGCAATTTTTTTGTTGACTTCCTCGGTTGACTGCATTATAAGTTGTATGACGAGTTGTATATGTTTAGTGTGTGGTTGTATTGCAGGAGGAAGGCAACGAGTCGCAGGAGGGAGAGGAAATGGAGGGCGAGGTGGAGTACCTGGAGGTGGAGGAGCTGGAAGAGCTGCAGTACCGCGACACTGAGGACTACGAGCACAAGGCTGACATCGACCGCATGCACTGACCACCACAATGCCACAATAAACTACCTGCTGACACATACACCCCATTGTGCTATACTAAATATGTGCAGGTTTACATTTATATAATGTGTAAGCGGACTCTTCACGAAGCCGTCAATCAAGCATTCTCTAAATCAAGCTATAAGTAAATTAATAAATATCATCATCATCAGCCTATAATGTTCCCACTGCAGGGACTCAGGCCTAAAAAATAAAAAATATAATTACTAACATTTAACAATTATTGTTAATTAAAAGAAACTTGTGCAAATGTTATAACTGTGACCTCCAACATCACCTTACTAGCCAGGTGTCATATGGTCCAGAACAAATATAAATATCGCATTGACGACGCGAACTAGTGTCTTTCGGCTTCGTTTAGACTATTTTTACACCCATTACTACTTCTATTTACCACTAGCTTTTGCTTACACTTTCCCCGCATATTTGTCGGAAATTATCCCACGGGATCTTTTTAAATATTTACAGTTCTGAAGTTCGGCTACCACCCAAACCCCTCTATAAAATATTAGTATAGAACACACACATAATCATTATTGTTCATTTAATATAATAGTGTACCTATGTTACTATTTCGCATTAACTTAGTTAAGATAATTATATAAACTCCCTCTATAACCGGGAATGTCCTGTTGGCTGCTGCCCATAGTTATATTAATTGTATAGAAATTAGCTAATTGCTATATACGAGCCCTTTAGTCCAAGATCCCAGGGCCGCCAGACGTCACGTATTTTCTGACGAAGGAAATGTGGACGATTGAGTAGTGTTAGTATGAACTAAGAACTCACTACTACCAGCTTGCTTGCTTGGACGGCCAATTTTCAGGTATCATGTCATCAAGGTACACAAAAAAAATCACTTACTTCACGTATTTTCTACAAGCTGATTTTTACGTATATTTTAGGCAATATCCTTAAAAATAAGTCGCAAATACTCCCAGACACTTTCCGTCGGCCGTATTGCATAACAGACGCTTTAAAGAATACTGAACGCCTTATTATTTAATACTTAAAGCTAATTGATCGGGATATTGCCATGCTATTTTGGGCAGGCGCTCCAAAATGCAACCGAGCGTTGAAAGCAACGTTTTCAACAAAATTCTGAAGACACAGGCAATGGACAGATCCTGTTGAATGCCCACCGAATGAGTCCAGTGGAGGTCTGTATGTCAGCCACACGAGCGATGCCATCATGCGTTCTCGGGTAAACAGCCACAATACGTTTAAGTTTTTGGGAACTTTAAAGCGTCTGTTAAGCAAAACGGCCGCTAGGAAGTGTCTGCGAAAATTGGCAACTTATTTTTAAGGATGTTGCCAACAATATTTTATAGTATGTGGAAGATGTTGGCAGAACCAGGGAGCCAGCGGAGAAATAAAAATCCAATGCTTCAAGGGTAGAATTAACGCTGATTTATTTATTAAAATACTCCAGATAATTCCACAGTCATACAAGATTATTTGTGATTTAATTATGAACATTAATACTAGTTGTTGACCAAAAAATATGAACGATGACAGACGAAACGTCAAAAACAAGTGACGTTACTTATATGACATTTCAATACAGTGTTTTCATGTGTGAATTAAAATTACTTATTTATAACATGCACTCCTTTTGATTCAACATGAATTTACACTAATATTAATAAAAATACATTATAACATTTACATTTAGACCAGTCAACTCTATACTTATAGTTAAATGTTATAAAACCTTGATTGCTAAGTGTACACAACATTCTCTCAATTATTTAACATTCATCTTATTAATAAAATTCTTATGTTTAGTGGAACTTAATGGCTTCGTCAATACATCAGCTATCATATCATGTGTTGACATATACTGTACATTAGCAAACTTATTTTGTATTAAATCTTTTATGTAGTGATATCTTAAGTCTATGTGCTTTGTTTTCTTATGACAGTATTCTTTTGCTTGTAGTAACTTCAAAGCACTCTGATTATCATTAAACAAAACAATTTCTCCTTTGACATTTACAATTTCTGCCAAAAAGTTTTTAAAGAAACATAAGTCTTTACAGACTTCACTGATTGCCAAATATTCAGCTTCAGTGCTTGATAATGCGACACACTTTTGTTTCCGAGATTCCCAATTTATTGTATTGCAACCTATCATAATAACAAACCCAGTGTATGACTTTCGATCTACTAAATTATTGGCCCAGTCGGCGTCGGCATATGCAGTCACATTTAAATTACCAGACCTATGGAAAGATAGGGAGTAATTCAATGTACCTGCCAAGTACCTCAAAATCCGTTTAGCCGCAAGCCAATGTTCTTTACCGAAATTATTATTAAACTGGCTTAACTGACTGCACGCGTAAGTAATATCTGGTCTCGTGCACACTGATAGGTACATTAGGGAACCTAACAATTCTCTGTACTTATAAACATTATCATCAAGCATCTCTTTTTCAGCTTTTTGTAACTTTACATTAAGTGCTAAAGGTGTAGACACAGGCTTACAATTCTCCATTCCATAGTGAATCAGCAATGATCTTATGTAATGAGATTGATTCAATGTTAATAAACCCTTTGATACATCATGAGATACTTGCATGCCTAGACAATTCACAATTGGTCCTAGATTTTTTACATTAAAATCCTTTTTCAGCAAAATATACAAGTCATCAATACATGTTTTATGAGTAGAAAATACATAAAAATCATCTACATAAAGTGCAATGACTGTTAATGCATTCTGATCTTTCTTAACATAAACACACGGCTCACATTTACTTTGTGAAAATTGCTTACCTATTAATAAATTATGCACAGTTAAGTTCCACATACGGCTCGCTTGTTTTAGCCCATAGATACTTTTTAACAGCAAGCAAACTTTATTTTGATCCTCAACAAAACCTTGTGGTTGTTCCATAAAAATCCGTTCATTTAACTTACTATTCAAAAAAGCAGTATCTACATCCAAATGTTCTATATACATATTCAATTCAGTAGCTAATGCAAATAGAGTGCGCAGAGTGCTATGGCGTACCACTGGCGAAAAAGTATCGTCGTAATCTACCCCATACGTCTGTGAGAAACCACGGGCAACTAGACGCGACTTATACTTACAATTATCTGTATTGTTGTTTTTAATTCTGTACACCCATTTACACTTCACAACTTTCTGATCGACTGGGCGATCAACTAGCTCCCATACTTTATTTTTAGTGAGAGCTTCAAACTCTCTCTGCATAGAACGTTGCCACTCCTCACTGTTAGAAGAAGACATGGCTTCCTCATAGGATACAGGCTCCAACTCAGCTTGAGTAAATAACGAATAATCTGCATACCTTAAAGGCTTTACACCACGTGTACTGCGCGCAGGGCGGCTAGTGGTAGCCACAGGTACCTCAGGGCTAACCACGGCGATATCCCCTCCGGTTTGCGACACGTCGTTGCGACACATGCTGCTGTCCTCGGCCGCTGGACTCGAGCAGCTTGCATCCTTATCACTGCCTGTACAGTATTCAGATTCAGGAGCTGAAATGTCAGAAATATTCTGATTATCACAACTGTCAGAACCAATTTCATTTGATTCTTGATTAGAATTGTTATCATTTATAATAAGATTGTCATTATTATTCATATTCAAGTTTTCACTAACATTATTTAAATTAGAATTATTGCATTGAATATTATTCATGTCAAAATTAAAAGAAATGTTATTCTCTTTTGACTCATTGCTTAAAACCTTATTCATATCTCTTAAAAATTTATTCTCTAAGAAATTCACATTTCTAGAAAAAAAGATCCTTCGCGGTCGCAGGGGTTCAACAAGTCTATAGCCTTTAGTAGTATTACTATATCCAACAAATACACACATAGTGGATTTTGAATCTAATTTATTACGCTTTGACTCTGGTTTCAAGGCATAAGCAATGCAACCGAATACACGCAGGTGACTAAGGTTCAGTGATGATGAACCAGTCCAAACCTGCTCAGGTACAGATCCACCTAAGGATGACGTTGGGGAATGATTTTTTAAATATATTGCAGTCATAACCGCTTCACCCCAGTACTCCCGGCGAAGACCTGACTCCATCAGCATGCAGCGTGTCCTCTCCATAATGGTCCTGTTAAGGCGCTCCGAAACTCCGTTCTGCTGTGGAGTATGAGGAACAGTCACCTGATGTACAATTCCCTCATTTCGCAGATAGGCTTCGAATTTCGCACCACAGTACTCACCACCACCATCAGACCTAAGAGTCTTAATCCGCAATCCTGTTTGATTTTCTACTATGGCCTTAAAAGTAATGAAAGTTGACATTACCTCTGATTTATTTCTGAGTAGGTATCCCCAACTTTTTCTACTGTAGTCATCTGTGATTGTCATCAGATATCTGGCGCCTCCCCAGCTACAGACAGGCATCGGTCCACAGATGTCAGAATGAAGCAGCTCCAGCGGTTGAGCAGCACGCTTGGCCTCACCAACAGGAAACGGCTTTGATACCTGTTTTCCCTTCAAGCACGCAATGCACTCCTCCACGTTAAATTCTTGTACATTCTGAAACATTAACTGGTTATTTTTCCGAAGAGCCCTTAGTCCACCACGACTCAGATGACCGAGTCTCCTATGCCATAACGACTCTGTCTCAGTAGCAGACATTGCACTCTGTTCACCCTGAACTACATTTTTCAGAGGGACTGAAGAATGCTCCTTGCCAGTATCATTAACACTACAATCCAACTTATAAATACCATTATGGTTTTTAGCATGACCTATAGAACTACCTACTATATCAGGATTATTATAAAAATTACAACCAAACTTGTTGAAAACTACAGTATAACCGGACTCAACTAACTTATTAACAGAAAGAAGATTTGTGGACAATTCAGGTACAAACAATGTGTCATTAACTGCAACTTCATTTTTATTACAGATTATGTTTACCTTTCCTTTTCCTTCACTCACTAAAAGGTCATTATTTGCTATTGTTACATTACCCTTTTTTGTCTTAAAGTCTGTAAATAAAGTTTTATCATTACACATATGAGCAGTACAACCTGAATCCACAATCCACTCATGCCGTGCGGTCATAGCCATTTCAGTCTCTGTTACTATGAGTGTTTTTTCATCAGAATTACGTTTTTTGTCCTTTTTTAATTTAAAACACTTAGATTTTATGTGTCCTGGCTTTTTGCAGTAATTACATATTATCACTTTCTTATTAGTAACACTATAAGCCGCACCACTAGCACTGTGATCAAAACCATTCTTCCTGTGCTCCTCCTGCAGCAAACGTGTCCGGACCAACTCGCTCGACAAGTCTCGACTCATACAGGCCGTCTCCAGGCTAGAAACCAGAACGTCGTAGTCCCCAGACAGGCCGCTCAGCAAGATTTCTGCGACTTCTGCATCCTCGATGTTCCTCCCGATGTCGGCCAGTTGCTGTACAAGCATCATTACTGCCGATATATAGTTGGACATATTGGTGTAGTCAGATAGATTCACCCTGTGCAGTTGACGTAGTAACAGAACTCGCCTATAAAGGCCTTTGTCTTCGAAGATAGATGCAAGTTTGTCCCACGCTTCCTTGGCGCTGGTTGCAGTGCGTACGTATTGATA
Source organism: Diarsia mendica (assembly GCA_949316265.1). Classification (NCBI taxonomy): domain Eukaryota; kingdom Metazoa; phylum Arthropoda; class Insecta; order Lepidoptera; family Noctuidae; genus Diarsia; species Diarsia mendica. Next base: position 23,152,988 of record OX438903.1, read on the forward strand.
AAGATTGCTTTCTATTGATAAACAAATACGCGCTAGAGCTCTCTGATCACGCATCATATCGTTGTCGTGTCCGGTCACACAACCCCATGTACTTTCCAAGGTCAACAACATTTTCATCACAAATTTCCAAGTCGTGTAATTCGAAACCCCCTCTAGCTTCGGACAGGCCATCATATTCATATTAGCCACGCTGGCCGCATTATGGGACGCGGGCACATGGTCGACGGGTGCAGGCGTTGGCACATTTTGCTCCTCCGCCATCTTGCCTGCTGAATATTATTCGCAGCACTTTGCCAACAAAATAATAAGTAGTATGGCTGGATCTCACCTCAATAGTCCGCGGCTTTGGATCTGCTTTTCTTGTCTGGGCCAATAACCTTTTATAGTATGTGGAAGATGTTGGCAGAACCAGGGAGCCAGCGGAGAAATAAAAATCCAATGCTTCAAGGGTAGAATTAACGCTGATTTATTTATTAAAATACTCCAGATAATTCCACAGTCATACAAGATTATTTGTGATTTAATTATGAACATTAATACTAGTTGTTGACCAAAAAATATGAACGATGACAGACGAAACGTCAAAAACAAGTGACGTTACTTATATGACATTTCAATACAGTGTTTTCATGTGTGAATTAAAATTACTTATTTATAACACAATATACGTGTGTTTTTGTGTACCTTGATGTCCTGATACCTGAAAATTGGCCGTCCAAGCAAGCTAGCTGGTAGTAGTGTGTTCTTAGTTCATACTAACACTACTCAATCGCCCACATTTCCTTCGTCAGAAAATACGTGACGTCTGGCGGCCCTGGGATCTTACTCTACTTGTGTAAGCCAATGTTAAAGACTTTGATGTACGTAACCTACTTGGTTAGGCACATTGATGAAAGTGCCTGTCTCATGTTTAAAAACATGAATGTATGAAAATACATTGTAGCCAACTTGTTCATACTCGGAACAGTCGTATTATAATAAGATTACTTTATATGTAGGAAGTATATTATACATATATGATATTCTGTTCAATTATGTTTTGACAAAAATTGTAAAGAGTATGCTTTGATGGTTTGGTTATGTGCTGAAGCGAGTTACAAAAGGTATTTACAAGGCAGATGTGAGTGGCAACACCGGGAGTGGACAACCTTAACCTTTTGACCGCCACAGTCAAGTATAGACGGAAGCCAAAAAGGTTAAGGTTAAAGGACATACACTGACCATATTGGTGATATTCTTCGGAAAGGACTCGCGTAGTATTCGCAACCGGCGCCTGATGTTTGAATGTGGACGAGGCAAGAGTATGTAAGGATCGTAGCAGGTGGCGTTCTGTGGTTTGTCTGTATGATTTTCTTATCTTTTTCATTTAATTATTGAAAATATATGTTTACTTATTTCTATTATTGTGTTTTTATTAAATAACTTTTCAGAACTTGACTAAAATCCTAAAATAGAGAACTATTAATTGTGAGTGTAAAATGTTAACGTTTTAAGGAAATTAGACTAAACAATCGAAAACCAACAGAAATTGAAGTATAGGTGTTGATTAGAGATGTACCGATATAATCCTTACTTTTATTTTATGATCAGCATGCATGTATGTACCCATCTACGAGTCTCGATCTGCGAGACTGCGAACCAAATTGTAGGGAACAGTTAATTTTTTTTTAGATTCGGTTGTAATAAAAGTTTTTCTTTATATAGATGAGTAGTAAGGTTGAGTTAAACCAGGAAGTTTTCAACAATAATACTTTATTATAACAACATTGCAAAACTAAATAATTGTGGATAAATACTTTATACTTAATCAACTTATAATATCACAATAGGTCAGGTTCGGGTCGCGCGGTAATGCTCGAAACTCTGAAAATACGACATTGTATGTCGCAGCATTCTCATTGAGAGAACCAAGTCGATATTACAAGGAGTGCTAACTTACGACGATAATACCGCGCAGACGGTTGCCGGTTGTCGTGTGGTTTCGGAAGAAAGCAGTGCCGTCTAATTTACGGCCGCCGGGGGCATATTACTATGATCTATCTGATACATTCAGTAGAGAGAGCGTTTCGACATTTTCAAGTCAAAATGCCAAGTCATTTTATCGCCGAGATCTGACCGCACTGCTTTCTCAGATGTCGTGTCGTGTAGGAGTGTCAGTCGGAGGGCAGGTCGTTGTCCGGTGCGTCAGTGGGTGTGGGTCTGGTGCGACAGATGAGTGCGACACGTCGCTCCCGCGGCAGCATGTCGCCGCGCCACACGCTGCGCGCGCCGCCCAGCACCGCGTGCGTGAACGAGTAGCGCGCCACGCCTCTGCAACATGGAGCATTCGTGCTGACTACCTAACTCTCACGGTACGAGTTGTCACTTTATCGTCTACGAACACAAAGTGACGAAGGGCGAGCGATTTAGGGCTCTCGCCCACGGCGACTTTTGTAGCGATGCTGTCGCGCGTTAGTTTTGTTGGCGAGGGCAAACAGCTAGCGACCGTATCCGGCATCGCGACTGTAGCGATGCGAACGCGCGACAACATCGCATCGCTACAAAAAGTTGCCGCGAGCGAGGGGCCTTAGAAACTATTTGTTATTTATTTGTGTTAGTGCTGATTGTCAGCCTAATTTGAATAATGAGGAGATTTCGAAAGCTTATTACCTCAATGTCAGTATAAAAATGTAAAGTGTAGTACTAACTTCATGATGTATAGCGCGCGTCGCTGCAGCAGCACATCGAGCTGCATGTGCTGGTGCGAGACGTGCGCGAGCTGCATCACCGCGCTCGACACCAGGCACAGCCCTGCGATCACGTCGCCGCAGAACTGAACACGTTAGCACATCTATAGCTAGCGTGGCAGTTGGCTTGGGCAATACTTAGTTATTCTTCTAGCATAACCCGTAATATATACCCAACAAGACAATGGCCCAATTGCAGGACTGTCAAAAATGTCTTTGAAATAGTTAAAGGATTTTAAAAAAAGTCTCCGGGTTTAACAAGCAGCACAATGAGCTCATGTAATTTGACAAAACTTATCATTGATACGAAAATAATATTGGCAAAAGGATTAGCCTCACGTGAGTGTGATGGCAGTGCTGTTACGTACCCTGACGGCGTCCACGTGCGGCTTGATGTGTCCGGCGGCGGCCAGGTCCAGCACGTGCACGTGCGGCAGCGCGTCGCGCGCGCGCGTGCCCAGCGCGAGCGCGCGCACACGAGCCAGCACGGCCGCGTTGTCGGCGGACCAGTGCACGCGCTCCGTCTCGCGGAACCCTTGGATTGCCTGCGAGCGCAATTCAGTAATACGGGTTTATATTTTGTAAATACATGCATGAATCAATAAATTAGAGATAACCTTTAAAACTAAACCATAATTATTAAATCTGTAACTATTTAACAATTTAGTTAAATGGTGGCCCCCAAACTAAACAAAGTAAGTTGTATGAGGCAGTACTGGGCTCAATTTGTAAATTGTCTGGGTTGGAAAAAATTATATTGGCTTTTTCTGTCAGGAATTTCTCAGGAAAACCATGGAGCCAGGATTTGTGTCTGGTAAATGACATTATTACATGGTACTTAAACGTAACTGGTGAAATGTAGGTGTATCCTGAGGTAACACCTGCCCAACCCTTTCGGGATTACGTACAAGCATGTGGTTATGTTGTGTTTGAAAGGGTTTTTTTATGAGACCAGTTTGAAACAGAATAATTCACACTGTGCATAAATATTAGACAGTCAGTAAGAAGAACAGAGAACAACCCAGGATATTGAGCATACATTCCGTCACACTGCAGAAAATGATGTAAATTGTATGTTTTTATAATAAAGTTAATAAGAATGACTGGCTTGTTCAACCTTAATACTAACATTATCCCAGTGGTCGAACTCGTATCTCATGCGGCGCAGCACGGGCTCCAGTTCCAGCAGCAGGGAGTTCTCCTCATGCTCCGAGATGAAGTTGGGGTACACCTGCATGTCCCGCACCACGGCGCTGCGCAACTGCGGCGAGTCCTCCTCCTTCCACGAAGGGCTGATCTCCACCATACTGGCATCTCCTGTGACTGTGATACCATAACATCTGATTTGATATAGGTATTGAAGTCACACTAAATATTAAGTATACCTGCTGTGGATTTCAGTTTGGTACGGAAGTTGGAGATTTGCAGTTCAATATTTTAGATCAATATTCATATGAAATTAATGTTATCTTATCTTTTACTTTTTGGCAAGGCAATGACCAATGCCCCCATAGATTTATAGTCGCGTAGCCCAAACCTTTCATTAACGAGGGAATTTTGCAAGAATCAACTTGGGTTTGTTGTTGTTTAATAGGTAAAGTAATAGAAAATAAGGGTTATAATTTAAAAAAGACGTACGGAGCCCTATCCTATCGCTCTCTGGCTCCATGACGCTGCTAAACCTGCGAGGAAGCCCGATGCATACCTTCTTGTATTTACAGGTTTTCAGAAAACTAAATGTTAATAAACGCATTTTTTACGTAAATAAAATAAAACTAAAACTTGCTCCAAAATAATTCTTGAAAAATTTTCTGTTTTGACAAGCCGATGACATCACTTTTATTTTGACATTGACACTTGACAGTTCAAAAACAGATGACTGCCTGGGGTGCGTTCAATTATTTCCCTCTACCTATTACGAGACTGAAAAAGGACAATATAACTTTAGCACGTACTTAAAAGTTTAAAGCAATCAACTGAAATGTTTATCATGTAAAGAACTACAATATTTTTAGTTGTGCTCGACAGTGTCATTTTTGTTTTGTCGTGTTTTCTAGTACCTACCTAAACTGATATTTTAAGTAATCATCACCCTACATGTGGTCGTCGACCCCAAGTTTTTCTTAGGCCAATATAATCGCTTCTCACCGAATCTACGTCAATATATATATATATTTTTAATTTGTCCCACTGCCCACACTAGGAATTTCTCCTGTATCGTGGGTTTACAAACACATAAACTCACAAACATAAATACCCAGACCCCGAACGGTCATACAAATATTTGTTCCGTGCGGGGATCGAACCCGCGACACGCAGTGCAGCACCTCGGTCCAATCGCTCAGCCTCTGCACCAACCGTCCCGCCTTACTTACTGTCCCTCATCAAACGACCTCGACCCTAGACCATGGATGTTGTTCATAGGTCTTCAAAAAACTAAAACAACCCAATAAATATTAGCTAATGATAATATTTCATCCGTGGTGCTATGCAACTGGGCTTATCCCAGTTGTAATTACTCCTCCGCTATTTTTTTTTAGTTAATTTCGTTACGGAATCCAAAACAGGTCAATTCTTTCTCTGGGACTTCGTCGGGGTTCACAGTCTCAGGGCGTTTCTGGTGGCCACCACTGGCACTGGTCATTGGCACTGGCTTTCAGTTTCAAGAACTGCAGTGGATTGGAAATAGTGAGGTTTGATCCAAAAAAACACCACTAGGTATTCAGTTTTTTTTTTTTTTTAATAAGTTGTAGTTAGTTCTTTTGTTCGCCAGTATTGAGTAACATAATTTCACATAGGAATAAGTAAGTAGGTATTTATTACAAAACCAACACACGCCAATGATTCGGCTGAAGATATACTTACTGATTGGTATTGCACTGCGGAGGTTCATTTTACCATCTTGTTAGTTTGGCAATCGGGAGCCATTGTGCAATGTGAATACCACGCAACGCAACGCATTCTCTGAACCACATCACATTGTACAATCTACATAATTATTTTATGGCCAAGCGTTTATTAGCTTTTATCAAATTATACACTGTTGACTTTGCTTTTGTAAACTGTAGAGTTATAAAATTAAAAATACCGGTTTAACTAACTGCCTAACCAAACGTTCAGGCAACATTTGCACATGATAAGCGAAAGAACGAAAGTTTGTTTGATTTATTTTTCTATTCCTTTACAGTCAACGTAGAAAAAAAGTTTTGTGTGTGGCGGCTAAAGGTGCAGGTGCGACAACAATGATAAATAACAAAATATTTTATTTAAGACAGGCAGGTTTTTTTAACGATGGGAAATCATCACATGACTCCTCCCGCTCTGAGTTATTTTCTTAATGTTATGGCGCAGTTCATCCAACAAGTAGGTATCAGTGAAATTTAAACAGTTATTGTGCCCGATACTGAATGCTGATGATATTACATGTGTGGTGTTTTTGTTTCACCACTCAATCTGATCTGACAATGTTTCAAACGCGTACCGAACTCTTCAGTTTTTACCCACGACGGAACGGAGACGGTATATGCGTTTGGGGTGAGAGGTTGTTTGTTTGTTTGTTTGTGTGTTTGTTTGTTTGTGTGTTTGTGCAAATACATGTTGCCATTTTTCTCCAAAACTACAAGTCCGATTTTGATGCAGTTTTCAGTTATGGGTTCGGGTTTGATTGGTGCATGTTCTTAGATAGGTGTTACGGTGACAACTCACCAGGGGGCGCTGCAGCAAACATTTTTTGTGCAAATCAAAGTTGCCAGTTTTCTCCAAAACTACAAGTACGATTTTGATTTAGTTTTCAGTTATGGGTTAAGGTTTGATTGGTGCATGTTCTTAGATAAAAAAAATAAAAATAAAAGTAAAAAGTTTAAAATAAAAAGCAAAATTAAAAATTTTGAAAAAACCCACGACTGTTAAAAATTAATTGAAAAAAGGATAAAATAACATAAAACACCCACCTTAAAAAAACCCAAGAATGTCCGTCGGGAGCTGAACATTGCAAAACTAGTTCATTTAATGTCAGCCCCCGACGGACATTCTTGAGTTTTTTTAAGGTGGGTGTTTTATGTTATTTTATCCTTTTTTCAATTAATTTTTAACAGTCGTGGGTTTTTTCAAAATTTTTAATTTTGCTTTTTTGTCAATAAAGATTGGGTTGAAGGTGATGGATGTGTCGCATCGCGTTGCCTTTTATTATAAGTTATAACGTCTTCTTGCAACTATGGCGTCGTGGCTATGCTGCATGCTGGTGTCATATGTTGTTTGGTAAATCGGTAGTAATCGGTACCATGTTACGTTTCTCCCTGGCGTATCAGCGTTTCTTACACACGATAGAATAACCTATTATAAGCTACCCATAGTACCTACCCATCATTGTAAAAGTCTAGATTTTAGTGAAAACTCCCAGCAGCGAGCAGTCACATAATGTGAACGATATTATCACTCGATGACCTTTATTAAACAAAAGTACCTGCGTGAGGTGAGGTCCAGGTGGTGCACAGTGCAGTGACTCAGTTTGTACCAAAGCCATTGAGACGCGAGTAGCCATTGACTGGCAACACAGAAAAGTAGCTAATTTTCGTTTGATTGTTTTTCCTTATTTGTGACTCAACACTCACAATTTCCCTTTGTCCAGGCCAGGGGAAGCCGGGACTTTATAAAAACCTAAGCGCCTTATTAAATAAATATAGCAATAGCGGTAAAGAAACTCGTAGATGAGTTAGACATAATCGCATCACCGGCAGGCCAGGGGTACGGGGCCGCGGGGGAAAGCTGCCCTTTGACCCTTCTGCACCACCCCCAAAGTTCAGTGGTTTATTATTTTCTTCTTTCTTTCACGGAACCCTAATCCTAAAATAGTCAAGTCATATCTCAACATCGAACCATGCATATCAGGCCTTGGTATCAATGCTTATAATGTATTTCCATACGCATAAACCTCATCAGTCCACACGAGCATACTCGGTGTAACAGCGACGTGTCCCGCATGGCTGAGCTGACGTCCACCCACCACTGAAGGCGCAACTAGCTAGCAGCCACTCGCGGCGGCGTCATCGTCCTCAATGCCGCGACCTGCTTCCGTCGCTCGGTAATTAACACTCAATGAAATGTTTCGATTGTTATCACAATTGTTGTCATCTGTTGGCATTGAGAGCGACCACCACGACATACTGTAACAAAGAACGTAATTTAAATTATATCAAATTATGAAATTACTTCAACGCGACAGAAGTGCAATGGCGAGGCAGAAGTTACAGTGTGCCTGTGCTGCTGTGCAGTTGCTCAAACTACAATTATGTATTTATTTCACTGCTAACTCTGGTAATCTATGATAGATTTACCTACAATAACAGAGATAGAGGAAGAGGAGAGGGGTATGAGAGTAGAGGGAGTCCAAAGAAACGATGGATGGGCTGTGTTGTAAAGGATGATATGGCTAGGAGAAAAGAGGGGTCTGATGAGGAATAGAGAAGTATAGAAGAATAAGACATGTTGTGCCGACCCCAAACTAATTGGGATAAGGGCAAGAGATAACGATGTTTTTTTTTCTTTATTTAAAGGGCTTTATCGCTGAGCGATAACGTCACACTGGAAACTTACAATAACACTATAACTAACAAAAATTATTTCAAAACAAAAGCTGCTAACACTTATATAAAATCCGAGCTTGTTCCGCTATAGGACAAGCCAGGATTTACCTACAATTTAATGACAATTCACTTTTAGTGTACCTACACACTTCAGACAACAGGAAGGCATACTTACATAGTGAATACTTAGCAACATCCTCTTCGATTATTACTTTTGAGTAGATTAATTAAGAGTGGTGTGCATCCAAGAACCTTAGTGAGGACTACACTGTGCGAGCAATGTATCTCATGTTTCATACATTACACAAGTAAAGCATTGTAGTGTCTAATGTTTGTCAAGTGCTGATTGCCAGTCGGAATGGCGCTGGACTGGCACGGAGTCGTGACAGGGTGTCGTGTCGCCGCTGATTAGCTCGCAGTCAGCGAATCAGCCAGGCGCGGCGACAATCATCGCTATTAACATTACATTGTTATTATAATAACAGACTACTGATGACTCTCCGAACTACGTACCTGGCTGTGGTGTTTATATAAACCAGACATTAGAAAACTAGACACATTTCACTTAGGGTGTCTGAGATCCATCCTAGGCATTAAGTGGCAGGACCTTGTTCCTTAATACTGAGGGGTTCTGCGACGTTCCGATATGTTTGGCATAGAAGCACTACTGATGCAACGCCAACTCAGATGGTGTGGGCACGTCCTTCGCATGAAGCATTACCGTTTGCCCAAAGTGGTCTTCTACTCGGAGATGACAGTGGGCAAACGAAATCATGGCGGTCAACATCTCCGCTATAATGATCCAACTGGTTGGGAGAGGCTCGCTCTGCATAGGTCGTCTTGGCGCTCTACTATCTACAAAAATACAAAATCTTTCGAAAAACAGCGAATCGAAACACTGAACGAAAAGCGTCAAATACCGTACGTAAAGAGAGAGGTCTCTCTTTACGTTTTTGCCCTCCTACTGTTACACCTATACTTACAACTCTGTTGGTCAACTCTACTGCTTTAGCTGTGACCAGGTATTTAAAAGCAAATTCGGTCTGGCCAGCCATCATAAAGGTACACACGGCTACACATCAAGCTATACAAAACCAGTATAATCTGATCGTTCATTGTGCGAAAAGATCTAGTAAAGTGAGGCCAAGATTAACTGGTTTTGTATAGCTTGATGTGTAGCCGTGTGTACACGCTACCTGGCTATTTACCGACATACCTTCATAGCAGAAGTTTATCATTATTTAACAGCAGCACAATTTCATGATGCCACGCGCTTAACGTGTTTATTTGAATAAAGCACCTACAATACATAATTAGGTATATCATGTACGATGCGTGCGCTTATAATAATAGCTAAATTAGAGCCCTTGGCCATTGAACACCCATCCAATGATTGATTATTAAATTATTGTTGATTGCATCGACGTAATAAATCTAAAGTGGTGTGCCATTGCATAGTCATGTCCCTAATACAATTTCATAAATTATCATGATCTGTTATGAGTTGATAATATAAGTGCACCATCCAATCAATAAGACAAGTACAATTGGGTAGAATGTTGGAGATATGTACTACACCATAATAGCATTATCTTTTGGGTTTGTTTCGGCGTATCTTATTCTTAAGAGGAAATGCGAGTGCTGTCTCTTTCTACTATCGCTGTCTCTCTCCGTCCTCCTGCCCTCAAATTCGTGCGATAAGGACAACTGTAGAAAAAAGTTAGAATTCGAGGTTTGGCTCTCGCCTATTTCCTCCTCCAATATTGAATCAATTTAAAAGATATTTTAGACAATGAATAAGGAGGTTATGTACTACGCCGCTATGTTTTTCTTTTTTCGTTAATAGTTGTCAAATTTGTACACTAGGACTCTGTTAACAGCGATCTAAACAAGCAATTTTGAGCATTTTTTGAGGGTTCTAGTGCTTATAAAAATAATTTATCACCAAAAAGGAAAACATAGGGGCATAGAAATAGTTAATATTTATTATTCTGTAAAAAAACCATTGCTCTAGGGTCATTAACCAAAAAGAAAACAGGCGAGAGCGTTTGTATGGAGAAAAGACCACTCGCGTTTCCTCTTAACTGACCCAATTTACCAAGTTAAAATTATTCGTCTATCAATCGGCACATTGAGCGAAAGAACGTCTCTAGAGATGAGCAGATCGTGCACTGTATATATCAGCCGCACGGTAGCTGGTCGCGAGTCTAGATTCTAGATGAGTGTCCAGTGCCCGCCTGCCGCGTGTCACACAGTCGTACCTACTCGTTCCGCTTCCTCGGGCAACATTATGACATTGAGTTTTTTCAGAACATTCGCGAGGACACTTATCTCATTAAATTAAACCCAATTTAAAGAACAAATTGTGTTTTTATTCATAGGCAACTAAATATAATTCAGCGCTTTTAAAAACATATTTTTAATGTACCTACCTTCCACTTTATAGGAATATTATGAGTGGAAGTCATATTGGTACATAATCAAGACTGCCTGTGGGTTCGATTCCCACGGGAAGCATACTTTGTAAAGTTGTTTCCAGTTTGGCTAGGACATTGCAGGCTTGAATAACCTGTTTGTTTGATAAAAAGGTGACTACTCCGTGCTTCGGAAGGCACGCATAAGCCGGTAGTGGTGCCGGCCGCCGGACGGCGGCCGCCCTTGAGGCGGTTTAGAAACTAAAGTCTCTGACACTACTAGGGTGTGTGGGGTCGTTAGACCTTACTGCCCACACGATAAGAAGAAGACCACAAATACATCCGTTTGTCAAACAATTATTTCCTTAATCATGTCATGTTGATGATAATTACAATAACATCGTAACGTATTGACTTACGATCTAAACACGGTCACCTCTAGACAATAGACATAAATCGGTACATGTTTATGAATACACTTCAAATCAAAACTTGTCTAATCTTTTATTATTCCGCGAAACGACGCGACGGCATATCTGAAGCGAGGTGGTGGGCACTTCAAGTAAAGATAGCAAAGGTGTAGTCTTCAAGTAAAGATGGAGTATTGCTGTCACCTTTGGGATGGCTCAGCCAATTACCAGCTTGCCACACTTGACTCTGTAGAGCGCAGAGCCAGGAGGCTAATTGGTGACGAAAAACTGGTTAACAAGCTACATAGCCTGGCCCACCGTCGCAAAGTCGCATGTCTCGGTCTTCTACAGACTGTACTTCGGAGAGTGTACGCAAGAGCTCCACGAGCTGATCCCACCATCTCCCTTCTTCCATCGGGAGACTAGACGTACTGCAGGGTATCACCGATACCTAGTCGACATTCCACACATTCGAACGAAGCGCTTTATTGCTTGGTCCTATGCGCACAGCCAAGGAGTGGAATTCCCTGCCTGCGTCGGTTTTTCCGAGTTCATATAACCCTAATCTGTTTAAGTCGCGAGTAAACAGGCTTCTACTGGATAAGCTCGTTCCATCGTCGACATCATCTCTGCCCTTAGGGCAAGATTGAAGTCAAGAGCTATTTATAATAAAAATAAAATAAAAAACTGCGGAACTGTGACTGCGGAAAGTCCATATTATCAGGCGACCTTGACGATGGTAAGCATTCAATGAGTTTCCACGAATGCACACTGCAGCATACGGTGCAACCTGCGTAGACCGCTTGGCTCCATCTTCTAAATGCTGGCTTTGCTGCAGCGTCTGCTATTTGCATTATTTTGCATACTGTCAGTACTTCAGTAGTGTGTAGCAGCCATGGTAGCAGTGCAGCTCACGCGCACCCGATATAAGAAGGGTCGACGCTTGCAGCTTGTTGCGGTTTGCGTGCTTGTCAAAGAGGTGCTTGTAATGGCACAGACACTGCAGACAGTGGTGAGGAGAGCGCTGCATGCGCTGGTGGGCGGGGCGTGACGCGCGCCGCACATCCGGCGCGCACGACACGCGCTGGAGGCGCCGATACCTTGTAAGAAGGTGCAAAACGGTCAGAGCCAGGTTGGAGATAGGACTAAAGTTTAAGTGTCATAATGTAGAACATAACAACTCTCCTGATTCAGCACAAGTGAGGTCTGTCATGTAACGACTGAAGAGTTTGTTTCAAGGTAATCAAGAAGAAGACCGGCAAAACAACTCTGACGTCTGGGAGGAGCCTGGATACGGATGACAGGACACCGTGTGCTCAGCCACCACTTGAGAGTTTGGGAGACGCCTTTGTCCAGCAGCGAAGTGCGATAGGCAGACTCAATCAATTGAATAATTCCTTATGAATAGTAGTTTTATTTAAATCAGGCTGCTATTATTTTAAGTTCTTAACCTTCTGCAACTCTTATGCGAGGACAGAGTTAGTCTGTAAACACTATTATCAGCACAGCTGGTGTTGCGACTCACCCAGGCGGGTAATATCGCGTTACTGGTAGAGGCGTTACCCGTCGTTACTCGCAGCCAGTCGCAGCTGATACTTGCTTGACACACATACCAAACAACCTTCACGCTCGGTACACAGGGAATAAGCAGTGTCGTAGTCACTTGTCGATAGCACTCGCACTTCGCTGAGGACGGTTCTTAAGTCTTATAGTATGGGTAATTGGGTATGGCCTATGTAATTTATTATTTATCGGTAGTTGGTGGACCGTAAAACAGATGGCGCTGTACGTCGCTCACACTTTCCTAACTTCAAATAAGTTGTGTGAATGAAGAATGATAATGCACGTTGTTGTTAATCTTACTGGCGTAGCTTTACTGCACGTGTTGTTAGAAAGTAGAGGTCTTTGTTAGAAGGGAACTCGCTCAATGTAAAAATTAAAATCAAAAGTCATTTATTCAAATTAGGCTGACCATCAGTACCTAGGTACTTTTCGGACGTCAAAAATTTACAAGAGACAGTCCCCCAAAACGCCCACCCTTAGACACTTCCTAGTGTTTTAGCTGGCAAGAAGTGGCGGAACAAGCTCCCCAGCAAAGCAACACATCGGTCTGTTATGTTATGTTAGAAAAACCAGAGTCTATACCTACAATGCCTACAATAGTAGTTAAAAAATAATAACATAAATATATAAGCGATGCGACACAGGAGTTTTTAGTCAACTGGACCCACTTAAACTGGGCCCACGGGTTTAGTCGATGCAAGCGGGTCCAGTAGACCAAAGACTCAGTACCTACCTACCAGCTCTCGGTGCACATGTTTCACTGTAGTTCTGGAATCTTTGTGCATAACATAATAAACCGTCCGACACGTTACTACTAACTGCTAATGGTTTCCCAGTAACTCCAGTAAGCAATGTTACGTCTCTCAGATGTTATTGCTGAGCTGAGACCTAGCCGTTTCGCAACTGTCGTTAAATACACGGAATTTATTACCTTCCACGATTTGCATGTTTTGTATAGAGCATCGTTTGTGCTGACCTTTTATATGACATTCTGAATGCTATTCATATTGTGTGCGCGTAGTGCGTCCGTCGTAACTCGTGGGACTATTGATTGAGTGCCTCAGTGTTCACAGTTGCAGTCATGCATGACATCAGTTTGCAAAAATATCCTCCTTGTAAGGACGTTCTTTGAATAAAAATGTTAATTGATTGGAATGGCAGTTCATATAGTGCGTAGCGCATACTGTTGTCTTTGTATTAAACTGTACCTATAAATTAATAATGTCAGCATAGCTTTTATTTATGGCAGGGTAAACCGAGACTCCAATAAAGCTTTATAAACTTGTTGTTGCATACGCCCAATCATACGCCTCAGTATACCTAACTATTATTATTCATCATGTTACGTCTTGTCGTCTCCACTTTGATCATTTTTCACTGGTTTTCTTTCGCCTGTTTCCGGTTAATTTTGAGTGGTTGCCTGTCACCGTTACTAAGTCCTATGTCACCATATATTGCCATTTGCCAGTCGTCCATCTTCCGCCGCGCTTCGTCCGTTGTCGGTTACATAACTTGACAAACGTCACAATGAGTTAGTTGGTGAGTGAGCCTGATCTTTGCGTGACCGACCCATAGTCACACTAAACTACCACACCAGTGTGACTATGGTTAATTTTATTTATCCGTAGTCACACTGGTGTGACTAGGGATCAGGTTAAATTATCCGTAGTCATACCAGTGTGATTACGAATCAGCCGTTGTCACACCAGTGTGACTAGGGATCAGGTTAAATTATCCGTAGTCACACCAGTGTGACTACGGATAAATAGAATTAACCACAGTCACACTGGTGTGGTAGTTTAGTGTGACTATGGGTCGGTCATGGATCTTTGGCCTGATGTCGCGAACTCGCGACCTTTCTCGTTCACTTTCATTACTTACCTATGGTTGAACCGCTTAGGAACAGCTATAAAAGCAAGGATAGACAATGAAACATTACTTCTTATCATACAAAAACCTTGAGAGCCCGCTCTGTTTCAACTAAATATGCGCGTGAGTGACGATAAATTAAATGCTAGGCCTCCTACGGGTGCTAATTTATAGTATAATACATAGGTGTATAATTAATTTGCGCTAGTTAAATAAACGAGTGCGATATTATAACATTATCGGCTGCGGCCGCTACGCTTGCTACGCTCGCTCGAGTCAAGCGCAATTATGGAAGCGTGCCGTGCCCGTGACAAATAGGCAAGATTCATCAAACATTCAAAGTCGTTTAGTGTTGATTGTTTGTTTGTTTAGCCGATTAGCCTCGTATCAAGGCCGAGGCAGCCCTGACTGTCTGTCTGTACTTGCAGCCAGTAGGGGGGGGGGGGGGGGGGGGGCAGGGGGAGGTCAGCGTGAGGAAGTCACGAGCACCCACCGTGCGCTCTGCGGCCCCCCGTGGAGTGCCGTGAACTGCGGGTCATACTCATATGTAACACGTAACGTCCCGGTAGATGCAAATGAACTTTAACAATTTCAAAGGTGAAAGCGCCAGGGCAGGCATAAAATTCAAATTTTGTTAATTTTTTCGCAATGTGGTCAATGTCAGGCTGTATTTTCAACAAAATGTCATTCGCGGCCACACCCAAACTCAGAAACACCAAAAAATTTACATTTGCTAGGTTCAACTTTATTTCCCATCATATAGGTAACGAAAATATTTTAATTGAGAATTTTCTACGTTGTAAATAGGTAGTATTTACCTACATAAAATACCTCCTTTGATTCATAGTGATTGTTTGTAGTAACTTATGTATGAGTAAGTCTACATACGTAAGTTACTACTCCATCAAGCAATTATTTTGTGTTTTTAGAGATATGATACATCGTTAAAATTTTTATGATGTTCATTCATCCCGGTACCTGACGATGCTTCCAAGAAGTCTGCGTGATGTGTTCGCATACGATCCATTGATAGCCGCGTGTATCAGCGCACAGGTAAAGTGGCCATTACGTCTCACAAGCGTACAATCAGTAGAAACCCAGTCCATAATGATACGATGACACACGCTTCTAAGAATAGCAATTCTTACAATGTTGTCGAATCACTGCGATTAATGCTCGCTTAGCAATCAGCTGACGCGAATACTACGACATCACGACACTAACTAGCTTTTTGATTGTCAAGTAATACAAATGTCAGCACTTAATATTTTATTGCAGAAGCTACAATGTAAGCGAAATCATCATCAGCACATTTGACAGACGGACTGGTTAGGGTTACATACAGAATGTTGTTGATATCGGAACTCGGAAGACGCTTTCTTCTTCTTTACTCATAATTAGACTCCCCTTATTGTCTACCATTCTTCCTCGTATTCCTTCTCTCAAGTTCTCTCTTTCCTTCCCTTCACCCGTTCCATTCTTCTCATCATCATATTTCACAGGCTTCTCAATTACGTTTCAGACAGCAAGGTCACTCTGGAAGTTAGGACAATGAACGTCTGACCTACTTACAAACATTTATGTTGTGCTGACGACAATCCTTTGAATGTAAATCTTTGGTTACCGCTATAGAATGGTATACCTATGGTATGACGTGGCATATCGTGGTCGTGGTTGACAATGGTTGCCGGTTGGGAGATGGTGTCAATGACTGTTTCGAGGTGAGGCACCCCAACGTCCCCAACGATGTACAGATGTGATGTGGTGATACCATTCCATGCAGTCAGTGACCAGACGTAACACATTACAAACGACATGAAAAACTTAACTTCGCACACTAGAACCCAGGCGCTCACACACACGTGGAACTTCATACATCAGTTGCTCAGAGGTGAAATAGCGGGGCGAATTCGCAAGTTAACAATAATTTTAATAATGTTATTGACATTTAAGTTTGTGTACATATCATTTTTCACATGATAAGCACCTAGATAGAAAGCATGGATAGAAAGTGATGTGCCTAATGTCTATAGTGCTGTGGCAATAGCTGGTCGTAGGCTAGTCCATGTGTATGAGTCGGAGTGATATCCCGCGCATCCGATAGCTCGTGAACAGCGTCAAGTCACGGCACGGCCCGACTGCCCGGAGGCACAGTATGGAGGCCTCGACGGTCAAGTTCGGCGCTCATTAACATTCCTGCGTTTTTACTTCAACATTCCAGCAGTTTCTCGCGGAATTTTTGAGTAGGCTCACTAAATAACCTGTTTGAACTAGATTGTGTCAAGTATCTAGCGAAACCTACTGTATCGGTACTATAAACACCGGTCACCGGTATGTTATAAATATCGGTAAATGATCGGTAGCAAACGCTAAATGTGTGTCAATAGCATGCGATAGGCTATTCAATACATAACCACAATCGTCACAAAATGGATGTAGAGCTGCGCTTACAGCTGCGCTGCGGTTTGAGATTTGATTGGTGGAGTTATTAGCCTATTCTATTTGAGATAATCACCTCTGCTCTGACATCATTTACTAGAAGAAAATAATTGTTTTATTCATTACCGGATGTTAAAAAAATATGATTTCTCTCTTTAAATCGGATGCTATTAACAACTGGCTGAGAGCTGAGTGATAAATTGGGAACTTTGTCATCCACAATCCTAACTAATATTATAAATGCGAAAGTAACTTTGTCTGTCTGTCTGTCTGTCTTTGCTGCACGCCTAAACTACTGAACCGATTTGTGTGAAATTTGGTACAGACATAGTTTGGAATTTGAGAAAGGACATAGGATAGTTTTTTTTTTTTCGCGAGATAAACCAAAAATCTGCCGTAAGTCACTATTCCACGCGAACGAAGTCGCGGGCAAAAGCTAGTATTTCCATAACTAGAAGGTTCTCACAGGAATGATCCAGACCAAAAGTTGATCTCAAGAATAGGGAGAACAAGCCTCTTTATTATGTTATCTTCATAAGTCACCATAGCTCATAAGACTCATAAGACTTAAGTTGTGGCGAGATAGCGTTTCCTTACCCAACCCATTTGTGCCACTTGCCGAAAATCTTCCACCCGGACACGAGTTGCCATGGCTAACCTGGAAGTCTCTAACTAAACAGACTCTGGACACAGGTAGGCCCGAAGCAAGGAAAACCTGTTCAGGTGGAGATTCATAGATGACTCTGCCCTGGAGTGTAAATGTGGTCTTGCCCCACAAACTATGGGGCACTTGATATCGTGTCCAGCCTGTCCTGTTACTTGCACATCACAGGAGCTGATGGGGGCTACTGAAAGTGCCAAACTCGTCGCCAAATTTTGGGTCGACTCAATTTAGATTGTCATCGACACGCTAAGAAGAAGAAGAAGATAGCTCACAGTTCAAATAATATATTAGCATAGGTCCCTATTGCTATCTTGTCTCTTAGCAATAGGTATGTGACACCAAGTGACCCACATTGCTTAGCAAATATGTGAAGCCGTTGAGCTCCGACGACAGTAAACACACGTCGTCGTCACAAATGTAAACATGTGACGAAGAAAGCCGTAGTTGTGAGTGCGACCGCAACGTTGACCGCCCGTGGTGACTGTGGTGGTGGTGACCTCTGCAAACATTAGCATTATGTAGTACATCCTCATTTATCGAGTGTTTGTTAAGTGTTAGCTTGGCAAACTATCCGGCCGCCCACCACAATGAAAGTTGTTACCACCTCCAAGTAACACAATACTCCAAAATGGCTGATATTTCTGTAACTATGTACTCGTATACTGCGTCTGTATATAAACTATTGTATCTTTAGTTCTCGCCAAACCAGTTGCTTTACAGCCTGTATTCTCGCGCACACTCACTATACTCGTTGTTGATTGGTTACCGTGCCTGGATCCTCGCATCCAGTTCAGGGCGAACTTTTTTTATTATTCTGTTCTCCATATCTTCATTCTCCGTAGTTACCGTTAGTTTTGCAGAATTATTAGAAGTTCGAGGCTTAGTACTGTACGGTACGACACAGCCGGGGGCGGAGGGGTTACACAGACGGATCGTTTGAAACTCGTTGACTTTCTAAGCTTCACCTCTATGTAGCACGATTGAGCCGCGGCTTAGATAGGCGCGTTACATAACCATCACTTCCTTACGAGCGCAGCTCTGGGGGAGCTTCCTAAGTTCTTTCAAAGATTGTGCATCACTTACATTACATGTTAGGTGTTCCTCCTATCGCGATATCGTTATCAGAGAATGTTTCTCTGCTTAGCACAAGTGAACACACTGAACATTTGCATAGAGTCGCTTTCTATTTAGAAAACTAGCGAGCAGAGCAGTGCCAGCCAGCATAGTTCAAAATGTTCAAATACACATCATTTAACTACGGGGATCACCTAATGTTCGTTAGTAACGTCGTCGTATCGTTTACGTTACCGGTTAATACCTGGATATAAAATTGCCTCTGTTTTTCAGTGGGATTATGATACCTTCACCGTCACTCCTTCTCACACCGTCTCGTAGCCACCCACGTCTGCTGCTGCAGTGCGGCAGTGAGGCGGTTGATGACGTCGCTGGCGCGTGCTGCTCGTGCGCTGGTGCTGTGTATGCGCGTCGTGGCGCGTGCGTGCGACCTTGCGCCTGCCCCCCCCCCCCCACCGCGCACGTCATGCCACGCGCCGACCCGCCGCGACCTCCACGTTACGCGTCCATGAACATGCTAGCTAGCATATGAGGAGGCAGATCAGAAGGCTACATATCTATGTGTTTGTGGATGTAAACATTTCTTTGTCCACAAATTGTAGTAGTTTTCAAAAAAAATCTTGCTTACTCGCTTCTTTTGAGTTAGTTGGCTCCATCGTAGACCTCATATCAGTCTGTCGCCGCAATAGTCACAGTAACCTTCATAGCCCTGTGACTATGAAGGGCAGGAACGAAGCTATAAACGATAGGCAAAATGGTAAGGAGCTAGCTACTAACTGTCTACTCTAGACCTTGCCATTGCCCAACACTTCGATACGTTTCATCAAAGTTAACTTGTGCCAAAGTGCATCCATCAAGTACTCTAACGTCATCAGTGTCATCACACTTGGACCCTGTTACTCCAAAACATCCTGACAAGTCGTAAAACTTCCTTATGTTCCTATATCTTCCCCTAGGCAAGGACTTCTCTCGATAAATGATATTAGGTGTACCTACTGACCTACTGAGTTTTAATTGGTATTCTATTCGTCCTAAGGTCTAGGACCAAAAATGTGGCGCTGGCGCTTAAAGACACACAGGCTATCCAGTGGTTGTTCCTCTGCTTTAAAGGCTGCATCTATATTTCGTTTGTGTGCAATGCGCCTTCTGCGCCAGTTTACGTTGCGATTGCGACATGTTATGATGTGCGGAGATGGTCCGCGATGATATAACACCACGACCGACTGATGGCATCATGGCCAGGCATGGCGGCGCTTTGTGCGGCGTGTTCAGTGGGCATCAGTTGTATCATCAGCTAACCTTTCCCAGGCTCGTGGCAGCTTCCGGGACACTCGACGCGAATGAACTACGATGGAGATTTGTATTACAGATAGCCTGCAGCTGAAAGGGCTTTTTAAACCTGTTTTAAACATGGCGAGAGCCGAGCTCAGTATTGAAAATAATTAAATTGCCAAGCTTGGCCGGCTGAGTGAACGCAGCTGGCCAAATTATCGGCTGGGTTCCATCGTTTTGTTTGACCTAACCAATAGAAAGAAGTAGGTACTTAGTTGTTCTTTGCCGACGGTAAATGAAATTGGTGATTTTCTGCAAAAAACTTGAATGGCGATGATGATGTATTCTTTATCATTTCATCTCTTCGTTGAGGTAATTGCTTTAGTAGCAATGTCATGTAACGTCACTCAATTGTACGTGAGGCCACCGGACGCCATACACCGGGCGCCGGACGCCGTACGCCGCGGATAGACCTCACCGGATCACTCCGATTACTGCCCGAAGATAAACGGTTCGGAGCTAGGGAAGTTCAAGGCCCAGGGTTGGCCAGACGATGATGTTATTGATATTAAATTGAATGTTAGCAAAGATCACCAGGGTTGCAGGAGGATGGCACACTGCACAATTGCTTTCCAATTTTGAGTTCAGGACCGTTGCTTAACCTCGAACATCGCTGCCTGCGCGCGCGGGAGCCATTCACAACGTGTAAACACGATTCGCCTTTCCTTTCCGATATAAGAACGATAAACATCAGTAGACTGCTAAACTATAAATAAATCTGTTGAGTTCGCGTCGATTTAGTTAATGATTTTATCATTTCCTCATTTTAGAGCGAGTGTTGCGAGTAGGTACGAGTAATAAATGGTAAAGTACGCAGCCCGTAACAACGCGCTAGTAGGAAGCTCACACGAGTGGCGTGATGACGTCACGTCACGGACGTCTCAGGGACGAATATGGCTGCTGGATCAGCAGCTGAGCATACGACACCGACGCGACGCGACGGTGATGTTGACCGAGAGGTGCAACTATATATTTGCATCATAAATTCATAATGTAAATATCATTTTGGAGCAATGTACACAGTGCAAGTGCATTTTATGTGAAATAATACTCAATGCAATTAAAAAAAAGTGCACCTGTGTAACCAGTGTTATACAAGTGTATTTTCTAGAAGCAGCCCAGACCGTCTGTAATGCTTCCTGGTCCCCCTGACCAGCTTACCTTCAGCGATGACAGGCGTTACGATTGAATTATAACGGTTGATTTAAGAGACGTTTCGGAATTATATTCGGACACCAAGTATCGCAACAAAAAATGCGTAAGTATAAGTAGGTACTTACCTAATAACAACGCGTAAAATTACATTTCAATACGTATTTTGTTTCCAACCGTTGTCCGTTGCGCGTTGTACAATAACAAGCATTGTGATGTTGCTTCATTTGAAAACATTTTCGTGTTTTGTACATCTTTACTTATGAACTGCATGTTGTCGCAATATCGTGCCAATTACGTTAACTAAACGACTAAGTAATTAATATTATAATCTTGATTGTTCAAAGATTGGGTAAGCAAAACTTTATTCCGCACTAGCTGATGCCCGCGACTTCGTCCACGTGGAAATTTTGATGAGTGACTGTCTCGTTGATTGAGTGACAGTGAAATTAGTGATAGCTTTGATTTCCACATCAGCTGTTCCAGATCTTCAAATTTTATACGACAACAGAGAGTGCTTATCAGGCTGAACAACTCTTGCTAAGACGTCATTCCTATATATGTTATAGTGTAGCTGGGCTCTTGGACTTCCACATCAGCTGTTCCAGATCTTCAAACTTTATACGACAACAGAGAGTGCTCATCAGGCTGAACAATTCTTGCTAAGACGTCATTCCTATATATGTTATAGTGTAGCTGGGCTCTTGGAGTTCCACATCAGGTGTTCCAGATCTTCGAATTTATTCTCTTTTGCAGAAAATGCTCATCACGTGGAACAATTTTTGCTACGGTACCATTTTTGTATCTCTTATAGTTAAGCTGGTCTGTTGCGGTTCTGCAACAGGTATTCAAGTTTCCAAGATAAATTATAGCCTATATGTTGGCCAGACTTAATATCTATACAACTAAAAAAGAACCATTCAAATCCGTCGAGTAGTTCCGAAGATTAGCGTGTACAAACAAACAGACAAACAGACACACAGACAAACAGACACACAGACAAACAGACAGACTTTTTTTTTCGATTCGTGCTCTATTACTGTTTCTAAACCCCCCTCAAATATTATTTTTTTAATTATATTCAATGTACAGACACAGTTTTTTTACTGTTTTATTATATGTAATAATATAGATATAGATAGAAGTTGCACGTTCCGTCCGTGCATGTTGCCTGCGTGTTGTTGCTCTTGATCTCAGTTTATAAAGATAGGCGATTTTTTCTCAGTAACGTTTAGTATGATTATATCAAGGTTTCAAATACCTAGTCGTATTGATGTGTGTTTACTAGATCTAAAACCCGTTAGAGAAGTGGGTCCTTCCACTTAACGGTTGCTGGAGCTGCCACGGCATTTTGTTATTTATTACTTACATTCCGATACTTGAACATAGCTCACCGTGGTTCAGCATGGATATAACCCGACGGCCAAGGAAGGGTTATTTTCATCATAATGACATTGAGGGGCGCGCCGATTTGTGAAGTTTTGTCAACAAAGACGACGTAGTTCCGACTCTGGCCACGCGGCAAAGTAATATACCGGACTCCAATAACCATACCCACTTACACACATACAAGTATTTTTTGGTAATTACGTGTTTGATCAAGATAAACGATTGATTAATTACAATTGGAAACAACCTGTTTACATTGAAACAGACGGATGGTGTCGAAGGTTAAATTCGACGTGTGTCGTCACTCGTCAGTCAATACTACTCAATACCTACCTACATGAGTGCCAAATATTCCGGCGCAGTCCCCAGAACATGTTCACCTAAAGATGTTCACGCAGTTTCGGTAAGCGCAAACATTACCACGATATTTGGACTCACTTTCCTTTCAAATATGCTGCATAAGTACCAACAACTTCTCAAAGTGATGTCAAACTGTCAACGGTCGAGTTGTTTCTCATAATCTGCCATTCCCATGATTGTATTGTCAAAAACACCCATTGCACGTTCCGGCTCAATAGCTCTATTGAGATTCGATTTCATAAAACAATAGGTACGGTATCTCCACCACCATGCAGCATGCATAAAGTGACCATACGTCCCGTTTTGAACGGGACTGTCGCTTTTCTCGGTCACCTGTCCCGTTGTCCCAAAACAACTCTCTGGGACACAAAATAGTCCCGTTTTCCGAAACTGCGTGTTTTAAAAACTAATAACTCGTCAGACGCTAGACGCAAGCCTTGCGAGACGACGTCGGAAGGGCCGTCGCCTGTCGGTGCTGCGGTTTGTTCGAAAGAGATACCGCGGCCTGGCACACAAAGGGCTAAGAAGGAACATGGTGGTTTTTAGTCAGTATAAGTCTGACACTCCCTACCGTCATTTTATGTTTTCTCACATTCCAAAAAAAGACCTACGTAACTGGAACGTTTGTCTCAGGTAGATAGACATAATCGTCTACAACATCAATGTAGAGTCCCTGATCTTGAGAGGAGAGGGTGTTACATAGGCATTCAACGTGACCTTGGTTTTTGATAACTGTCAATATATAAATCCATGTCCCGTTCTGAGTGCATTAATAATAGAGCCCGTATGGTGCTTACCAAATGTGAGGTGCGACTTCTGCTTCAAAACAAACTCCGACGACGTTGAGCAGTTGAGCAGTCGAGGAATGTAAGCAACTATGTATATAAGCAGTGAGCACTAGTAGGTAGGAAGTGCGGGATGCTGTTTTCCTCGTCAGCACAACTACAAGCCCAAGTATGTTCTTAGTATGAAAATACTTTCCTTATTGACTTGGTTTTCCTTAGAGTTTGAGGCCAACAGTTTTCCGAAATATGTAGTTAATTACCTAACCATTTTTTGTCCTTGACCGAATTTATTTAGGGTCACCAAAGAACCGCTCCAAATAAGTCATGTCGTCGCTATGTTACACGCAGTCAAATAAACACGCGCGCGAGTATTGGGGTATCCAGTAGGTCATGTTTCTATGTTTGTGTTTTTTTAGTTCTTAATGTGTCATGTCTTGTCATTACTAACATTAGCTATAAGCATTCCTGTGTTACTAACAATTTCTATGGATGTAATATCTGAAAATAAATGAATAATAATAATATGTTTGCTTCATTCTGTAGTTTTTATTATCGCCGTCAACATTCCTACTGGCCAGTACTGGCCTGCCTGGATGAGCATTGAGCAGCCTGCGGACTGCGGGTGGGAGCGCTCTCCTCAGCATGTAACGTAATACAAACGAATCAACTGGAGCAGCATCCAACCCAAGCTATGAGATAACCAATTATACACTTGGAGAGCAGTGGTGGCCTAGTGGTGGCGACCCCGACTTACGAACAGTAGGTCGTGGGTTCGAACCCAGGCAGGCGCATTACTTTGTGTAATTTATTTCATCACCACTGCTCTCAAAACGGTGAAGGAAAACATCGTGAGGAAATCAGCATATCTTAGAACCAAAAATTCGAAGATATTGATTATAGCCCATCCCTCTCCTAGAGAAGTAGAGAGGAGGCCTGAGTCCCTGCAGTGGGAGGCTGATGATGATGTGTGTGTGTGTGATGAATTAAACTCTTTAATAAAAGACTATTAAAGCTTATGGGTCAGTCAGAACTTCAGAAGGAGGGTTAGGGTAAGGTTTCTTGGTTGAATATTGAATGTATGCATTCAATAGTATGGTAGGTACTTAAAAACTTGTAAAAAAAAGTGAAATAAACTTCAGAAGAAAAATCATCTTCCGAAGTCGGTGGCAAAAAAAAACAAAATCCAACAAATGTTGGCTTCGAAAGCTAATTTTTATTCTAAAAAAAAAAAAAATTGAAGTTGTTTTTTTTTGTTTTATTTTAATTCACAGTTTTTGTGTATTAAAGTCGGTTTTCTTTTTTGTAAAACTTAATATTGGTAATGAAAGAGTATTCAAAATAGACTAGGTAGGTATTCAGTGTAATGTAGATCGCTCAAATATCACAGTTTTTGAAGTCATGAACAAAAAAAAGTACTTACTTATTAGAATAGACTATTCAGTTTAAGGCATGATCGATGAATGCGGTTTAAGAGAACCAAAAATCAGCTGTTCATACAGTTTGACCGTGTAGGTATTGCACTTCTATAGAAAACTGATGTTTTTTTTCTGTAAATAACTAGAAACATCTATGTTGATTCAGATTGAAGCGAGACGTACTAAATACGTGGCAAGCTGTGGTACGCTGGTGTCCTGCTTCCACCCTGTATATGAATGGTATATTCTAGCTGTTCTAGTCTCTTATTACTCGACTACGGCGAAGCCAAACAGGAAGGGTAATGATTTTTGCAGTCATGCCTGTCGGCGCTTTAAGCCGTAACCACAATGTGAAGGTAGATTAGGAGATATTAATTGCGTTCCAACTTAGTTCTGCACATGTTGTAATTAGCTAAGCAATGGGCGCATTCGCCACGCCCCCCCCCCCCCCCCCCAACTCCGCAGCGTGCGTGATCCGTCGCTCATTACTGTCCAAATGTCTGTCGGCTCACCTTCGACTCGCAAACGATTATTGAATCACACAGGAAGGTTTTAGATTAGAAGTTAGCCAATTAAGGCTAACGGTGGACGGTTCAAAGGTGTAGACCTTTGACCCTCGCTTGACCCTCTTTACGTATTGATTGCTAACAACAACCACGTAACTGAAGGTTCTGTGTAAGCGTACAGCGACACTGAGTCACTGAGCCGCCACTGCTCTGATGGCTGAGGTGGAGCCACTCTTTGAATCTCCACATTTACTCCCTTGTTTTAAAAACTTACTTTCAGTCATTTAAACTATGCTTACGGCGGATTCGGCGGCCTGCCTGATCGAGTGAGCAATGAGTGCTGTCCATTTCAGGATAGTTGGGTTATATTGTGATGAATGGCAGGCGAGTGTCGGTATGTCAACTAGTACGTCTCGTGTCGCATGTCGCTCCAGTCACCCAGTGACAGTGATATTGCGCGCACATCCCAACGTTTTTTGTTGACGCAGCATTGTGTGTGTCGTGTGAACTGTCTCTGAGTTTTCACAAGGCGGGGTCGCGTCACCCGCGCCGCCTCTTACCGGCGCGTTACTTGCTTGTCGCGTTATGTCACACGTGGCGGCGTAACGCGTAATGCGCTCTTATCTCCGTCATTACAGGCCGCAGTTACCACTAACTACTGCACACTCACCATCCGTCACGGTTGTTAGAGTTCGGCAGAATTGATGTTGTTTGTACTCTGGGACGTATCGCAATAAAATTGTAGTGGATGATTACACTACGGAACACTACGGAAGCTACAACTCAGTTACTGGTTTACACAGATTGATGTGTCAGGCGCAGTATTGTGCTCCATGGGCGCAGGTCTCGCTGGATCAGATACAATGGGAACACAAGTGACTAATGCACTGTTACAAGTTTAATAAATACTCAATCCATCAGTGTCGCAACGTATAATTTGTGTGATGGCGGCGATGTCTGCGGAACTGGTTCGACTGCAATTATCTGCAGACGGCAAGGACCTCGCGAGGCCGCGCTTCCAGGCAATTACCTTGCGAACGGAGACGAACATAGAACTCCCACTCCGCTATGTGAGAGGAGGAGGCTCTCATTTGCTGGCAGTATTTGGAGAAAGGCCTATTTAGTTGGTGTACACGATACCCCGTTTATAATAATGAATATATTATTATCAGATTTAAGCAACTTTAGTTGCTGGTTATGCAAGTAATTGGCAGCAGTAGTTGCGGCCATCGACCCTTGTTAGCTGGTGCACCTCCTGACTGGATGACGGCGCGCTTGTGGCCGCGCGTCGCGTGCACTGCGCGCATTACTCACACCTCAACTAGGGTGACGCGCCGGTGCCGAGGACTCTGCGAAATTTTAATTAACTAACACAATTTCTTTCCTTAAATCATGATTTGTGAAAAACACTGTTTTCGCGACGATAGATGGAATTATTGTCATAAGAGCAAATCTATAAGCCCGTACTGCCAGTCTACAATGTCGTATCGATTTGTTTGAATGATTAGAATGGTGTCCGAATAAGGGCACGTTGGTCTATTGATTGATCGTATCAGTTACTCGTGGCCGGCGCGGCGACTGTGTAACGAGGGAAATGGGTCGCTAACTGTACCGCGATATCTATCACGCGAGCCCCGGGACCACATGCACTCAAATGATCTTTAGGTCTGACCTATGAGCCCACAGCTACTCGGTACGGCTGGTCGACCTGCGGCTACACTGAATGCTGTCTGAGCGCCACGCAGCGAGGATTCGTGATGGTGCTTCACTACTTCACATGCTATGTAAATCTTTACGATTGAACAACTGAACGTCAGGAATCAGGAGAGTATTTTTAGGAGAACCTAACCACCTAAGAGTTATGACATTTTCGTGGTAACAATAACAAACCGCCCAAAAACGATGGACTCGCACACACAGAATTTTCGTCGGTTTTGGCCATGTAGCAGCGGAACCCTAAAAGTATTTTTTCAAGTAATTTGAGTAACTTCCTGTTTACATTACATACTGGTATGTGAGCACGTGCTATGGTTCTGCGGATCGAAGGTCTGCCACCAGCAACGTGGGGTAACGTGACACGGCACACGACGGATACTCGAGCCGCGCGCGTTGTTCCGCTAATGAATGCGCATTACGAGTACATGTAAAAACTAATATATATTATAAATCAAACCGCTTACACTAGATTCGTGCATTAACGATGAAGTAATCATTGAACGTATTGATCTCAATTCGCAATCGCTCGGACGAATGTTACTTTCATATTTTAGATCGTAACTAGACAATAACGTACCGCTAAATATTATTGCAAGCTCTAGAATTCGGTTAAGTCACGTTATGTGATATTTATCTTCATCTTATTTTAGCTGAAAGCCCATTGAAAGCCCCAAGCTTTTGGTCGCATTGAATTAACAACTTAGAAGACGTTTTATCAATCCCGATGCATCTGAAGGGGGGCTGCTACTAAGTAAAGGCGACATCAGTTTTTGGATGCAGCTGAAGTTCTTCTCAGAATCTAAAATGCTTATCCATCTGACCATCTCCAACAAAAAATTGCGACGGGTGGTTTAATTTTAGTGGTTTAACTTCCAAAATACATTGCAGAAACAAGATCTACCAATCGTTTGCAAATTTGCGATCAGTATCAAGTATCATTGAGAGGAGGAGGAGATAGAGAGGTTGATATTAGCCACAACAGAGGCTGCACAGTCCCCAGAGGCTACGGATGTGCTACGGATTACGTGAAGCAATACTTTGGCGAATGTCATTAACATCGACTAGTTCAATTACTTTTACATTTCCTGTCCATTCGACCTTCTGTTGATTTGGTGGCCGGTACTCACTGACACCTTGGGTTAATATAAAATAGCATCAATATCTAAGCTAGGTACACATACATTTGGGCTGAGCACTTCTCTATTAGTTATATGCGATCTAGTTCATGATGGTACCCGGTTGAGATCGTCCCGCATATTTCCCTGCGAGCACAGCCACCCTCACACAAGATGGCGGCGACTCCTGAGCCTGCAGGACCGTAGGACCAGGGCTGTGACCGGGGCGACCAGTGCGACCGGTCCGGCCGGTATAATTAGCACAAGACTATTATAGCGTGTCCGGCCATTTTGTTGTCGCGGCACCGCAGCGCAGATGCGTTGGACAGAAGATCTAGTCTTGACGAGGCACCGCAGCGCAGATGCGTTGGACAGAAGATCTAGTCTTGACGAGTTTCTATTTATAATAATGTATTGTGGTCACAGGTACTGATAATATTATATGTAATTGGCTTTCAGAATATTATTGAAGTATTTCCCCTCTTTTCCTTTATTTATTAACTGTGGTTTAGTGTTGCATATAATAAATGTTTGATCTTCCTGTCTCTCCAACGTATGAGCAGTGGTTTGCTATTGAGTTAATCCTTCTGTAGTCGCAAGCGGAGCGGTGTGTGTTGTGGCAGTAGTACCCACTCTACTGAGCGGTACTCCGCTGCGCCATCGAGCCATCGTGCATCGCCATCGCACACTCGTTATTTAGTTTAACATATTCATGAACTTCAGTATAAAGAGCTAATTACTCGTGAGCTGACAACTATCGCTTACTTGATAGCACTCAACTTGTTTGCGAACAAATCATTGGAATTTTAATCGAAAACTTGTTGGTTTAATTATTTTAAAAGGAGACCACGAAGTACCTACGTGACAATTTTTCAAGGTGGTGATGTACACAATACGAACAAATTATTGAAATTTTAATCGAAAACTTGTTGGTTTAGCTGTTTTGAGGAGACCACGAACGAAGTACCATGAAGATGTCTACACTGATTGAATTGGAGGAGATCATTAAATGATAGTAGTAAGGTACCTACATGTAATGATGTTTTCATTATAACATGTACCTTACTTCCTTATCACTAAATATGCATGTCTAACGCAAATGAGAACGGTAACAATTGACTGATTACCATTCAGTACACACGGGCACCTTGTTATGACGAAGTAAAACCCACTTAATTGTGTGTTTTGATGTTTATCTATGAGCTCAACTGAACTGTAAATATAATTGTTTTCAGAGGAAATAATTCACCTCTAAATTAATATACCTACTATGCACTAAAGAAGTGAGTCAAAGGTCTAGGTGAATGAAATACGGGTGGGAAAAGCAAACGTACTTGTAACTCTAAATAATGATGATTTCCCGAAGAGTCGTCGTTCTTGTGTGTGATGTGACCGATATTAATTATACTGTGGTGTTACCGACGTAAGCCGTGAGTTTGTCCTGTTGCGAATAATGAATGTGTTTGTGTAAGTCGAGTGAAGCATGAGAACAGTCCGGTGCGCTTCGTGGAACTACATTTATATACTGGTACCGCATGTGTTGCTAACTTGCGAGTGTTGCGAGTGATGCTAATGTGTGCCTGCATCAGCAGCACGTCTAATGTTACGCAGGCGCGGATCCAGGGGGGGGGTCAGGGGGGTCATGACCCCCCCCTGGGCTGGGTCCAGGACCTAGGTGGACCACTAACAGGTGCACACTGCACAACCCAGTTAGTACTGGGTACAACGAGATATCCCTTAGTATGACTGATTGTCAGACTTTCGGGCTCTGGCTGTTTCCGAGGCAATGAAAAAACTGAGTACATACTAACATATTTTAATTTTTACGTTTTACAGTTAAGGTTGATGTTTCAGGGTAGCCCGCGAAATTCAAATTTTCTTAAGTTTTTTGCAATTTGCAGGCCAGTGATAGGTTGTATGTTGATGAACATTTGATTCAAAAAACTTAAGAAAATTTGAATTTCGCGGGCTGGTTGGAGGATTCACCTTAAGTAAATCTTTACGTATCGTAGTGTTAATCGATTTATCCCTTATAAGGTTGGGTCAGAATGGTACACTTTTAATAGACCACAAAAACTCAGTAGGTAGCCAATATAAACAAAGTACACACCAATAAATTTTTTCGTAAGAATAATCGTTTGTCATCGTCGAGTCAGTCACATCTTCCGAACGTCTGTCTTAGGCGCTTGGTTCAGGAAGTGGAGGATTGATGTCTACCAAGATAAGAGTAAGCGGATCTCTTCTCGAATCAAGTAAAACAGTATTTTATACTCTTTTCTCCCAATCCCAATCTTTGCCATCCCCCAAAATTTTTAAAAAAAATCGCGCTCGCTTCGCTCGCGCCTCCCTCTTGCTCTTCCACCATTCTGTCTCGCTTGAGACACTCATCTACTTCAATTCTCATTTCTGATTCTAAGTCGTCCATCCACCGAAAATTGTTCAACGCTTTATCCCCCTGGATAAGGGTTATAGCACTTCGAAGAATCAAACCGTGGCTAAGAGCTTCAATGGTTGAAGAACGTCTAACCAGACTGGCACTTCTCCACACTAAAAAAACGTACCCATTGAAGTAGGTAGATGAAGTGGTAACGCGTTTCGGGAGAAGAAGTAAAAGAAAAATTAATTTTACTATTGAAAAATGATTATAAAAATTAAATTATAACTTCTTTTGACTTGACCACGACTCTTTGTGACCCCCCCCTGGCACCAAAGCTGGATCCGCCCTTGATGTTACGACGTGATGCGGCCACTGCAACCACGCGACGGCCGGGATGTAGGTAACGCGATTATGACAAATACCCGCTTTTACCCTTTTTTGGGTACGGAATCCTAAAACAAACCGGCCAAGTGTGAGTCGGACTCGCTCATGAAGGGTTCCGTACCATCTATCTACATATACAGGGTGGTGCCAATGCAAATGATACGATAATAAATGAAACCACTAGTATTACTAGTTCATAGGAACATTTTTAAACTATCAAATAAATCCTAACACCGATTTTATTTTTAATAAACTAAATAGCATAAAACTGTAAACGAAATACAATACAATTTACAAACAAATATTGCTTTACTAACCTTAGGAATAATTTGCACCGAAAAAAAAGGAAAAAAGATTTTGGCAAGGAAATGGTAGGTTGGCGGTGGCGCTGACAATACGACAACGATTTCGATGTTAGGATTTATTTGAGAGTTTAAAAATGTTCCTATGAACTAGAACTACCAGTGGTTTCATCGGCACCACCCTATCTATCTATTTATATAAAAAAAGAAGTCCTGACTGACTGACTGACTCATCAACGCCCAGCCCAAACACTTGGACCTGGAAAGCTGAAATTTTGAACAGAGGTTCCCTTTATAATGTAGACAAGAAAAAATGAAGGATTTTTCGAAATTCAACCCTAAGGGAATTAAATAGGGGATGAAAGTTTGTATAAAACATCATCGTCATCTAGGTATTTTTGATATTTTCCGATATCCACGCGGGTGGCAAAAGCTAAGCTAGCAAAAAAAATATGTCTGCTAAATGATACAACAGACATCATTTTTTTGCCGTTTTATAGATAACTAGCTTTATGGCAGTACGCGGGTGGCAATAACGTACCGCTAAATATTATTGCAAGCTCTAGAATTCGGTTAAGTCACGTTATGTGATATTTATCTTCATCTTATTTTAGCTGAAAGCCCATTGAAAGCCCCAAGCTTTTGGTCGCATTGAATTAACAACTTAGAAGACGTTTTATCAATCCCGATGCATCTGAAGGGGGGCTGCTACTAAGTAAAGGCGACATCAGTTTTTGGATGCAGCTGAAGTTCTTCTCAGAATCTAAAATGCTTATCCATCTGACCATCTCCAACAAAAAATTGCGACGGGTGGTTTAATTTTAGTGGTTTAACTTCCAAAATACATTGCAGAAACAAGATCTACCAATCGTTTGCAAATTTGCGATCAGTATCAAGTATCATTGAGAGGAGGAGGAGATAGAGAGGTTGATATTAGCCACAACAGAGGCTGCACAGTCCCCAGAGGCTACGGATGTGCTACGGATTACGTGAAGCAATACTTTGGCGAATGTCATTAACATCGACTAGTTCAATTACTTTTACATTTCCTGTCCATTCGACCTTCTGTTGATTTGGTGGCCGGTACTCACTGACACCTTGGGTTAATATAAAATAGCATCAATATCTAAGCTAGGTACACATACATTTGGGCTGAGCACTTCTCTATTAGTTATATGCGATCTAGTTCATGATGGTACCCGGTTGAGATCGTCCCGCATATTTCCCTGCGAGCACAGCCACCCTCACACAAGATGGCGGCGACTCCTGAGCCTGCAGGACCGTAGGACCAGGGCTGTGACCGGGGCGACCAGTGCGACCGGTCCGGCCGGTATAATTAGCACAAGACTATTATAGCGTGTCCGGCCATTTTGTTGTCGCGGCACCGCAGCGCAGATGCGTTGGACAGAAGATCTAGTCTTGACGAGGCACCGCAGCGCAGATGCGTTGGACAGAAGATCTAGTCTTGACGAGTTTCTATTTATAATAATGTATTGTGGTCACAGGTACTGATAATATTATATGTAATTGGCTTTCAGAATATTATTGAAGTATTTCCCCTCTTTTCCTTTATTTATTAACTGTGGTTTAGTGTTGCATATAATAAATGTTTGATCTTCCTGTCTCTCCAACGTATGAGCAGTGGTTTGCTATTGAGTTAATCCTTCTGTAGTCGCAAGCGGAGCGGTGTGTGTTGTGGCAGTAGTACCCACTCTACTGAGCGGTACTCCGCTGCGCCATCGAGCCATCGTGCATCGCCATCGCACACTCGTTATTTAGTTTAACATATTCATGAACTTCAGTATAAAGAGCTAATTACTCGTGAGCTGACAACTATCGCTTACTTGATAGCACTCAACTTGTTTGCGAACAAATCATTGGAATTTTAATCGAAAACTTGTTGGTTTAATTATTTTAAAAGGAGACCACGAAGTACCTACGTGACAATTTTTCAAGGTGGTGATGTACACAATACGAACAAATTATTGAAATTTTAATCGAAAACTTGTTGGTTTAGCTGTTTTGAGGAGACCACGAACGAAGTACCATGAAGATGTCTACACTGATTGAATTGGAGGAGATCATTAAATGATAGTAGTAAGGTACCTACATGTAATGATGTTTTCATTATAACATGTACCTTACTTCCTTATCACTAAATATGCATGTCTAACGCAAATGAGAACGGTAACAATTGACTGATTACCATTCAGTACACACGGGCACCTTGTTATGACGAAGTAAAACCCACTTAATTGTGTGTTTTGATGTTTATCTATGAGCTCAACTGAACTGTAAATATAATTGTTTTCAGAGGAAATAATTCACCTCTAAATTAATATACCTACTATGCACTAAAGAAGTGAGTCAAAGGTCTAGTTGAATGAAATACGGGTGGGAAAAGCAAACGTACTTGTAACTCTAAATAATGATGATTTCCCGAAGAGTCGTCGTTCTTGTGTGTGATGTGACCGATTTATACTGTGGTGTTACCGACGTAAGCCGTGAGTTTGTCCTGTTGCGAATAATGAATGTGTTTGTGTAAGTCGAGTGAAGCATGAGAACAGTCCGGTGCGCTTCGTGGAACTACATTTATATACTGGTACCGCATGTGTTGCTAACTTGCGAGTGTTGCGAGTGATGCTAATGTGTGCCTGCATCAGCAGCACGTCTAATGTTACGCAGGCGCGGATCCAGGGGGGGGGTCAGGGGGGTCATGACCCCCCCCTGGGCTGGGTCCAGGACCTAGGTGGACCACTAACAGGTGCACACTGCACAACCCAGTTAGTACTGGGTACAACGAGATATCCCTTAGTATGACTGATTGTCAGACTTTCGGGCTCTGGCTGTTTCCGAGGCAATGAAAAAACTGAGTACATACTAACATATTTTAATTTTTACGTTTTACAGTTAAGGTTGATGTTTCAGGGTAGCCCGCGAAATTCAAATTTTCTTAAGTTTTTTGCAATTTGCAGGCCAGTGATAGGTTGTATGTTGATGAACATTTGATTCAAAAAACTTAAGAAAATTTGAATTTCGCGGGCTGGTTGGAGGATTCACCTTAAGTAAATCTTTACGTATCGTAGTGTTAATCGATTTATCCCTTATAAGGTTGGGTCAGAATGGTACACTTTTAATAGACCACAAAAACTCAGTAGGTAGCCAATATAAACAAAGTACACACCAATAAATTTTTTCGTAAGAATAATCGTTTGTCATCGTCGAGTCAGTCACATCTTCCGAACGTCTGTCTTAGGCGCTTGGTTCAGGAAGTGGAGGATTGATGTCTACCAAGATAAGAGTAAGCGGATCTCTTCTCGAATCAAGTAAAACAGTATTTTATACTCTTTTCTCCCAATCCCAATCTTTGCCATCCCCCAAAATTTTTAAAAAAAATCGCGCTCGCTTCGCTCGCGCCTCCCTCTTGCTCTTCCACCATTCTGTCTCGCTTGAGACACTCATCTACTTCAATTCTCATTTCTGATTCTAAGTCGTCCATCCACCGAAAATTGTTCAACGCTTTATCCCCCTGGATAAGGGTTATAGCACTTCGAAGAATCAAACCGTGGCTAAGAGCTTCAATGGTTGAAGAACGTCTAACCAGACTGGCACTTCTCCACACTAAAAAAACGTACCCATTGAAGTAGGTAGATGAAGTGGTAACGCGTTTCGGGAGAAGAAGTAAAAGAAAAATTAATTTTACTATTGAAAAATGATTATAAAAATTAAATTATAACTTCTTTTGACTTGACCACGACTCTTTGTGACCCCCCCCTGGCACCAAAGCTGGATCCGCCCTTGATGTTACGACGTGATGCGGCCACTGCAACCACGCGACGGCCGGGATGTAGGTAACGCGATTATGACAAATACCCGCTTTTACCCTTTTTTGGGTACGGAATCCTAAAACAAACCGGCCAAGTGTGAGTCGGACTCGCTCATGAAGGGTTCCGTACCATCTATCTACATATACAGGGTGGTGCCAATGCAAATGATACGATAATAAATGAAACCACTAGTATTACTAGTTCATAGGAACATTTTTAAACTATCAAATAAATCCTAACACCGATTTTATTTTTAATAAACTAAATAGCATAAAACTGTAAACGAAATACAATACAATTTACAAACAAATATTGCTTTACTAACCTTAGGAATAATTTGCACCGAAAAAAAAGGAAAAAAGATTTTGGCAAGGAAATGGTAGGTTGGCGGTGGCGCTGACAATACGACAACGATTTCGATGTTAGGATTTATTTGAGAGTTTAAAAATGTTCCTATGAACTAGAACTACCAGTGGTTTCATCGGCACCACCCTATCTATCTATTTATATAAAAAAAGAAGTCCTGACTGACTGACTGACTCATCAACGCCCAGCCCAAACACTTGGACCTGGAAAGCTGAAATTTTGAACAGAGGTTCCCTTTATAATGTAGACAAGAAAAAATGAAGGATTTTTCGAAATTCAACCCTAAGGGAATTAAATAGGGGATGAAAGTTTGTATAAAACATCATCGTCATCTAGGTATTTTTGATATTTTCCGATATCCACGCGGGTGGCAAAAGCTAAGCTAGCAAAAAAAATATGTCTGCTAAATGATACAACAGACATCATTTTTTTGCCGTTTTATAGATAACTAGCTTTATGGCAGTACGCGGGTGGCAAAAGATAGTTATCTATAAAACGGCAAAAAAATATGTCTGCTAAATGATACAACAGACATCATTTTTTTGCCGTTTTATAGATAACTAGCTTTAATGGCAGTACGCGGGTGGCAAAAGCTAGTTAACTATAAAACGGCAAAAAAAATATGTCTGTTGTGCAACAGACATAATTTTTTTGACGTTTTATAGATAGGTAACTAGCTTTTGCCTCCCGCGTACTGCCTCCTTACACATTGTATGGCATTACATGGTAGGAAATTAGGAATGCATGGTTGTTATGAACCGATGGACCGAGTACGGCAATCAACCAGTAAATGATTTCCCTTATCGCTGCAGTTCATGCTGATGAGCTTATCAACGAATTGACCCACCCATACATACCACACAGCAACGCGGCACATTGCGGTACCTAACAAATCATAACGGTGATAAACCTATATATTGACATCGACAACTATTGCGATTACATGGCTGATTCATGATTGTAATTAAATTGAATTATTGCGATAAGGGCTAATATAGATTAGGGCTATATTTATTCTATGGTATAGCTCTTATACATAACGTAAAACTTTTTTAAGACGACTACCTATATTTACATCTAATATATAAAATTCTCGTGTCACAGTTTTCGTTGCCATACTCCTCCGAAACGGCTTGACCGATTTTGATGAAATTTTTTGTGCTATTTTTCATCCCCCTATTTTTTTTTTATATGGCAAAACAACGTTTGCCGGGTCAGCTAGTTATATATAATAACTTACAAACGGGATATGGAAGGAGCTCAAACTATACGCGATGACTCAGCATCATTTAACTAACCTTTACCCAGCTGTTTGCGGTCGGCTCCCACTGCTCCCTGTGTAATGATGCAATACTTGGCAGTTTATATGAAACGGCTGCCTGGCTAACCTCTAAGTAAAACGATACGGATTAGTTGTCTATCCGGCGCCTAATTATCTGTATTCTGTCACGACTGTCAAATAACAAAACCAACCGTAACACGACAAATCGACACCATGACCACTGTTACGGTAACGTCACGCGTTGTAAGTTCTAAGCCGCGCGCACGTTTGTCACAAATATCATGGCAACTCATGGCAGACGTCTGCAGGTATAATAATACCTCATACGATGCGTGGAATGATCACATAGTAATATTTACACCTATAGGTAAAAGTAAGACATACCATCGTACACTTATCGCTAATAAGAGTTTGTACATATAGTCAATTCGCCCGTTTCAGTTGGTACCGAAAGAGCCGGGTCATCATACTCTCGTTACATCACAGCACATCACAGCAACGATGGCGTCGGTCGCTGTCGCAGTACCTACCAGGGCCTGCAGTCTCTACACTAATAACAGCGCTACGAATGTCGTTAAGTCGAAAAATCGAAAACTTTCTTTAATAGATTTTCAATCTTATGCTGTTGAAATAAGGTTGAAAATCTATTAAAGAAATTTGACATCGATACGACGTAGAGACATTCGTAGCGCTGTTATTAGTGTAGAGACTGCAGGCCCAGCTAAAGAGCACACTGCTGGCCACTGCTGGCACTGCTCGTTAGAGCTCACTGCTAGTTCGCGCACGCTTCCTTTGGACCGGGTGTACGGTGTAACTAATAATAAATTGATGGTTAGTGTGTGTGTACTGTGTTCAGTGTGTTCTTCTCTCATTTGTTCTGCTTATATAGTAAACAAAGTACACTTAGCCAAATAACATAACATCACGCCTGTTAATCCCTAACAGTACATCTACATTTAGTCAGTTATACTTAAATACTAAATCCCAGGCTAAAATCCAGACTCCGTGGCCGCTACTGATAAATAAAATTACTAATGGAAAATCCCATTTAACACTTCGTCAACAATTTCAAGCTACTTATAGCTCGTCATCGAATCAAGAGCATGTTGTGTTGTGTGTCGGTCGAACAGTCGACGTGACGCCAACTACGTGAGTTACCTCGAGCCTGCCTGTGTCGTCGTCGTAAAGTTGACGTGTCACTGCTGCACTGCCGCGGCCGGCAGTCTCTACAGAGATAACGACAAAATCGCTAACTTTCGATTGCTAACCAACGAATAAATTCGGTTGCAATAATGATGCTTGCGAGAAACGCATCTTGGATGTAGAGACTTGCTGGTGTTACCATATCGACTGGTCACGGTGTGCGGCGGGCGGGTGACGCGTGACGGAGCTTACTTGTGCTAAGTAAGCGAACACGTTCCGCACACTACTCATTTGCTTTGCCTCATTAGTTTCTCGAAAATTTATTATTTAATTTTGTATTTATTGTAAGTGTAAATAACTCGGTTACACAGAATATTTCCACTAAGTTATTAATATAGTACTTTCCAGTAAGGTATCTACTGCGCTGCGGTCCTACGACTACTTCAGAGCTACTCAGTCATCAACACGCCAAGATCAAGTTATAATTAAATCCATCGAGTATTACTTACGTTTCATAGGCGGCGCGCGGCGGCACGCGGCCACTCATAAATTACTTACTTACTAACAAATTATTGTAAATTACCTATAATAACCTCTAAACAACATAGGTACCTAGGTACCTAAAATTGTGTCGTAAGTACCTACTTACTAGCTGTAAGTACGTACTTAACCTGAAAATACATACACGAGTGAGTGCACACAAACACTTGAATGCTGACAACTCACTCGCTGGAACAACTAGACAATGATAAATAAAACAGACAAGAATGTTGGGTCATACATAACCACAACAGAGACACAAATTGTTTGTAGGTGAGTGAGTGTGACATTAGAATATTGGGAAAAGAATACTTAACTAGCACAATTAACGAATGCAGAAAGTAACCAAATAGATACAGATTTGAGAAGAGACAACATAAGACGAGTGCGACCAGTAGAAATGTAGATGACTGGCTACCAGAAAAGTGGCAATATAGGATTATGGGTAGATAGATGGACTGTGCGAGTTATGAGATGGCTGATCAGGAAGTTAATTCTGAGATGATAGCGATGTAATGTGAGTAAGAAACTGACGTACTGCGGCACCGGTAAGGGCAGGAGATGTGGAAGCAAATTGTGGCGTCACTCGCCTGCCCGGTGTGGCCCGGTGCTGCAATAGCAAGCATAGCTGTAGCTACTATTTGAACTATACCCGCTGGATGACGGTACCGGTCTGACTACGAGACTGACTGCATCGCTGGCGTAGCACCTGTCCGTACATGTGGTGTCGGCTATGTACCGACTTACCGAGTGAATGACGGACACGGAAGTGCTCCACCAACAGTTCGCAGACACCAGCAGCTCATTCGCTCAGCCGGTCTCTTACTATAGCATTACGTTCATAAAGAAGCGCGTTTAATGGCAGTAGGCAGCCTCTCATCCACTGTTATTAACATAATGAACGACTTGCTCCACATTTCCGACCATTAAACTTAATTCGTGAAGCAATTTAAATGCTATGAACTTTTTATTATAATCAACCAGACTTATTACTGCGGAAAAGAAAACAATAATGTTGTTTTATCAAAAATAAATGTTCATTAATTCATACCGCTTTTAAATTCAATGGCAAATGTTTGTGCACTAATCAGAATGGAAAGAATTAATACGATTTCATTAATTAGTTCCGAATAGTTCACGCACCGTGAGCAGCTCAAGTGTGTCGCGTCCTCCAACTGGGGTATTGTGAGCCTGCTGTGCCTGTAGCCTGTAGCAGCAGTAGTTCGTAGTTCGTTAGTTCAGTGGTCAGTAGACGTGAGTTCAGCGGCGGCTGCACCAGTTGGCGGCGCGTGATCGCACATTACGTCAAGTGTGTCACACGACGCGCTCTGCATCAGCAAGAGTTCAGTTTGCTAACAGCTTACGGTAACAGCAAGCGCTAATCCCGCTCGGTGCAGTTGTGCAAGGAAGATGTGCGCGGAGGAGACGCGGCCGGCGCAGGAATGTCTTGCGACACGGCAGCGCGGGCGCAGGTGCGCGGGGGGGGGGGGGGGGGCATTACGCTGTGTGCTGCAGCTTTGTGCATGAACAAGCTTCCTTGGAGGTCGCTGTATGTACCAATAGGTCATACTTAGTCACATGCACATATTTGAGCTTCGCCAAAATTGGTCGTTGATTTAAACCTACAACATAGCCTCGGATGCTGATTAGTAACAAGAGTTAGCAACTAACTATACAATATTTATAATGTCATTCATAGGTCATTTAAAACATAACTTTCAGCGACAATTATCACCGCCTCGACATTTGAGAATGTGTGCAGCAGGGTACGTTGTCTGTAGGTAACTGTTAGTAACATAACTGAGTTATAATCACTCATCACTGGGAGCTTACAAAACAAAGCTGACGTGATACCAGCTAATAGAGCGGTCGTGACGACTCCCTTCATGCGAACATTTTAATAATAATCGTGATACACTCAAAGATTTAACATTTTTATTATTGAACGGCACGCAACCTTCATCATTATAGGAAGATGCTGTAATTAATTGTTGTACCCAAAGTAAAGTCGTGATGTTTTGACGTGAGCCGAGTTTGGCGCTCAAAGCGTTGCTTATAATTGGCAGTGAATGCTGTGATTACTTGAAGGCTGCGTGTGCTCAGCGCAGGACGCAGCTGCCCCGTGTCCCCCCCTGCCGTGAAGTGCCGTGGCCGCGTGGCCACAAGCTGGCTATCTCTAGCTATGACCTCGTGCGTGACGAGCTGCCAAATAAATACAAAGATGTTAAAGAACAAC
Source organism: Diarsia mendica (assembly GCA_949316265.1). Lineage (NCBI taxonomy): Eukaryota > Metazoa > Arthropoda > Insecta > Lepidoptera > Noctuidae > Diarsia > Diarsia mendica. The sequence continues at coordinate 23,193,956 of OX438903.1, forward strand.
CACCAAACATAATATCAACCAGTTTAAATACATTGGACTCGCATCACGCCTGCTAATAGTTTAATCCTCTTGTAATGGTTAATGAATATTTAATTTATTCAGTTTCGGACAACAATACAATCCATCTAGTTAGTGAAAAAATACCTCATAAATTAATGTTAGTTAGGTACATATACAAAACACACAATCAACACCGGCAAGCCATAACGAATTAACTGTCCGAGGCAGGTTGCCTTCAGAGGGCGACCAAGCAAGCAAATATGGACTATAGGCAAGATATGAGTTCGGTTTTTCGAAAACATCTCTGATGCAGTAAAGAAACGGGGCCGTCCCAATAGAATCCTGAAAATTATTGGACGCGTTCGGCATCTAGCAATCTGATGATTAACTGGATAATATTCCAACAGTAGATGATGGTAACGACAATGGTCAGACGTAAGTAATTAAATGAATTATTGGCAACGTGAGTGAGACAAGCCCTCTGTCAACAATGTCTCTATGAGATAGCTCACGCGTTGTATAGAATGAACCTTCTTTGCTTAGCTTACCTTTGATACAGTCAAGGTGAACGCAACTAACTGCGCCTAAATTAGGCCGCCACCATTCGATAGTAACGCGACAAACACCTCCAAACATTTAAATTCTAATTACGTTTTAGATTAGCAAGCTGTTAGCTAAAGTAACCGGTTGGCTTCAAGACTAACTGCTTTTTATTTCAAGTAAAAACCTCGTTTATATTACCGCTAATAACATCGGGTACCTACATTCAAATGTACCTACGTGTTACTGGTATTAATAGTTTAATGTTAGAGACTGCTGTAGGTACGCGAAATGTTTCTTTGCAAGTAAGTCGAGTGTGAATGATAGCGTTAGACACGCTCGGTGCGCATCAATTGGGAGGTGTCGCGGTTATCAGAGCATATTGTGATAGATTGTGGTGATAGCGAGCGCGAGCCGGATCCTCGCCAGCACACGTGTGACGTACTGGACGCACCAGCTTGCCAGTGCCAGCTGTAGCCAAATGGCAAAAAACGGAACCCTTATAGATTTGTCATGTCTGTCTGTCTGTCCGTCCATATGTCACAGCCCCTTTATTCGGAAACGAGTTAGACTACACAGTTGAAACTTGAAATACAAATACAAATACAATCTATTGCAAAGACTCTTACATGTCATCAACGAAAACCAGACCAACAGTTTGGGTTTATACTGGTTTATTTATACCACAGCACGCTGCCTACTACGGAGCAGATAGACGTACCTACTTACATAAAATATGACGAACCATTAGCGACTGCCTTGAGCGAAAGAAATATTGCTCCTCGGCATACCTCGATTTCCAACAGGCTTTTGACCGGGTGTGGCACAAGGGTTTCATGAAAAAAGTGAAAATACTATTACCCCACATCTTCTATCCAATCCTGAAATCTTACTTAAGTGACAGGATCTTCCAAGTCAAAGAGGGTGACTGTATGTCTGGACTCTACGACACACAGGCTGGTGTTCCACAGGGCTCAATTCTTGGTCCTGTCCTATACACCATCTTAACGCTGACCTACCGCAATCACCGGTGCTACCTAATACCTATGCAGATGACACAGCTGTATTGGCTACAAGTACAAACCCAGTCGAGGCCTCAATTAAAACTACAAAGCAGTCTCAGTGAAATATTCCCAATATTTTCGTCACAGCTGCATGCAAATTTTTACCTTTTGTATTTTCTTCCTTTCTTTTCATTTTAGCCATCTTTTGTTGTGTTCCCCAATCCCCAGTGCCTCCTTACAATAGTATTGTGCGACTTGTGCGAGTGCTTCGGCGCAGCTCTTAAGTTTATTAGTGCGCCCTAATGTACACCTATATAAGCAAAATAACCAAAGCAACAAATGCTCTGAGATATGCACAAAAGCTGAAATGGAAATGGGCAGGCCATATCGCTAGACTTACGGACCAGAGATGGACCGTGAGAACGACAGAATGGCAAGGCCCAAAAGGTAAAAGGAAGAAAGGCAGACCGATAACACGCTGGGAAGACGAAATCAAAAAGACAGCCGGTCCATTATGGAGAGAAGTAGCTCAGGAAAGGGAAAAATGGCGATCTTTGGAGGAGGCCTTCACCCAACCTGGGGTTCTTGTAGACCAAGAGAAAAATTTAAACACTAACGCTTACTAACATAACTATAGAAGATTTTATATAAAACTAACAAACTAAGAATACTAACACTAGAAATAAGAATGTATGTTTTATAAAAGTACCCAAATAGAAAGTTATACATATAGAAATTTATATACTTAGATAGATAATAGATTAGATATTTATGATAGTTACTAAGTTCTTTTTTAAGTGAAGTTACTGTAAAAATGCTCTACAGGAAATAAAAGGCTTTTTTATTTTATTTTATTTATTAATGTGCGCTCGTTATTTTAGTCGCGTTTTACTCCTTGCTCAGAAAATGGCAATACCGTGGAGATAACGCAGAAAGTCAACCGTGGTCAACTCGGTGTTGGATCCCCTAGCGAGGTAGCGGAACAAGCTCCGACTAACATTGTGCGCAATACAGTCCATTACGGGGCTATCTTCGACAATTACGATGTTTTTGTTGGTTCGAACACGAGGGTAGATACCTATATACTTATCATAAGTGGGTACTTTAGTCTCAGGCTAATCATAATTCACTATCAGTGTATCCCAGGTATGGGGAATTTACGAAGACAACATTGTCTATACATATTCTGCGGCACTCTGCCACCGTGACTGGTCACATGAAAAATTATAAACTTAGGTAGTATTTGTAGGTAAAGTAGACCTTTTGGATGTTATTTTAAGGTGACATTTAGAGGAACTTGTGTGGCGAATGCAGTTGAGCACCCCTCTGCTTTCTTAGAAACCCGTCCGTCTCGGCGGCGTCTCGGCGGAAGTGTGCAGTGTGCACAATAACATTTATGTATGGTTGCTCTGAGCCCCAGGGCCGCGGCGCTGAGCTTGAGCACAACATAAACATTCATAATAATACCTACTCGAACTCGCAGCTGACAGACCTGATCCGGAGCGGGTCACTGACCGCCGTGTTTTGAGTTATGAATGCTCTCAATCTCAATAAGGCTACATGCTACAGACTTGTCCGACTTGCACTTTATTTTGGATAAATGAAACAAAGTCGTATGTTTGTGTGTGTGTTTGTACACGTTCGAGCGTCTCGTGCACAACTGCACACTGTAGATTTTTCTGTCTAGCATGTTGACTGTGACAGTTTCGTAATGTACACGATGTGGGTCAAGTAGAGTGGAGCCTGTGGAGCTGCTGTGATGTTGCACCTACTGACCAAACGGTTGTGCCCATCAACATGGCTGCATGCCCTTCCTCACTGACGGATGGTCGAGGTCGCGACATCGCGCATTCCTGGCAGCTGACTGCGCCGCCATAAACTGTGCATGTACTAGTAATCACCACGATATGTAGCGCAGTTGCTAGGCTCACTGTACAGTCAGACACACTTCCGAAGTAGTAGGTTGACTTGAACAGCGCCTTCACTTGGTAGGTAGTAAAGCTGGTATTCCTAGATGTAGTGTTGTTGCTAGAGCGAGTGACGGTACAGCTGTACAGTTACCCAGTGGGACTGGTCGCAGGGTACCACCTCACCCCGCGCAACTCGACCCGCGCTCCTATTAGCGCACGGAGGAACCTGTTTGTTCCACGTCTTGTCTTGCAAACTACACTATCCGTCTAGTTATGTCCGTAGCTGTACCTTCGTATTGTGAACGTAAATGAAAATTGGTATGATATGATTGCTCGGTCTGTCTTCCATCTATGTGTGTGTACCTGGTCTACCTTGTGGAGACCGATCTGGAAAATCTTTAAGTACACTAATTGGGCTGTCATTAAAGACTTTTTGAAAGTCTGAAGTAACAAAAGACAGTTTTTAAAACGGCCACGACTAACCAGTACGTATGTGTGCTCATCGTGAAGAGTGCTCTGTGCTAATTAGTTTAATGGGCGTGCGGTGGTTGCATCCGAAGTTGCATCGCCGCAATCACCGCCACGATGTCAACCATGTCAGACATACGCAACCCGCATGCCGCGGGTTCCTCTGTGACGGTATTTACCTTCGAACGTAACGAGCTGACATGGAAGGGGCGGTTTCTTACTACGACAGGACCAGAAACGAGTGCAACGATTATGACAAGTCATACCACGGTGCGGCGTCAGTTAACGGTGATGCAACGATTGATGCTAATACCTGTGTTTGTGTTTAAATATTTGCTTATTTAGCTCAAAGTCCTTACGACCTTTCACACCAATGTGTGATACATCGCACATTACCACATTCGAGGTACAAATAATAAAACAAATGAAACAAGCACAGTCCTTCACCGCCCGGTACAGTAATCAGAAAGTTGTCAGTCACTTGTTAGTTGCAAGTATTAGCGAGCTATCTGCACATAATCGTATTAATGTGTTCTTGTTAGGTATGTTTTGTGTGTTATACGTCAAAGTTAAGTAAGGTCAGTTCCACCTCCAGATCCATACGGATTGTTCTAAAACCCGTAGCGTGCCGGTCGTGTGTCGTAGCAATAACAATAGCCTCACACATCGTAAAGACGTAGCCAAAGTACGGCTCCTGACGATTCCTGACTATCAGAAGATAATCAGTTCTCGTTTTCTTTAAGTGCACACCCTTCTGTTTTAGCATCAGTCTCTTCATGTATGGTCGGTGGTAGGTACATTCACCTTGTATGTACGTAGTGGCCCCGTGCACCGCGCTTGAAGGAGGGCTGTTTGTCATCCAGTGCGCAGTGGTCCTGCTGCTGAGGGCACGCGGTGCGTATGTAACATTTGTGTTCGCTCCCGGCACGGGCACGGCCGATGGCGGAACTTGTCCGATGGTACGCTCACCTAGCGAAAACCGCCCTTACTGCCCCTGAATACAGATTCTGTCACAGTCACCCCGCTACACGCTACCACGGACGTGCAGTGGACTATACGCGCCGCATGCGTTGCGTATCCTCATTGTTCGCGTTTCCTATTACATACAACTTTGATTACTATCTAGTAATCCTCCGCATTTTCCACAACTTACATGCGAATGCGATACGAAATACTGATTTACTTACATAAACATATCCGCATATTATTAGACTGCAGGAAGCCGACCTTCTACAACGGAGCGAGTTTTAAATTATTGAAGAATTCAATATAATTTTCAATACACTTCCTCGGAAACTGGCTCTTATAACTCTACGATAAGGTTCGAAATGCAATGTATTTCGCATGCCTGTTTTTCCGTCATCAAAAGGGCGGATAAGAAAATTACCACAGATAACTATAGGTACCTACCTACCTTTATACCTTAGAGGCGGCGGTGCTTTTTTTCCTCGCCACGACTCGGGTGTTGATTCCACCTCGAATGCAATAACAAAATGTACTATATGCTTACAGAAACCTGCAAGAGTTTCGTACGCACACAGTTTGGTAGCTATACGATAAACTTCAGCCCTAAGTACACACGAGCAGGTGATTACTGACTTACTGTAATTACCTAGTTGATGAGCGTCTAATCTCGGAGCACATTTACTACTTGGTAAATATTTGGTCGTTGTTTGAATGTGGGTTAATGACTAAACGGGTGCCATCAGCCTGCCAGCCGTGAGCCGTGGTAGCGTGGTAGCGTGGTAGCGTGGTATGCAGGCTGTATCGACTTATGATGGTATACTGACAGGTCAACGCAGAAGGTTTACTGCATTTACTCCAAACCATTGTGTGAAAAACGCAGGGTTTTGTATCCTTTTAATACAGTTCGAATACAAAATCAAAACTCATTTATTCAAACTAGGCTGATAATCAGCACTTTTCAAAGGTCAAAATTTACTTTACTTTACTATTTACATTTTTATGAGACAGTCCCCCAAAACGCCCACCCATCGACAATCCTTAAGAAAAATATTCTGAGAAACACTGTATGCATTTATCCCTGAAAACTTGGAGATTACGCGTCATCTGTCTAGCTAGACTGCGCCTTCGTGAGACTTCTGCGCTTCGTCTATGATTGTGTGTACACGGTGTGTGTGGCATGTTCCGTGATCAATCTCGGCGTGTCGCCCGCGGCGCGTGTCACTGACTGATAACGTGGCAACACATGACCATGACGCCTCCGCAGCACTGCCGCACCGGCACTACTGTTACTGGCTAGTAACAGTAGTGCCGGTGCGGCAGTGCAGCAGCGTGCGACAGGTCATGGTCAGATCTACCTTCGGCTCCATCTGATCTGAACCTACTCCGTGTGTAACTGTTACTGTTCTAATAGCATTCATTTCACCGTGAAGACGGACGGAAGAGCTGGGAAAATATTTCAAGGAAAGCTTAATGCATCGAAAGCAATAGGTACCGTTGAAACTAATTATCTCTGTGGATTCGTACGTGTTCCTATGTGATATGTTGATTATTGTTGATAGGTAATAATTACCTATGTTGTATAATCTTTCCGTAAAGTAGTCTTTAGTTGTGAATAGCAAGCCCCTACCCTATTTCCGACCCACTGTAACTCCTGAAAGCCAGTACAGTAGTGACCATCAGAAAAGTGCCGAGAAAAAACAGTTTTTTAACTGTCCTGGATCCTGCGACAAAAATCTGGGTTTGAGTTCTAATTAAACGATGACAATACGAACGTGAGTGTTCACCAAATATAAATGTTTATCTTTGTGGTGCAATCACTGAATAAGCATTCGTTCAATTATTTTGATTGAGCGGGTCAATAGAGTGACGCTGCGCGCTGCGCCCACGAAGGTCCGTATCGATCGTCAAACATTGTGCCATCGGCATGTAACAATAATGAGTTAATTAGCGGCCTCCACCCAACGCAGCCTGTCAGAGATGGTGGCGTAAGTGATAATTGTCGGTGTCATTAATTGCCTCGCAATCAGGGGCGCGTGATGATGCGGAAGGTCGCACCTCGGTGACTGCGGGCGGAGGCCTGTCTGTGAGGTGTGAGCTAACCAAGCCGTGGCGCAACTGTACTCTTGTAGGTACTTGGATCAGCAATACTGGGCTTGCCCTTTACACTAAAGCAAGTACCTAGGTATGGGGAACATGGATGGGACAACTTCAAAATAAGGAACCAAAACAAGGTTTAAAATAAAACTTGTCAATTAATGGAAGATGGATTGTCCACAGATGATGACGTCGCATGAGTCACCCGAGGTCGTCGCCCCCGCGGCCGCGCTAATGAACTAATGAACACATTCTCGGATTAACGTTAATGAAGCGGCGAACATTCCCGCGCGGTCAGCAATGAGAACTGCTCGCTAGGCGCTACTCCCCCTAGTAGCAATTGCCGTTGGCTTCCATACGCCAACAGTTGGGAATGTATTGGCAGACGGTTAGTTATTCCGCCAACCCAAACTTAAAATAGGCCCATTGTCTTAAACATGCACTATTTGCCCTACGTAGAGCCAACGACGGGCCTGCGTTACTATTCTTACTGTTGGGTGATTTTTGTAGGGATTTATGTTATTAAAACAACATTGGGCCAACTAACGACGGGCCTGCTGCTTCTATTCCTACTGTTGGGAGATTTTTGTAGGGATTTAAGTTATGATAACAACATCGGTCCAACTTAGATACCCTTCAATGGCCCTATTACTTGCTGCTACTACGGGGTGGTATCGGGGTGCGCGGGGGGCGGGCGGCGGCACTCGTCGCCTGGCCCGCCCGCCATCTTGCAGTTTGTTATTTCATTTGTGCGGTGCCGGGTGCGCTTGCGGCTGCGGAGTATTTGTTTTATTTATATATATAAAATATTAGCCTGACAGGCAGTGATAAAAATGTTAGTTGTGGAATTTGACGATGAAGATGGTTACGGTGGGGAACTCGGTGTGGTGCGTGAAAACTGGATGACGCCACGGAAGACGCATTGCATGTGGCCTCCATATACCTAAAACTGCAATAATATTCAACAAATGCCTTAGCAGTAACGATGCTCCAACTAAGATAACATGGACATTATGTCCTGTAAAACGTTTATTTTACGAAACGGGTAAGTTTTTCATAAGTAGGTATTTATCTACTTAGAACCCGTGCGAATAACCTTGAGACCTGGGAATATGATGCTATTATTTATGAAATACTACCTATCTTATTTTGTTCTTAATAAATCTCGTGCAAATCTCTAGCTAAAAAAAATACTACGACGCATCATTTTGCACAACATAAATTGAAATTGAATCATCGGCCCGGTCTCAAGTTAATTCGCACATAACCTAACAAAAAATTGTCTATAATTTATCTTTACTGGCATTGCATGTATTTGTTGTTTTACTATAATGGGTTGTGTTGTGTTTGTTGCAGATAAACTAAATAACCTACATTGGTGGGAACAAAACTGGTCCTATCACAAGAAGAATCCTTGAACGAATCTTTGACAACAACTTAACTGCAAAGTGTAACTTTGTAAAAGTAGGTAGGTACTCTATCAATGTATCATAGTAGGTACGGTGTGTATCGTTTTACTGCAGACCTACCGTCTCCAAATTGTGTAAAATTTGTCTTCATTTTGTCAATAAAATAATATAACAATAAATAAATATTCAATTATCATAATTTGTATTTCATTTAATTTCAGTTAATTAACACAAAGTATAATAGGTCAACGCAGACGACACAACGTCCTCTCATGTACTCACGTCAAAGTGCAAAAGAGAGACGACTGTTTGGTGGGTGACTTTTGTATGTCGTCGTCTGGGTTGGCCTATTAGGGCTGGTTTCAGAGCGACGCGTCTTGCCAGCGCCGGCCGCACGCACGTCGCACATGAACCTTATCGGCTTTAAAATAAGGTTGGTTTTTCAAAACATCGCAAAAACCAAACTTATTAGGAAGCTGATACAGTTGATGTTCAGCGACACGCGTACGGCCGGCGCTGGCGAGACGCGTCGCTATGAAACCAGCTATAGAACCAACAAACATACAACCGCTTGCCTACATGTATTATGTGTCGTTGGGCCTACCCATAACACGTTTTCCTCGGGCCTCCGTAGGGCAATGCACGTTGGCCCTATCGCAAGTTGGGCCTTCGTAGGCAAATCCACGTAGGCCATCAGTTTTGGGCCCAACCCGCAAACTGCCCGCCAATTGTATGCATTTGCCAACTAACCAGAGGTATGTGGCCCAACTAAATGCCAACAAAAAATGCTACTAGGGCCATCACGCTGACTCACCGCTTACCGACTAGCGCTCATTTACGTCCGTATCGCACATCGCATTCCTTTTACTTTCATTTCATGTCAATTGGCCAGTATTGTTACGTCAACGTTTTTGATTGCACAAAAATACACAATTCGCTTTATGCTGCACAGAAAACAAGTCTAGGACATCCGCTACTGTGCGCGTACTGTGTGTTTCTAAAAACTTATAGGTACACAGATTTTTAGAATGTCATGCATGATTGGTTTTTTGATCACGAACACCGGATGACTCCGTTTCAGCTGTTGTGGTTGGTTGTACACGAGCATCTGGGAATGGTTGACAATTAGGTACACACGGCTACACATCAAGCTATACAAAACCAGTATAATCTGATCGTTCATTGTGCGAAAAGATCTAGTAAAGTGAAGCCAAGATTAACTGGTTTTGTATAGCTTGATGTGTAGCCGTGTGTACGTACCTTATCTTTACGTACGTATCTTTTGACAAGGAGCATTCGAACTAAGAACTTTCCAGGAGGATAAACTAGAATGGGTGGCATTCGGTAAGCTCCAACATGTTTTTCGGTCTAAGAAGACACCACCAAAAATCGCTTTTCCAGCCCATGTGTCCTGCCAACGATGACCTACGGTGCCGAGACATGGACGCTCACAAAGGAGACTATGCACCGAATACCATTTGCACAAAAGGCCATGGACTCTGCTATGCTCGGCATAACCTGTGGCATAACCCTACTAGACCGAGTGCGCAACACTGGCATCTGTCGTGGGACGAAAGTGTTCGATGTCGGGGACAGGGCGATGCACCTAAAGTGGAGTTGGGCTAGACATCTGGCTAGAGTTAGACGCGGAGTCGGAGATAGCCGATGGAGAAAGGATCTGACCAAATGGTGGCCAAGGTTGGGCCCACGAGGTTGTCAGGAGTTTGGGAAACGGATGGATGAGACACGCACAGAACAGAGAAGAGAGGGAGGTCTACAGTTCTACACACAACAGTAGGCGATTTGTAGACATTGACAACAACACGTCGCCGGCGACGTAAGTGTGATGTTTGACTAGGTATACCAGAAGAATAGAATACGTTTTGTTATGCTATTTGCTTCACAGAGCATTCAATGACTTTACCAACAAAGTAATGACCACAAAAAATGTAAGTACTTAAGTACTGCATGATTTATGATAACATTCGTTACTACGACTAAACAAATAGAAGGTACTTGAACGTGCAAGCAACGCCGGTCGTCCGACGAGGTCCGCCAGTGTGTAGACGTCCTTAGTGTTGTGTGTAGAAGTACCGACAGTGACATTTATAAAAATTGTGAAGACCAAGTGAGGGTAGATGCACAGACCCGCACTTTACGAAGACGTCGCTGAGCTGTCATCAGTCCTCCCGTGACCACGATCGCTGCAAGGCGGTCGAAACGTCGGGAAACAAGTAGGTACCTGTTTACCTCGTTAAAAAGAATATCGCGATAAGACCCGGTTCGATAGTGTTTTATAATGTGTACTTGAACGTCCTCCAGGGACGCACGCGCTGGTAATGTTTGACGACTGCGGAAGTACGTCGTTAACATTTAGCTATTACTGCAGACGATATCTACCACTACTTAACTTTACCTACCAGTTGATTGTTTCTTTTAAACGGGGGTATAAATAGTTAATGATACTTAAGTTGTTTACGCCCGTCGCCGGAGGTATGATGTAGTCGTCATTTGAATATCAACTCTATAAATATTCGTTTACGTGTTTGATGACACTAGAAACACTTATTTATACCGAGCTAATACTGCCAATATATTTCAGTGTCACCGTAGTTTACATTCATTTTTTTTTCATTCATTTTTTTTTCAGGAATTTCTGCAATAACTTACTTAGGAAATTAAGAATAGCGCACGAAAAGAGTGAGTTAGAAAAGGCTAAAAATAACCCCAAAAGTATGTGGAAAACCATAAAAAATATCACCAACACACAAAAGGTAAATGCCAGTGCTTCTGAGCTGCTTAAATTACGTGACGACCCAAAATCTTCAGTAAATGAGGTAAATCTCTTTTTTAGTAGCGTGGGCAAAGATTTGGCTGCCAAAATCATGTCTCAGGCACGTACTACCACTACGACCAGTAATTCTTGTCCTCCTACCCCAGTCCAGGATAATTCTCAAAACTCCCCAGTCGACTCTCTTGTATTACTAGAGGTTGATGAAGCAGAAATAGAGTCTATTGTGCTTCAGTTGCGAGATGATTGTGCTGTGGGATGGGACGGAATATCGTCTAAATTGCTTAAGATATGTCGTCATGTATTGGTCCCATTATTGACGTACCTCTGCAATCGTTGCCTCCAAACAGGTGTATTTCCGGATGCTCTAAAAAAGGCAATAATACACCCTATTCATAAGGGAGGGAGCAGAACCGGTGTCAGTAATTATAGACCAATATCAGTCTTACCCGCCCTCTCCAAAATTCTTGAAAAGATCTTAAACAAACGTCTGAAGAGCTTTCTAGATAAAAATAAAATAATTGCTGAGAATCAGTACGGATTCCGACAAGGTGTGTCGACAGAAGATGCCGTATTGGATCTCACGCAGCAAGTTGCTAGAAAGCTAGATAATAAAACAAAAAGCCTCGCTATTTTCCTTGACCTCGCTAAAGCATTTGACACCGTTTCTGTTCCCAAACTTATCGATAAACTGGAACTGGTCGGTGTACGTGGAGTACCGCTTGAGATGTTCAAAAACTACCTCAAAAATCGAACACAAGTGGTCAAAATTGACACATATTACAGCGACGAAGAACCAATAACATATGGCGTGCCTCAGGGAAGCATACTTGGTCCTACATTTTTCCAAATATATGTGAACGACTTGTGTAGGATGTGCCTTACCAACTGTAACATCTATGCGTATGCTGATGATACCGCGATTCTTGTTTACGGACCGTCATGGGATATGGTTAAGGCGACTGCAGAAGAAGCCTTATACAAAATAATGGCATGGCTTAACTCAAACCTCTTGACACTCAACTTAGGCAAAACGACTTACATCCCTTTCGCAATTCGACGCAACACTGCACCTTCTCATAGCTTCACCATAGTTGCTCATTCTTGCTCAAATTCAATTGGACCCTGTGTCTGCTCAGCACTCACCAGAGCCGACTGCACAAAGTATCTTGGAGTGCAGATCGATAGTGGCCTAAGATGGGACAAACAGATTGAAACTGTAACCACAAGAACAATGCGCCTTATCCACATCTAGAGATTCGGCTGATCTTGACACATTGAAGATGGTTTATTGTGCTCTTTGTCAGTCGGTTCTGGGCTACTGCATAACTGCATGGGGCGGTGCTATAAAAACCGGTGTTTTAAAGGTGGAAAGAGCGCAAAGAGCCATACTCAAAGTCATGATCTAAAAACCCTACAGATACCCAACTACGGAATTGTACTCTGACTGCAAAGTTCTGACAGTACGGCAACTCTATGTGCTCCGAACACTTCTTAGAACACATGTGTGTCTGCCTCCCCCAAATCCAAACAAGCGAGTAAATCTTCTTCCAAGATCCCAGCATAAAACCACCTTTGCAACGCATCAATTCTACACACTAAGTACACACATTTACCAACAAATTAATTCACAATTAAATATCATAAATTTAAACACAAACAAACTAAAACCCAAAGTAACGGAGTGGCTACTACAAAAGGACTATGCCTACACGGAGTCTTTACTCACATACATCAAGTAATAACATTGATACATACTGCATAACATACACTTACATTAAAAGGACATACATTACTATATCTCCCAACCAAAAACTCGTACTTGCACTTCATTTCATACACGCACAAACATTCACACACACACACACACACACACACACGCAAACACACACTCACACACACATACACACACACGCATACTCACACTTCACACAACCAATCTATGTAACTTCTATAACAATTATAATGAATAATCTTTGCACCTTCACCTGTTGTAAACTAATGTTTAAGGAACTGCTCGGCCTAGTTTAAGAGGCAGGGTTGTATAAATTACTGTACAGAAATTGCAACATTTGTTAATTATTTTCGTGATGATGATCTGTAACTGGTTGGTGAATAAAATATTATTATTATTATTTGTTTTTATACTTTTACGTATCTCGGCTTTATTACCGGAATTATAGAATAATACGGACCAGAGCCAAGTACTATTCCTGGAGAGTGGTGATGAAATGAGATGATGATATAGTCGGGTTGTGTGGTGATGAGTGAGCATTAATCTGTGTCTGTGTGGTGATTGAGGGTTGAGTACGTGAGGTGGAGATTACTGTCTCATTTTCATTATGTAAAAATTTTCTCACAATCCTGCAGGTATTGAGGATTGCGGCCTTCTGAAGGCTTTGATACGTGTATGGTGGTAAATCAAGTGTTTTTAAAGACTGGTGGAGCTGTTTAGGTATAACACCTGTTGTTGATAATACAATAGGGACTATAGTGACATTGTTAAGATGCCACATTCGGGTTGTTTCAATTTTAAGGTCGGTATATTTTGCGAGTTTTTCTGCTATTGTGTTTTGAAGGTTGTGCGTATTTGGTACGGCGATGTCTATGATTAACGCGGTTTTATTACATTTGTCTAATAAAGTGATGTCAGGTCTATATAATGTGTTGTTTTGTCGGTGAAGATACCTCTGTCGAAGTATAATTGGTGAGTGGCGTTTTCAAGACTAGTTTCGGGCTGATATTTATAATAAGGCACTGGCGGTGTGGAGATGAAATTATATTTGATCGCTAATTTTTGATGAATTATGTTCGCTATTTGATCATGTCGGTGCTTATAATCAGTTTGGACTATTGCTTTACACGCACCTGTGATGTGCTGAATGGTTTCCGAAAAACTATTGCATCGCCTACATATATCTATTGTCTGTGGGACTCTCATTATGTGTTTCTTGTAATTGCGAGTTTCTATGACCTGGTCCTGTATCGCTATCATAAACCCTTCCGTCTCAGGGAACAGTTCTCCACGCCTTAACCATTCGTTCGACGCTAACTTGTCGACGTTGGGTAGATTAAGGTCGTGTCGGTGTCTCCCATGTAGTGACTTTTGGGTCCATTCAGCGATTTTTGTCTGTCGGTCAGTCTGTTGTTCATTACTCTGTGTTGTCCTGTCATACATGTTCAAAGGGGTAAATTTTTTGTCGTTATACGCTATTGCTTTGTGTAGTGTTGAAGTGAAGCTTTTAAAATCGAAGTATTTTCTTAATGTTGTTATTTGTTTGTTGTGCAGGTTAGTGATATCTATTATTCCCCTGCCACCGTCGTTTCTTGGTAGTGTGAGTCTCTGTACACATGATCTGGGATGGTGTCTCCTGTGTTTAGTGAGAGTCGTGTTAATAATCCTTTGTAGGTTTTTAAGGTCAGTCTTGTTCCATTTTATGATGCCAAAGGAATAAGTGAGAATGGGGATGGCATAGGTATTAATAGCTTTAATGGTGTTTTTAGCGTTTATCTGAGTGTTAAATATTGTTTTTAACCTGTGCTTAAATTTCTTAGTGAGTGTAGTTTTTATTTCCATATGCAGAATCTGTTTAGCCTGTATATACCCTAGATATTTGTATGTCCCGGTTTCGTCTAATGAATCTATTGTCTCGCCAGTCTGCATTTGGTATGTATGTGTATATGTTACTCCTGCTCTTATTGAATTGATTTTACACTTATCAATCCCAAACTCCATAGCTATATCTTTTGAGAATTGTTCAGTTACATTGGCTAGTTCATATAAGTCATCAGGGGACGATGCATACAGTTTGATATCATCCATGTAAAGGAGATGGTTTACTTTACAATATTGTTGGTCAGTCGGTATGTCAGTCATTGTATCATTATATTGGAGTTGGTAACCGGGTAATAATGCATTTAGTTTGTTCGAAAGGGGGTTTAATGCTAGACAGAACCATAATGGGCTGAGTGAGTCTCCTTGAAATATCCCGCGTTGGATCTTAATATATTCTGTTTCGACTGTTCCTGATGATGTGTTCAGTTGTAATCTTGTCTTCCATTTTTCTACAATATAACCTAAACAATTGACGAGTTCTGGGTGTATTTTATAAATTTTTAAAACTTCGAGTAACCACGAGTGGGGTACAGAATCGTATGCTTTCCTATAATCTATATACATAGTGTGTAAATCCTTTTTGGTACGTTGGACATGTCTATGTATTACTGCATCTATTGTCAACTGTTCTTTACATCCTTGACTTAACTTTTTACAACCCTTTTGTTCTTCTGTTAATATTTTCTGTGTTTCAAGATGTTTATAAATGATGTGACTAATGCATGATGTCATTATTTTATATATAGTTTGCAGACAAGTAATTGGCCTATATTTTGCTGGATTAGCTGAGTCACTAGGGTCTTTTGGTAGCATATAGGTCTTACCTTCTGCCATATATGAAGGGATCGTTGTGGGATCTTTTATGAAATTGTTTATATGATTAAATAAATGCGGATGTGTGTGTGTAAATTTTTTGTACCAATAGTTGTGTATATAATCTGAACCAGGCGCTTTCCAATTGTGTATTTTTGTTAGGACGTCATGAAAAGTTGCTACATCAACTTGCTCGAAGATCATCGCTTCTGTGTTAGTATGCATGGCCTGCTCCGTTTTAATCCATTCTGCTTCAGTGTTATGGCAGACAGGGTTTTCCCAAATGCCAGCCCAAAATTGCTGTAATGCTTCTGTCGTTGGTAATGCTGTGTGTGTATTGTTAGTAGATGTTGTTTCGTTTGTTGTTGCTTTCTGCAGAGACCTATAAAACTGTTTTTCGTTATTCCTAAACTGGTTATTTTGTATTTTACGAAGTGTGCATTTAGTGTATCGATTAAGTCTACTTTTTACTACTGTTAATTTCTGTTTTAGGGTATCTAGAAAATGTTCAGGTTTTGTGTTAGGTGGTTCGTGTAATGTATGTATTCTGTAATCTTTGAATATTATCTCAACTGCTTTGACTAGTTTCCTGCTTCTTTGGCCGTGAATATATTGCGTTAATCTTCCAATTTTGGCCCTGAGAGATTCTATTTTGTTTTCTAACCTTTTTTGCCATTTAGGTTTGTAGACTTGGTGAAGCCTAGTACTACTATCTACAGGAGGAGAGAGAGAAATTTTACTGCCGTTGGCCTTTGCAGCAGTCCACGCAGCGCAGTATATTATTGTCTGGAGATGATTGAAATTATTATCACTGGATATTTGTTCTGGCAAAATTACTGTGTTGATGTAACTAACTATATTTGCTAACTTTTTTGATGACTTTTGCTTGGGTATGTAATTCCTGTCTGTAGGCTGGGTATCTTTGTAGTACTCTAAGGTTTGTGAGAAAATTTCATCTATTTCAAGATTTCTAACTGGGTCTGTGTGTTGTGTATTAATATGTACTGAATGTTCTGGTCTTGAGTTATCGATATTACTATCATTTATTCCTACACCTATATTCTCTGTTTGTAATGACTCTATACTTTCTATTTCTATATTAGATGTCTCTGTATTTGTAATTATGTGTACATTTTCTACGTCTGTATTTGACATTCTATTGTCAGCTTGCCTTTGAAAAGGCTCTGTTTCAAATAATTCATTTTCTACAATTGTTTTTAATACCTGTAGCCGTGCTTCTGTAATCATATTGTTATTAACTATTATTCTTTTTTGGTCCGAAATGCGTTGTTGTGATAAGTGTGATAAATGAGGGTAACATTCTATGAATTTTTCTTTTAAATTTTTTCGCCAAACTGTCATATCTGTCTCCAGATTTGTTACCCTAAAATAACATTTCATGAGTGTTTCATTGAGTTCATTGGACCATTTCATTCTACGTTTAGGTTCTGATTGTGTGTGCGGTTGTGTGTCCGTTTGAGACGGAGTGAATTCCGGTGGTGACTGTAATTCTATGTCATTGTTATGAGTTCTTAAATGGTTGCTTACTTCAAGCCTAATTGTATCGAGTGTGGTGGAAGGTAGTAACTTCTTGGAAACTATTGCTCTTCTTTGATCTCCAATTCTCTGCTTGGAGACATTCATATTTGGGAATTTTTCTACGAATTCATGATGTAATGGTGTTAGATATGCTTTCGTGTCAGATTCTAAGTTTGTGATGATGAGATAGTTACGCCAAATGAATTCATTCATTTCTTTACTCCATTTTTTTCGCGTAGTATTTGTGACAGCAGTGGGTGAAGGATTATTGGCCAAATTAGCCTCCGACACATCATCTGCTGTCATTGGTGATAAAATTGATGATGATCTTGATGAATGTGATAAATATGAAGGTGGTGATGATGCAATTGATGAGAAGATGGACTTTGGTGATGACGACGAAGAAACCGGTGATGTTTCATCATCTGCGATAGGCATATTTGCCTGATTATGTTTTTTTGTTTTTGACCTTGTTAACATATTATTCCCACGAGTAGCTAGGGATTAACAAAGTCAGCCACAGCAGAGCCCTGCGTTCACTGTGGTAAGGGTAAATAAAACTGGAGGTCCCCTAGTATCCAGAGTTGGCACACTAGCGACTAGACTCTCCCCTAGCCATGCAGCCCTCGGCGTGTGCGACCTTGGCTTGGATTGTGTTGTATCTCTCTTGGTCTGGCCCCTCACCCTAAACCTATCTCAGCAAAGTAAACTCCACCAGAACAGACCTAGAGTTCATTGGGGCGCACAAGCCCCACCACGACGTCAACGTAGAGATACGGCGGTGGGGTTATTATTATTATTATTATTTGTTTGTACTTACGCTTACGGGCGACAGTGACGGATTAAGACTTCTTGATGCCCTAAGCAATCCACGCCTGTGGGCCCCCCTATCCGTATGTCAACTAGCCGCCTAAAAACATTCGTTTTTTTTGTAAAATATGATGATGAAATGTAAAGTACCTTATAAGTGGAGTAGGTGTGACAACAATAAAACCAAAGCATAATTTATTACCCGACTGCGGCGAAGCCCAAAAGGAGAGTTATGTGTTTAACCTGTATGTATGTATGTCCGTTTCTTTGTTCCCTCATAACTCCTAAACGGATGAACGAATTTGGATAAAATAAACGTAGTTAGATTTGTCCTCGTGGCACGAGTGTCACTGGCTAGATATCAAAATTAAAAAAACCGGCCATGTGCGAGTCGGACTCGCGCACCGAGGGTTCCGTAAAAAAAATATATTATGTGATGTAGGTAACTAAAAATTTATGGTTTTCGTAATTATTCCTTTATCTATGCTATAAGACGTTGCTTCGTACCAAATTTCAAGATTCTGAGTTCACGGGAAGTACCCTGTAGGTTTTGATTCCCTTGCGAGTGTCGAAAATTTGCGGCATAAACGGGAGTATCTTGATGTAACTAAAAATTTATGGTTTTCGTAATTATTCCTTTATCTATGCTATAAGACGTTGCTTCGTACCAAATTTCAAGATTCTGAGTTCACGGGAAGTACCCTGTAGGTTTTGATTCCCTTGCGAGTGTCGAAAATTTGCGGCATAAACGGGAGTATCTTGATGTAACTAAAAATTTATGGTTTTCGTAATTATTCCTTTATCTATGCTATAAGACGTTGCTTCGTACCAAATTTCAAGATTCTGAGTTCACGGGAAGTACCCTGTAGGTTTTGATTCCCTTGCGAGTGTCGAAAATTTGCGGCATAAACGGGAGTATCTTGATGTAACTAAAAATTTATGGTTTTCGTAATTATTCCTTTATCTATGCTATAAGACGTTGCTTCGTACCAAATTTCAAGATTCTGAGTTCACGGGAAGTACCCTGTAGGTTTTGATTCCCTTGCGAGTGTCGAAAATTTGCGGCATAAACGGGAGTATCTTTTGATCGCGTTGACTTAGAAGTTTGATTTTTTCACAGCTCCAAGAGACCATAGACTTGAGTATTTGATATGAATTTCAGCTTGATACCTCCACGCGTTCCTGAGAAAAAAGGTCTTGACAGACAGACAGACAGACAGACAGACAGACGGACAACAAAGTGATCCTATAAGGGTTCCGTTTTTTCCTTTTGAGGTACGGAACCCTAAAAACAACGAAAATTGCGAATTTTGGCCGCTATATTGTGTGGAGTTCGAAAATTTTTTTTTTCAGGGTTTCATTAAAAATCGTATAAAAAAAAACAAATCGTCTGCGAACTAGTTTACGTGACTAACTTAAAAGCTATAAATAAAAAAAAAGACGGGTTGCACTCCGGGAGTGCCGGCAGAAGTGAAAACTTGATTATTAACGTTGAGCATGTTTGATATTTTGGAATGGTTAGGGAATAATTTTGCACCAATTGCTTTAACAGTATAAAAGTACCTACTATCATTTATGTGGTAGAATACAATATTGATTTATTGCGCTATCGTACACAAACATGACAATTTATATTACATTAAAAATTTAACACTTTAAAACTATTACAATTATTTTACATTAAAAAGTTTATCTCTCCGAAAAATCAACTTTCATCCATAATTTCAACGACTTTTTCACCATCATCATTACCAGAACTATCATCGCCAATCTCTAAAACTGATACGATAGGTTTATGGTAGCTGAAGTAAGAAACGAACAGTTTTGATTCGAACCTATTTAAATGTCTAATAAAGACCGCATCAATAGTAGTTTTGTATTTCGTTGTGCTAAGATTGCGATCATTCGACATAGTTAAACCAAATTCATTATTTAAAAATTCAATTATTCCGCCATAACTATGCTAACCCATTTATTTTGTCTTTCCCTGTCCTCCGATCGGAACTCCGATTGGTAGGAGGAGCGGGAATATTTTTTCCCATGCCTCCGATTAAGCATCATAAAAACATTGTACAGTCTAGTTCAAAATAAATTATTTTTGTATTTTATTGACTGTACAGTCGACATCGTTAACGTTCAGGGTCAAAATGTCCAACTCCCACACGACTAGTCTAAGATCGATAGTTTCCGAGATATAGCCGTTTCAATTTTGACAGCTGTCATCCGAAATGTAGATCTCATTGAGATCTATCACTTGTCCCTACACACAACTAGTCTAAGGTCGATAGTTTCCGAGATATAGCTGTTTCAATTTTGACAGCTGTCATCCGAAATGTAGATCTCATTGAGACCTATCACTTGTCCCTACACACAACTAGTCTAAGGTCGATAGTTTCCGAGATATAGCCGTTTCAATTTTGACAGCTGTCATCTGAAATGTAGATCTCATTGAGACCTATCACTTGTCCCTACACACAACTAGTCTAAGGTCGATAGTTTCCGAGATATAGCCGTTTCAATTTTGACAGCTGTCATCCGAAATGTAGATCTCATTGAGACCTATCACTTGTCCCTACACACAACTAGTCTTAGGTCGATAGTTTCCGAGATATAGCCGTTTCAATTTTGACAGCTCTCATCCGAAATGTAGATCTCATTGAGACCTATCACTTGTCCCTACACACAACTAGTCTAAGGTCGATAGTTTCCGAGATATAGCTGTTTCAATTTTGACAGCTGTCATCCGAAATGTAGATCTCATTGAGACCTATCACTTGTCCCTACACACAACTAGTCTAAGGTCGATAGTTTCCGAGATATAGCCGTTTCAATTTTGACAGCTGTCATCTGAAATGTAGATCTCATTGAGACCTATCACTTGTCCCTACACACAACTAGTCTAAGGTCGATAGTTTCCGAGATATAGCCGTTTCAATTTTGACAGCTGTCATCCGAAATGTAGATCTCATTGAGACCTATCAATTGTCCCTACACACAACTAGTCTAAGGTCGATAGTTTCCGAGATATAGCTGTTTCAATTTTGACAGCTGTCATCATTATTATTATTATTATTATTATTATTATTATTAATTATTATTATTATTATTATTAATTATTATTATTATTATTATTAATTATTATTATTATTAATTATTATTATTATTAATTATTATTAATTATTATTATTATTATTAATTATATTATTATTAATAATAATTATTATTATTAATTATATTATTATTAATAATAATTATTATTATTATTAAGCGCCCTGCGCTGCCTAAACGAAACAGTAGGCCCAGGCATACATTTTCGCCGCGCCGTAGAGAGGGGATAGCTGTCTACTCTCCATCCGTCTTACGCTTTTTCGATCAGGGTCACGTGGTCACGTGTCCTGACGAATTTTCGATCAGGGTCACGTGGTCACTTGTCCTGACGCGAGTTTAAGATTTTATACCCATCACAGAACAATTTCCCAAAGTGCTCAACGCCGCTAAAGAAGTTTTCACTTCAAAAAAATGTTGAAAAACCCCACTAAATAGAAACTGAAAAGCAAAAATCAAGCATATTTTTACCCGACTGCGGCGAAGCCCAAAAGGAGGGTTATGTGTTTGACGTGTATGTATGTAAGTATGTATGTATGTATGTATGTCCGTTTCTTTGTTCCCTCATAACTCCTAAACGGATGAAGGGATTTGAATGAAACATACTTCGTTAGATTCGTCTTGATGGCGCGAGTGTTATAGGCTATATTAAAATTAAAAAACAAAGAAAAATTGTGGATTTTGGTGGCAAAATCGCGAAGTTGAAAAAAAAAAGTTTTTTCTATACCATCGAGTAGGGTATCAAAATAAAGGGTTTTAAAAGGAGATTACAAAAATATATAATACTTATATGTTTAAAAGAAATTCAAAGTGTCAAATCCTATAAACAAGTACAAAAGTTAAATCTTTTGGATATTTTACGCGACCAACGAAAGGACAATCACAAAAGAACTAAAAAGATGGAAATAAAAAAAAAGTAGTTAAAAAACTAAAAAAACCCGACTGAAAAAACCGAAAAGCAAAAAACAAGCACATTTTAAATCACACAAAACTTGGAAGCAGGCGGGGTCCATTCTATTTTCATTTCATAATTTAATATTCAAATGAACCCCGCCTGCTTCCAAGTTTTGTGTGATTTAAAATGTGCTTGTTTTTTGCTTTTCGGTTTTTTCAGTCGGGTTTTTTTAGTTTTTTAACTACTTTTTTTTTATTTATTAAACAAAACTTGGAAGCAGGCGGGGTCCATTCTATACAGGGTGTAATAGTACCCTTAACACAAACGAAGAACACTTGTTCCCCTCACCACTGCAATCATTTTTCTATTCTAGACCATACTTGGGAACCCTCTAGTTACGGAGAGGTCAAAGTTCAAAATTTTTCACAGCTGGTTTTTTTAAATTCTAGTTTTTCAGGTTTACATAACTTAACTTAAATTACCTCTATAACCCGTTAACTATTGAACGCATCCACTAGCACAATGTTTTAAGAGTGCTACATTGAGTTTTACCGTAATATGTGATTTTTGATCCCCAAAAAAAAGTCGTTTCCCAGCAAACATTTTTGCGTAGGGCTCGCCTAGGGGAACTTAGTTTGATGTACTGAATGAATGCTTGGTTGACGGCTGCGTGAAGGGTTAATTCTTAATTTACACCCAGTCTTTTCTTATTTTTATTATATTCAAATGGACCTCATTATTGAATGAGGTCCATTTGAATATAATAATGCTTGTATTTTGCTTTTCAGTTTTTGTTCAGTCGGGGTTTTTAGTTTTTTAACTACTTTTTTTTATTTATTGAAATGCGTTTTGCGGCTTTTCCGGGTAGGTATTGAATTCACGGAAGCGTCTAACGTTTTTAACATATCGGACTCTATGTATACCGTGTATAATATCGATAAATTATCGAGCCTTTTGAAAGGCGCAGACTTTTTCAGCAGAGTGATGCGCCCAACTTGCAGTGGACTGTAGCTGATAGGGTTGTAGTCTCAGGATGCTCAGGAACTTCAGGTAGATTAAATAAAAGACGATTTCTTCAGAGAAACAAGATGCTGCGATGTGGAGTGTAGTGCGTGTGTAGTGTAGAGGTGACGGGTGATCTTCTAGTAAGTTGTCTTCAAGCAGCGGTCGAGCGAATAGTGAATCAGAATTTTTGGGCGGGCCCTATTTATAGCTTTTACATCTTAGCGCTAGGTGCGCCCGTGAGCAAATGTGGCAACTTATGACTGGCCAATGAGAGGCGACTATTTATGATGTATATGTGTGAGTGAGCTGTAAACGCATGTCTGTATATGTGTGCAAGCAACTGTTATTTATTGTACATAAGACACAAATTGAAATAAAGAGTTACATACTTGGAAATAGTAAAATCTAGTACATATTAGGTTAAAGTTGGACATACAATGCAAAAACTTTATATATCTAGGTTACATGTATAGATTATCTATGTTTTAGTTGTACATAGCAAGTTAAACAATGAAATCTTATGTGTTAGGCACTAAAAGGCACTAAACAGTAAACAAAAGGTACACAAAAGTGGTTCTTTACGTTAATACATAAGGAAAAAGGCTCACAAATGCCTTATAAGTGAATAAAACTATTCTAACAAGGACTAATAACAAAAATAACATGTTATCATGGCTATATTTTACATGTATCTAGCCTTATATCTAAGCTGTTATTTACAATCTCCCCCTCGTGCGCGAGCACCGTATAATAAGGTTTTAGTCCGCTGTAGGGATTAAGATGAGGCGAGAGGCTGGGCGACGAAGTAATCCAGCAGCTGTTAGTATCTCAGTTACTCGTACTCGTCCATCTGGGCCTGGGTAGACTTTCATGATCTCACCTCGAGGCCACACTCCTCTGGGCATTGTGCCATCACATATTATGACGATGTCGCCAACCTCTAAGTTTTTATGTTGAGGGTTGGTGCTAGATCGGGGCATCAAGAGGGGCCTGTATTCTGCCGACCATCTTGCCCAAAAGGCGTCAGCTAATGCTTGACTAGCTTTCCAGGAGTGTGAAGTCAGCTGTGCGTCTTTAAACGAACCAAAGGGTGACATCCCACTTGAGCGCCCTATAAGGAAGTGATTAGGGGTCAACGCTTCTTCATCCAAGTTGGGATTCACTGGGGTCAATGGCCTCGAATTTACCACGTGCTCAGCTTCTAATAATAACGTGTGTAATATATCGTCAGGAGGAAACCTTTCTCTCAGAGTGACTCGTAATGCTGTTTTCACCGATCTGACCATTCTTTCCCAGGCGCCGCCCATGTTTGGGGCACCAGGTGGTATCTTCTTCCAGGTGATCAGCTTTTCAGACGCGAAAGCTCTCAAGTCTTGGTCATTGCCTTGCATGGCTTCAGATATTTCCTTTTCAGCGCCAACGAAGTTGGTTCCGTTGTCGCTATATATTACAGTCGGCGTGCCGCGGCGAGCTATCATTCTGCGCAGGCTCATGATCATAGAGGAGGCCGAGAGGGATGTGGCCACCTCTAGGTGCACTGCTCGAGTGGTGAGGCAGGTGTATAAGGCGCACCACCTTTTTTCTAGCCTTCGCCCGACTTTGACATGCATGGGCCCAAAATAATCCACCGCTGTAGCTGTGAAGGGCGGTTGGTTTTGGGCCAGCCTTTCAGCTGGTAAGTCGCCTAAGGGAATTTTTGAGGGGATTCCCCTATAGGTCCGACACCATTGGCATTTGTTGCAAATATAGCGTATAACGCCGCGCAGTCCTATTATGTGGTAGCGTTGTCTCAGCTCATTCATAACGGTTTGGTGGTTGCCGTGGTTGAAAGTTGAGTGCGTGTGATGCACCAACAGCTGAGTAAAGCCTTCTTTGGCATGTAGGACTGGCAGGTTTTGCTTTTCTTTTATTCTGCTGTCTAGACACAGGATACCGTTGCGGTCGATCTTCACGGAGAGTTTGTAGAACGGGGACTTCTTCGGTGGTCGCCGTCCAGCCTCAATCGTCGTGATGTCTTCGCCGAACGAGTTATATTGGCTCCTTCTTACTAGCAGCAGTTCAGCTAGTTTTATATGGCTTGGTGCCAGTTCTTTACTTGTGATTCTTTTGAGCATTTTGGCTTTAAATACCTCGGCGGCGAGCAGAACGGTGGCAGCAACACGTATTAGTCGAGTGTATTTCGAAAAACGTTCTACCATTGGTAAATAATCGCTAACGTCATGCCTAATAATCACATGGACTTGTTTAAGAACTCTTTCCTCCCCTGAAGGGGGTGGCGGCGCCGCGGCTCGCTTTTCCTGCGGCCATAATGCGGTGTCGCCTCTTATGAACTCGGGTCCATAAAACCATCTATGGTTAGAGTCAAAATCGACAGGAATGCCCTTAGTCGCGTCGTCCGCGACGTTTTCAGCACTGGGTACCCATCGCCAGTTAGTTGGAGTAGTTAGGCTTTCGATTTCAGCCAGTCTATGAGCTACAAACGACTTGAATGTGCGCGGGTCTGATTTAATCCAAGCTAGTACGGTTCTAGAGTCAGACCAATAAAAGCAGTTTAATGTTTTATAATCGGACTCGCGCTTGACCGATTCAGCTAATCGACTGCCTAACACTGCAGCCTGAAGCTCTAAACGGGGAATAGAAATAGGTTTCAGTGGGGCCACTTTGGCTTTACCTGCTATCAGTCGTGATGTTTTAGTACCGTCCGAGTTTGTACTAACGAAATAAATCGCGGCTGAATACACTTTTTCACTAGCGTCACAGAAAACGTGTAACTCCCCTTCGTTAGGGTGTGTAGCAGGTACGTATCTATCTATTTCTAATGCTTTTAATAGCTGCAAGTTCTTTATAAACGATAACCACGTCACGTGATGCTCGGTTGTGATGGGATCGTCCCAATCTATACCACTGCGCCATACTTCTTGTATGAGACATTTGCCTATCATCGTAATTGGCGAAACTAAACCTAGGGGGTCGAATACCGACATGACCGCGCTAGTTACCTGTCGCTTGGTAGGCAGAGTGTCGCCTTGTATGACGCTGGCGGGCGTACTTCTTAAATTGACGTTAAAACCTAACGTATCGCGTGCGTGATTCCAGATCAAACCTAATGTTCGCTCCGTATCGCTTTTTCCCAGCGTAGTCGAATCGCTACTGCGCGTATCTGTGACGTCACTTATAACAGCCGGCACGTTCGATGCCCATCCGCGTAATTCGAAAGATGCGTTTAAGTGGACCTTATACATAGCGTCTATCACTCGCTTCGCCTCGCTTTCGTTATCGAACGCGCCTAGGTAGTCGTCCATATAAAAATTACGCACCGTGGCTCTCGCGACTTCGGGATATTGTTGACCGTGATCGTCTGCGTTTTTATTTTTTACGTAAATAGCGGTACACGGTGAGGATGCCGCCCCGAATATCAATGACGTCATTCGGTACTCCTGCGGTGGTCCTACCCTATCTTCACCCCTCCATAAAAATCGCAAACTATCGCGGTCCTGCATAGCGATTTTGACCTGCAAAAACATCTCTTTTATGTCTGCTACTACTGCAATTTTACCCTCCCTAAATCTGACTAACACACCGAATAGCGATTGGAGTAGGTCAGGGCCTGCTAATAACGCGTCATTTAGACTTTTTCCCCCATACTTAGCTGCTGCATCGAACACTAAACGTACTTTACCCTTCTGCGGATGCACTACTGAAAAGTGCGGTAAGTACCAGCTGCGTGGCGATGTAGCTGGGGTGTCTACTTTTTCGGCGTAGCCCGCTACCAACAAGTTATTTACCTGCTTGCTATATTCGGTTTTTAAGTTTGGGTTTTTATCTAGTTTATTTTCTAGATTATACAGGCGACTGAGAGCTTGTTTTTTATTATTTGGCATTACCTCATCGTCTGTACGCCACAGTAATCCCGTTTCGAACCTATTACAGCTGACTTTTTTACAAGTTCCTTCTAAGACCGCTAGGGCGCGCTGCTCGGGGTCAGACGTTGGCCGTCGTGGCTCTATTCCTAGCGAGTCTAAACTGAAAAAAATCCTAATAAGTTCTAACGCGGGGTCATCTGTTGTAGTGGGCCGTACGTGGTTAACCAGCGCTACGGTACTACGTGGACGTGCGTCTTGCCCGTGCAGCACCCAACCTAACTTGGTCAACGATGCTACGGGCTGGGTTTTGTGGCCGACACGAAGTTGTCTGGACGTGATTAAGTGCCAGTTGTCCTGGCCTATTAAAATAGTCGGTTTTCCCAACTCGTAGCACAGCTCATCTTCAAGCTCCGCTAGGTGGCTACACTGTCGCACTACGTCCCTGCTTACCTCCTGTGGAGATAGATTTAAATTTTCTATGGTGTTTGCACTCATAGTTTCTAAGTTTCGATTACATAAACCGCGGATCGATAAATTGACGTGACATGACTCTGCATCGTCTATACGATTACCTCCCACCCCCTCTAGAGACAATAGTTGGCTTCGACCCCTAGGTATAACGCTGTCGGCCACGCCTCGTTCAACAAGCGTCATGGTTGAACCTTCATCAAGTAAGGCGTAGGTTGCCGTAGAACCTAATGGGCCGCTTAATTCGACCGGGACTATTTTTAGGTAGGTATTAGAGGTTTGTATATGATTTATCGAGCTTACATTACCGCGGGTAGGCAGAGTTGTATTGCCACTGCCGTGCAACATTTTATTATGCGATGCTTCGCACCCGTTTATTCCGCATGCTACGTATTTACACCTAAATGTACGTATGTGTGAGTTACCTAAACATCTAAAACACAGCTTTTCACGTTTGGCCGCGTCCCATCGTTCTTTAATAGTTAATTTTACGAAGTCAGCACACTCCGCGGCGGCGTGATTGCCAGCACAAAATGCGCATTTTTTAATAATAATAATAATAATAATAATAATAATATTCCACAACTATCACACAACGCCATCTAGTCCCAAGCTAAGCAGAGCTTGTGTTATGGGTACTAGACAACTGATAAACATACTTATATATTTCTAAATACATACATATTATAGATAAATTACACCCAGACACAGAACAAATGATCGTGCTCATCACACAAACATTTGTCCTGGGTGGGAATCGAACCCACGACCTCCGGCATAGCAGTTAGGGTAACTAACCACTAGACCAACAGGCCAGTCAATTCAATCAAACAATCAATTCCA
Organism: Diarsia mendica; assembly: GCA_949316265.1. Lineage (NCBI taxonomy): Eukaryota > Metazoa > Arthropoda > Insecta > Lepidoptera > Noctuidae > Diarsia > Diarsia mendica. The sequence continues at coordinate 23,222,095 of OX438903.1, forward strand.
GCCAGCCAATCCAATCAATTTTCCCAGCCAGCCAGTCAATTTTGTTGACTTCTGCTGACGACTCGCTATTCGGTCGTGATGGGCGTGGCTTTTGCGACTTCGGCGCCTGTTTTTTAGAGTTGGATTTATTAACAGTGGCGACCGTTTTACTTCGTGATTTTTCCTCGACTCCTGACTCATCCGATGAGGAATCGGAGTCATCGTTTCGACGTGACTGTGGATGTTCGCGAGCCGTGTTCACCGTGCGCGGCCTGTTACCGCGGTTTTTCCGTTCGTCTCGCGCCGCGTCATAAGCGAACATAGCGCCGCACTGGTCGGCCATGATGTTCAGGAATCGAGATAATAACTCTAACTCCGGCGCCCCGGAGCGCTCTGCTCGGAACTCGTACCATTTGTACTTTAAAATTATGCTGAGTTTTTCTACAACTCGACTTACTAACTCAGGTGAATATAAATACTGCGGTTGATTGAGTGCTTTTATCGCCGCAACTGTATTAGCGATTTTGTTCGCGAAACTACTAATATTGCGCCCGTCTTCGCTCATGCGGGGCATGCGTTTTATACTTTCGAGTTCTGACAAGACGAGTAACTCTGGTCGGCCGTAACGTCTCTCTAACGTGTCCATGACTTCATATGGATCCGACTCCGTGAATAATAACGCCCTAACAGTTTCGCGGGCTGCACCTTTTAGTGCTTTTCTTAAGCGGGCTACGTTTTGTACGTCAGAAAACATGCCTACTGTGTCATTAAAGACTGATCTGAAAGCCATCCACTCGGCAATCGCCCCGTCAAAATGGGGTAGTTCGTGGATAAACTTGGGTGCCGCGGAGTCTGATTTATTGGAATTTACCGCCTGCATTATCGCGTTGGCCAGCATCGCCATGTCGCTGCTACTGTTAGACATGTCGTTTCCAACGCGTGGTTCGTTCCTACAATTAGCGGGTGATCGCGGGGCCTGTCCCGGGACTTGGGTATTATCTACGATAGCCGGCCTTTCTGCTAAACATTGCTCCGAAATCCAGCTTTTAACACGCGACTCTTCTAACCTAGGCGGGCGCTCCGCGTCGTTAGAACTTTCCAGTTCGATCCTGGCTATTTCTAGACGACTCCTAGCAACTGCGGATACCGCCTGAGCTCGTGCTAACTCGGAATTATGTAATTCTAGCTCAGCTTGTAATATAGATAATCTACTACACGCCCTTTCCGTCGTGGGGACATTAACTACAGTGCCCGGCGCACTCCTAACTAAAGTATTATTTAAATCGACTTGTGCGGACCTACTTTCGACTATTTGCTCGTTAATACGTGACTTGCTGCTGTCACCGCTCGTGTCCTCTATGCTGGTGCCTTTACTCCACGTATTTGTTTCGGTCGACATTGTCTGACCGGACACCGGCGTGGCGTCTGTGAGAGGCGTAGATTTGCCTGAACGCAATACACGTGCGTCATTCATCATCGCGCAAGAGGGTCCCTAATCCTACCAATTACTTAGAATTTAACACTTTTTAAACACTTTTTATCACTTTATCACTTTCACTTATTGTTCTTATCGATGTGACGCCTACTTTGCCTAGCTGCCTGTCGGACTACTAACGTAGGGGATGCCGAACAGGAATAGGAACGTGAAGGATAGGAAGGTAGGAACCTCCCGGCAGTGGGCGAAGGGTCTCACGGGTGCGTCAGAAACGTGGGAGGAAAACCACGTCCGTCGTTGCATGCCAACTTGTGGCCCCAGAGCGAACCAACACCGTACCGGCGGGGTCTGACTGAAACACCTGGGATGGTGCGTGGAGTTGCCAGTTCGTCCACATGTGCCTCCGTACGATATAGGCCGTTTAACACCGCTAGGTGGCCACGTACGAGTGATAATTTTTGCTTCCAAGTAATTAGCAGCGGTTAGGCAAGTACCGACTGCTAACACTCGCGCGTACTTGTTTCTTTCTTGAAAGATTCGTGCGAAGAACTTGATTATTTTCTTTCTTGAACGACGAAATCTTGAGTTTTCTTTCTTGAAAGCTTGATACAGAGATCCCGACGAGAATGGACCATTGAAAGGCGCAGACTTTTTCAGCAGAGTGATGCGCCCAACTTGCAGTGGACTGTAGCTGATAGGGTTGTAGTCTCAGGATGCTCAGGAACTTCAGGTAGATTAAATAAAAGACGATTTCTTCAGAGAAACAAGATGCTGCGATGTGGAGTGTAGTGCGTGTGTAGTGTAGAGGTGACGGGTGATCTTCTAGTAAGTTGTCTTCAAGCAGCGGTCGAGCGAATAGTGAATCAGAATTTTTGGGCGGGCCCTATTTATAGCTTTTACATCTTAGCGCTAGGTGCGCCCGTGAGCAAATGTGGCAACTTATGACTGGCCAATGAGAGGCGACTATTTATGATGTATATGTGTGAGTGAGCTGTAAACGCATGTCTGTATATGTGTGCAAGCAACTGTTATTTATTGTACATAAGACACAAATTGAAATAAAGAGTTACATACTTGGAAATAGTAAAATCTAGTACATATTAGGTTAAAGTTGGACATACAATGCAAAAACTTTATATATCTAGGTTACATGTATAGATTATCTATGTTTTAGTTGTACATAGCAAGTTAAACAATGAAATCTTATGTGTTAGGCACTAAAAGGCACTAAACAGAAAACAAAAGGTACACAAAAGTGGTTCTTTACGTTAATACATAAGGAAAAAGGCTCACAAATGCCTTATAAGTGAATAAAACTATTCTAACAAGGACTAATAACAAAAATAACATGTTATCATGGCTATATTTTACATGTATCTAGCCTTATATCTAAGCTGTTATTTAAACCTTTCTTGTATCATCTTTGTCCTTTTTTAATATTTTTAATTTTAAAAAAGATCGTTTCGCTGAGCAATTTGTAATCATAAGCGATAAAAATATACGCAGGGCTGTTTTCACATTAGGGAAAGCTGATTAAAATTTTATCATCGTGTATTATGTATGGGGTTATGTTATGACCTAGGTCGGACTCTTATGTCAACTTAAAACACGCGAATTTTGACGTGAGAGTGAGAAGTGATGCCCTAAGGACGGATTTTTTTTGTGCGTAATCTGGTGCCCCCCAGACGTGATGCCCTAGGCAATATTGCTTAATTTGATTAAGGGTTAATCCATCACTGACGGGCGAGTATCGCGTGCAGCAGATAGTACTATTGTGACTGCATCAAACCTAGGGCAATGACATCGTCCTTCCTTATCCTTACATAGTATAAAACAAAATCGCTATTTTTGTCTGTTTGTTTGTCTGTATGCTTAAATCTTTTAAACTACGAAACGGATTTTGATGCGGTTTTTCTTATTAGATAGAGTGATTCAAGAGGAAGGTTTTAGTATATAATTTGAACGACATCCACGCGGGTGAAGCCGCGGGCATCAGCTAGTTAGTAATAAAACAGTTTCTAATAAATAAAATAAAAGTTCCTAATTAAAAACCTATTTAATCCTAAACTATTATTTTTCTTCTTTTCAATGCATTTTTTATAAAAGCTTGTTTTTAAAAAGGTCCCTAACCAGGAGATCCTGTGACGTTGGAGTCACATCACATACATCCATCCATTCATTTTGTTTTCGTTTGAAAGGGGTCATTATTTCATTTCAAATCTTTAGATTTGTACTAATTTCTGATAAAGTGATACCTAAGTGTGAACTGTGTGATGATGACCAACCAATCAACACTTATTTCATTTCCGTGCTATTAACTGTTGAGGAGTTCTCTCTTCATGACACGATCTTGGTTGCAAGTTTGCAAGATGAGGTACCTAATGATAGAAGTCATGTTAATGTATCAAAATTAAATAAAGTTTAGTCTTCGACTGTCCGCACTATTAACCGCTGAGGAGTTCCCTCGTGACTTCGTGAGAAGACGACCGTGGCTGATGTCATGATAACAATCGTGTTAATTATTGTTAATCCAACAAATAGGTAAGCATAAAATATTTGTGTGTATCTCATTCATCATCATCGGGTCCCCTGTGATTAAACCCATGCTCGAAGTTACCAATGGCTCAATGGCCTCAGCGAGGCTAAGCAAATGAAATAGTTTTACAAAAGTATACCATGCATAGCTGGATGATCCATAGTCATGACTCCATGCGGGACGCTCCTTGAGAATTACGGCAAGCGATATACGCGTCCGGTACCGGATCCGCAATGGATTAATTGTGTAGTGTAGTGTGTAGTGTAGACTAGTGGATACAGGTGAAGTGGTGTTATGAATTTATGATACTGCACAGTGCACACACTGCACAGTGCACACATTGCACAGTGCACACACTGCACACGCAGGAACCGGAGCAGGCGGCTCGGGTGGCAGCTGGCTCGGGGCTGGTGCTGCCACCACGCGCTGCACCTCGCCGCCATGAAGCGCTTCTCCGCAATGTTTGATGCTCCCAAATACTCCCAATAATAATTTCTTTGGACCGAAGGGCGAGCCAGACTTCATATCAGGGGGTGGGGCCCAGGACCAGCCAGGACAGGCTTCCATACCATTATAGAGCAACATCCCAGAGCCGCCAGACATTACTTATTTTCTCAGAAATCAAATGCATGGGATAATGTGTTAGCATGTTCTTTGCGTGTATGTCTATGTATACCTGCTAGCTTGGCAGAGTGACCAGTTGTCAGGTACCAGATGCTAAAGGCAAGTAAAAATATGTAGTACACACATACTCAGACACACACACACACATACTCACTCTTCTCTTCTTTCTCTTTTTTCTTCTTCTTTACTTACATTCTCAGTCTTGATTTTTATACAGTATGTTAGGTTAAACGAGGGACTTGTTCAGGGAAGGTATTCTGTATTCGATTCCCGCATAATTATGTAAAAAAACTGCTATAACCCACTTTAATAGACGTTTCTAAAAAGAAACGTCTAATAGGTAAAGTGGGTTATAGTTTTATCAAACTTTTTAACAATGGCGTTTCCGCCATTGCTAAAAGTTTGTGATTTGAATTAAAAGAATGTGTGAAGCAAGATCAAGAAATGCGTGTCATGGGGACTGATGAATCCGTGCTGCCTTGGACCTGTATTCACTGCATAAAACATACTAGGTACCTACTTAGCCTTTTTTTTGCCATGGCATCTCGCATGTATATGCATGTCCTATACTTCTATACGGTCTATGAGGCTGGCTTCTGATTATCCGGACGAGTAAACTCTAAATATCATTCTGTTTTCACTTTCGCTCAGAATAGTTTCGCTAACATATTCTCACAAAAGGTCAAATAGGTACCTAGTTACCTACTTGCTCTATGATGTGATTGCTGTTATGAACTTACTTGAACACTAAAAATAATTTGAGTACCTAGATACCTACTTGATTTTAAGAATAAGAATAAGAAATTTTATTTGCATAAGTAAACATGTGTTTACATACAGAATTACAATAAAATAATACATGCATGCAAGATAAATATTATAATTATAATGCAAGAGGTACCTAGACTAGCATTTTTTAACTAGAATCGGAATATCGTGCAATGCGTAATGTCAACTGCACGTATTTCGAGTTGATGACCAATCAAGCTATACAAAACCAGTTAATGCGGATTGTGGATCTCTCATTGCACGGGGAATGTAAGCAAAGCCATTTGGAAAGCGAGGATAGTGCCTTAAAAAAATTGATGGCAAATGCTAAAACGTACTAATCGATAAAATGCAAAAAAATGGCATACCTAATTGGTACAAGACGACGGTGACTTTAGTTGCATTTAATCCGGTCTCTAATTATGATCATTCAAAAAAGCTTTCTAAAATGGAAATGTGTATTGAATCGAATGCCAAAACCTTGAAATAAACAAATCCAAATAAATATGACGATAATATAATAACGCGTCATTAATTATTAGCATTAGCACATTCGTGTGGAGACGGCGAGTGTTGGGGGGGGGGGGGCAGCTGGAGCGCGGCGTCACATCTTGCATTGTATCGAATTACTTGAATAACAATGGTAAGTAGCGGTAACATGACGCGACATAACATCGACGTTATTTTCGGACAGTATTGTCAAATTGTCGATGCCCGATGTCACGATACTCACGATCGAGGCACAGTATAAGTTCGAGGGTTGTAGTTGCAGTTCCAAGTACATAATTGTACGATGCGAAAAGGGGAAACATTAAGTTTAGACCATTTCCTTCACAACGTAACTGAAATCTGAGCCCTGACTGCTGAGTGCTGCTGCTGAGCATATTAGAAACTAGTTAATGTACATTGTACATGACACAGTAGTGGTCGCGTCGTGTTCACAGCATTAGCGGATAGCGGGCCTGCTGCCTAGCCTCGTTTGTGTCCTGTACTTACGTAGTATGGTATACATACGGTGCCAGCACTGCCGGCCCACACAGCTAGACCGCTGGACCACGAGCGCTAGCACTTGTTAGTGCGCGCATTACTTCACATCACAATGGACAATCATGCGCATGTCGCATTACGCTAATTTGTGCTAATGCACATAATATTCGTTTGTATCTAATTCTCTGATTATTGTTTGTCATGCACAATGCACATGCGGGTACCATCTATCTGGCAGAAACTTGATGCTCCGAAATTTATTTGGCATAACACACTTGGCATATTCTTCTTTGAACGAATGTGTTTATGGCAGAACAATTATTTAATAGAATACTCATTTCGCAGAATGTTCAATGGCATACTTTTAAGATGGCAAAATTTTATTTGGTTGATTTTTATAAGGTTTAACGACCGTCTCGCGAAAGTATCCTTTATGGGCGGCATGGGCACCGGGCCGTAGGCCGACGAAGGAGGCCGGCGGAGGCCCGGCACTTCGGGGACAGAAGATATTAGTGTTATTTAATATGCGAGCGAAGCGAGCGCGCGTCATGGAGTACATGCGTTGCATGTATGAGTGACGTCATTATTATTATTATTATTAATAATAATAATTATTAGGTATTATTTTTGACATACATTTAAGGTGGTACCCCGAGCAAATAACCTTGAGCATTTGCTCCCTCTTTGCCGCACCCCACCTCTACAATACTTCGTAAACTATTACTTGCGCCACCTGGCGAACTTCATACGAATACAAGTAAAATTCACAGATCTAAGAAGTAATAGAAATGGCATTCAAAGAAATATTTTTTTATGAAATGTTATTATGAATTCAGTTACTATACTCACGTCGATAAATAGGTAGGTACTTTCAACTTTTACAGTGATACAAATATTACGATTACGAAAATGAGCTCAAAATTAAAATCCAAGATGGCGCCGATGAAAATTTTTGGTTTATTCGTCATGGGTGTCGTTTTCATGGTTTTCGGGGTCGCTGATTACGAAAATGAGGTCAAAATGAAAATCCAAGATGGCGCTGACGAAGATCTTTGGTTTTTCCGTCATGGGTGTCGTTTTCATGGTTTTAGGGGTCGCTGATTACGAAAATGAGGTCAAAATGAAAATCCAAGATGGTGGCCAGGAAAATTTTTGGTTTTTCCGTCATGGGTGTCGTTTTCATGGTTTTTGGGGTCGCTGATTACGAAAATGAGATCAAAATGAAAATCCAAGATGGCGCCGACGAAAATTTTAGGTTTTCCGTCATGGGTGTCGTTTTCATGGTTTTTGGGGTCACTGATTACGAAAATGAGGTCAAAAGGAAAATCCAAGATGGCGCCGACGGTTTTTGGATGTTCCGTCATGGGTGTCGCTTTCATGGTTTTTTGGGGTCGGTGATTACGAAAATGAGGTCAAAATGAAAATCCAAGATGGCGCCGACGAAAATTTTTGGTTTTTCCGTCATGGGTGTCGTTTCCATGGTTTTTGGGGTCGCTGATTACGAAAATGAGGTCAAAATAAAAATCAAAGATGGCGCCGACGAAAATTTTTGGTTTTTCCGTCATGGGTGTCGTTTTCATAGTTTTTGGGGTCGCTGATTACGAAAATAAGCTCAAAATCAAAATCCAAGATGGCGCTGACGAAAATTTTGGTTCTTCGACTATATATATATAAAACGACAGCCATAACGGAAAAATCAAAAATTTACCTGGCCGCCATCTTGGATTTTCATCTTGACCTCAAAAACCATGAAAACGACACCCGTGAAAGAAAAACCAAACATTTTCCTGACCGCCACCTAGGGTTTTCATTTTGACCTCTTGTCGTAATCAGCGACCCCAAAAACCATGAAAACGACACCCATGACGGAAAAACCTAAAATTTTCCTAGCCGCCATCTTGGATTTTCATTTTGACCTCATTTTCGTAATCAGCGTCCCCAAAAACCATGAAAACGACACCCATGACGGAAAAATCAAAAATTTTCGTCGGCGCTATCTTGGATTTTGATTTTGACCTCATTTTCGTAATCAGCGACCCCAAAAACCATGAAAACGACACCCATGACGGACAATCCAAAAAAATCTTTACCGCCATCTTGGATTTTCATTTTGATCTCATTTTCGTAATCAGCGACCCCAAAAACCATGAAAACGACACCCATGACGGAAAAACCTAAAATTTTCCTAGCCGCCATCTTGGATTTTCATTTTGACCTCATTTTCGTAATCAGCGTCCCCATCCCCAAAAACCATGAAAACGACACCCATGACGGAAAAACCAAAAATCTTCGTCGGCGCCATCTTGGATTTTCATTTTGACCTCATTTTCGTAATCAGCGACCATAAAAACCATGAAAACGACACCCATGACGGAAAAACCAAAATTTTTCGTCGGCGCCATCTTGGATTTTCATTTTGACCTCATTTTCGTAATCAGCGACCCCAAAAACCATGAAAACGACACCCATGACGGAAAAACCTAAAATTTTCCTAGCCGCCATCTTGGATTTTAATTTTGAGCTCATTTTCGTAATCGTGCCAATATTATTTGGTATCACAGTAAAAGTTGAAAGTACCTACCTATTTATCGACGTGAGTATAATAACTGAATTCATAATGACCAAAAGTATTTGGACGCACCAATAAATATTTCATAAAAAAATATTTCATTGAATGCCATATCTATTACTTGAAATTACTTCTTAGATCTGTTGATAATGTGACGTAAGCGAGCGAGCGCATGAGCCGACGCGGCGCGGTGACGAGCGACACGGGTTCCCCCTTCGAGGCCTGGCGGCATACTGAATGTCAATAGATACGGTTGCGAATACGCTCAGAATTTTGCATAAAAATCTTTATAAAATCAAATTTTGGGTTTTTGAAAAAAAAAATCGTACCATAATGTTCATTATGAAATTGCTTATCCATTAGTGTAAAAACAAAATAAAAACAATTGTTAGTTTTGGAGAAGTAGCATGTTTTCAATAATTATTTCTCATTTCTGTGGTTTCGTTGTGAGGGGATTAATTAAATATTTTACTTAAAAAAGAAAAAAACAAAACGTACCATTTTGAAGGTAAGAGTATGTAGAAATTTAATGTATTTTTTGTTGGTTGATATATCTTTTTTTTGAAGAGTTATAAGCTCCAGAAAACTGCATAAAAAACGGCTAGAGCTACGTTTTGCTGGGGGACGCGCCTTAATGTTCTCAGCTAGAAATTTTAGCCGGGGTGAGCTGATAATTATTATTATTATTGCATACACTGTTTTAAGCTTTCACGATTCATAACTATATTTAAAATGTCACTTACGGGATATCTTCCATGATTTTAATTCGTTTTTTCGTGGCGCTTGCAACAGCGTCGAAATATCGGGAACTCAAAACGAATTAAAATCACGGAAGATATCCCGTAAGTGACATTTTAAATATTATTATTGCATGTTACACGTATGTATGAAATGAAATGCGTGCCAAAAGACGATTGTGATTATGAATTTTCGGCGAAATGATGGTTCTGGAAATGAAGTTTATGCTCAAAGATGATTCTGACTTACAAAATTATGCGTTTTGAATTTATGGTAAATGAGTGTATGCCAAATGATTTTCTGCGAAATGAAGTTTCTGCCATCCACTGATAAGCACAACAAAATTCGGGTATAAAAAATTCTGCTAAAAAAGGACACTTCTCCGTCCAGCACAGTACAGATTTGCGCAAGAATCACTGCTACACTGGTACAGAGTACAGACTGCCGTGAACGAGTGTTTATTATGACACGAGTCAGGAGTCGCAGGTCGCGTCCTTCTCCGAATGTCTCCGGCTTATCGGCATTCTACTGGCTGCTGCAAATGTCATGTGCATCGTACCTCGCGCGCGCCTCGTGCATTGTGCTTGTGTCCTGTGCCTCACGCCTCACGGCCTCCCCGCGATCGGTCGTTTATTGAATGCGGCTTCATTCCGCTGACTAGTTGTTAGTTATGTGACCGCTTATATCCACCAAAGCGGAGAGGAGTGGAGACGAGAGATGTCCGGAAATAGGCCAATCACATTACTTAAAATTTACATCAGATCTTTCGCCATTCCTGTGATTTGTCGAATTTGGCAGTCATCTCCTCTCCGCTCTGCTTTGGTGGATACCGGGCCTGAGGCACGGTGCTGTACCTCCTGGCGGCTGGCGGATGAAACGCGCGCCAGCGCGGCGGTCGCTAGTGTCGCTACACATAGTTGTGATTGTGATGCACAGAAGAGATAAAAGAGGTTAGAAAGGAAATAGTTCCTGATTTGTATTAGAACGCGTGTCGCCGCTTGTCTCCCACTCTCTATATCCACTACATGCAAGACGCTAATAAGTACGCGAATTATGCACACAAATAAACCGCACTCACTTAGATCGCGAGCTTGCTACTGGTTGTCACACTAGCGCAAACATTGCGTTTGACGTACACTCACACTTGCGTATATTTCTCATACATGTTACGGTGACCAAAAGGTCGATAATGTATATCGATAAAATTACTTGAGTTTTGTTACTTTAAGTTTTGCAGTTTTTGCTTTAATTTCGGGACGGGACAGAAAGAAAGAAAATAAGAAAGCAAAAAATATTTATTGGTCTCTCACACATAAAAAATTAAAGATAAAAAGTAAACAGAAAAGATTTTTTTCAAATATTGATCATTAAGTACTTGAAATTCAATTTCAATTCAGATTTTATTATTGTCTTGAAATAAAACGTATTTATTAACTTCAGCAATAGCATGCGCTTGCTATCTTTCAAATTCGAATTTTTCAGAATAAAATGCAATCTCACATTAATATTTTTCTATAATAGCTTTAGTCAGGTCTGTAACATATCTGGATCTGTTGGAAACCTAAAAATAAAATTTTAAATGTATGTTTCGATTTATAAATGGCTAACCTCAAAACAAATTTTAGATGAAAAACAATCAATAAACAATAATAAGGTATTGATAGTATGGGATAAACAAAAGTTATTTTAATCATAACATAATAATCATTTGAATGCATTCACACATACTAAATATCGACATTATTGACAACTTGGTACAACACTATCGAAACGCAAAGAGTAGGCAGAATTTAAGCTTTGGTTCGTCGCACGCGACGTTCGCAGTGAACGAAATGCATTGCGCAATCGCCCACGTAGTACAAGATGGTACCCACGTATTGCAAGCAATGTACATAATTTCGTTTATGCTTGCGATTGTATCATTTTTGTCTGCGAACTACATAATACTATTGTAATAATTACAAATATCACTTGTATTTTAAGGTTTTTAGACTTACCGATGAAGAGAAATCCCTTCTCGAGCCACACTGCACACCTGGCTTCTTTTCCGACACGTAATAATCGCGCAACACGGCATAATTCTTTTTTTTTCGTGGAGCTCCGTTCGCTGTCACAATATGAGCGCGATTGTTGGTCAGTAAATCAAATTTTGTCGACATATGATCGTCTGATCATATAAGCGGCGCGCGTGCCCCGCCCACATGGCCTTTCTAACCTCTTTTATCTCTTCTGTGTTGTGATGCATCGCACGCGAGCTGAATGTCACCACGACCCTCGCCACTTGTTGGCTATAAATAGTATGTGTGTTGCAGGCAAAACTCTTAATCAGTCAAAACTACTTTTGACCGTCAAAACTATTATAAGGTGGTTTCTGTTTTATTTTGTAAATGTCCTTAGGAAACTTGGTTTGTTAGGTTTTTTTTTTTGACCCTTTGGATAACCTTGTACGATAGCTAACATTTATTTCATTAGAATAAACGCGTTATAACACAATAATTGACTGAAACCAGTCAAAAGTAGTTTTGACTGATTAAGAGTTTTGCCTGCAACATGTGCAATAATGTGCACGTTCATTTGTAGCGTCTGGTTTGTGGTTATATATATCACGTTTGTTGGGCTGCGTTCGATCATTTTAGTTGCGGAAAGTCAACGGATAACTGAAATAGTCCTTCGGATGATGCAGTTGAAACAACTTGGTTAGTCGACCTCGGTCCTCGACACCACGACACCCATAGAAAGGATGCCTAGACGAATGGACGGTAGGTATGGACGCGATGTACCCGTAACTCCGGTAAGCACTCGCAAACAGAAGCGTAGTTCCGTCGCGAGGCGCGACTGAACTTCATCCGCTAATAACGTTTAATAATAAATCCGCGGCGGACAGATAATTGGCCGTGATTGCACGCAGCGCATACTCCCCAGTGCCTGCACCGCCTCCATTTCATTGTCCAATCTAGTCCACGGGTTAAATATAGCGCGGCTGGAGCGAGCGCACGACCTTCGCCGGACTCCTGCGCGCCTGGTACGTACTTGTAACGAGCGGCTTCCTCCACGTCTCCACACTACACACTGCTGCTGTGGAGCTGTGCACGCCTGTTCAGGAGCGCAGCACTCGGCATACCAAACACATTAAGTTTTTAACTACCTACCATGGTCATTCGTTCATTACACATTATCATCAAGCCAACGGCACGAACTAGTTGGTGGGCGGGGCTAAAATGCATGCTATTTCACCCGACATCACGAGCGAAATGCATAGAGCGAAAGAGACACAACTAAAACGGGCGCGCGATTGTTTCTATGCAGACCTTTGGTATATTTGGTTTCATGAAAAATCTATTGAATGTATCTGTTCAAAATTAAATTATTTAAATTTTTTAATAACTAATCTATGTCCGTATGGTTTCACTTTTTTCTTTTTCATACTATATACGTTACTTATTTACGCCCAAAGATGAGTTAAATTAGTGCTAAAATATGAAAGTTTTGACGTTCATAACTTCCAAATCAATATTTTTTTTCCAATTCTGCTTCCATACAGACCTAGATAATGATAAGACCAGTTGATACAATTTTTTATTTTGAACCTACACCGTCAAACAGAGGAGTAATCACTTTCGTAAGTTTGTATGGAAGAATGACTGGCTTGTTCAACCTTAACACTGAAAACGGAAAATTTAGCATGATATCTTTTTGTTTCGAGCTCCTGATATTTCGGCGCTGTTAACAAGCACCATGATCACAGATCAACGACCATGAAGTCTGCCCTGTTTCTTTTTCGTTTTTTGCGTTTGGTGATGGTTGCTACCATCCGGCCATAGCTGAACATCTGCAAGAATCGGGATCGAACCACTCTGGGTGGAATACTGGAATTACATAACCCTCATAATCTTTGAATTGGTTGAGTCATCTCGACAGAACGCCACTAGGCATATAGGTACCTCGTCTGGTTAGAGAGACCATTCAAATAACCAAATATCTGTAAAAACTTTATCCGGGAGGATGGGACCCGAAGTCCAATGGTTCAACTGTGTAAAAACCGAAACACTACCGAAAAAAGTTCGCGAGTCTACTCGCACACACACACACACTCACACGTCACACTGTGTCCACACAGTGAGTTCCGTATGTCGGATTTCGGGAACAGAATCGTGTTGTCCTTGTGAGTGACAGTGGTAGTGGTACTTACAACATTTTATAACCCCGATTATGAAAAAACAATATCATGAAACTTAATTGCGTGAATAATGAGTTTTGCTTAGCGGCCGGGCGGTGGCGATATGGCGCAGTGGACGCGCGGCGCACACACGCACACGTAGCGCCCCCTAGCGCGGCGCAGGCGAGTGACATGTCACCAGCTCACCGCCACATTCGGGAACCTGATCATGTGGATACCCAACACGAGAAAAGTGAGTCGAAAAAAGTGAATGTTACGATTTTCTCTTAGAAGTTAGATGTATGAACGATGAACGTCGCCATTTTCCAAAAAAACATAATAATATAAAATATTAGAAGGCCTTGAATGGGATATAACAATGTTGCACCTAAAATGATATTGTGATAGGTAGGTAAAGTGTGAATACTGCGATGTAGACGTAGCAGTAGACGGGTCGGTCAGGGTGATTCACTGAGATGGCTTTTTCAGCGCCAACGACTTCTAAATAAGTAACCACTTCGTCCATTTAGGGGAGAAACTGCTTGCTTGCATTGAAGTTAAACTATATAAATAAAAATAATATAATACTGAAACTAATATCTACAGTTCAAATACTTCTAGCTTAGTAGAACCAGCAACAAAATCACAGACTGATTTCTAAAACTAACATGAAAATACGGACAACAAATGAACAAACATTTTTCGATGTACCTATTAGCGGGAACATGGCGAAAACGCAGTGAGCCAGCATAAGCGACACATTTTTCACTTGCTTAGGGCGGGACTCCACCAAAGCGGAGATGTGCCAAGCGGAGAGGAGATTGAAATTCAAATTCGACCAATCACAGGAAGGGCGAAAGACCAGATGTAACTGTGATTGGTCGAATTTGGCACATCTCCTCTCCGCCCTTGGTTTAAAAGTAAGAGGGGCGGGTCACACATTTAAACACTTTGGAAGTGTCTATCTTTCAAACGATTGACTGAGAAAAAATGGTTTTAGGAACCTAAATGTAATTTTTTAAGAGCTATCTAGTCAAACTAGTACAAACATCAGCAGCAGCTCATAGCTGATAATCAGTATGGTTTTCGCACAGGCATCTTTCTTTACTGAAGATGCAGTTCTTGAGCTGACACAATTGGCTGCTAGGAATCTTGACAGTAGAGTTAAAAATCTAGGGATCTTTTTAGATCTTTCTAAAGCATTTGACACAGTCTCTGTTCCCAAACTTATAACTAAATTGGAACTCATAGGGGTACGAGGAAACACCCTCGAAAATTTCAGACTAGGTTTACTTACTTAGGACTACCTTAACAACCGGACCCAAAGACATGTTAAATCTGTATTTTGTGAAATAAAGTTATTTATTATTATTTATCTATAGACACCCCACACGAATAATTATGTTTGATAAATAAAGTTTTTTTTAGTTTCAGTTCCATATAGCCATGTTCATAATGTTCCCCTTATTCTTTTATTTTTTTAATTGTTATGTAAAAGTCATAAAGCGGTTCACAGAATACATCTACCTACCAAGTTTCAACAGTTTCAGGCGGACGGTCGCACGGACGGACGTGCGGAGTAGTTCGGACACTTCGGACAGACAGACAGACATCACAGACATGACGAATTTATAAGGGTTCCGTTTTTTGCCATTCGGCTACGGAACTCTAAAACCACGAAACTGCGCGGCGCGACAATGCGTAAAAATATAAATATTTGGGTCGTCGCCCCGCGCCCCCGTGCGCTCCAATAATAACTCGTACACACCGCGACCCGCGACCGCCCATTCACTAAATACCTACCTACTGTCTAAATAGAGATCATTGCTTTGTTTCAACCATAGATAATTATGATAAACAAGGTTTCAACCAATTCAGCTTGGAAAACTACGCTAATATATTCGCAGACGCGACTACGCGAGGAAACTCACGAGTCACGGCACGGCCTGCGGAGAAACGTAATACAATGCAATAATGTGGATAAATATTATATTATTTACTAGCTTTTGCCCGCGACTTCGTCCGCGTTATACCTACTAAAAATGTTATCTTTGGTAAGTAGATCTATCATTGATTTTAATTTTAAATGAAAAACTCTTGCGATAATATCATGGCGGTCATGCGGTGCTTGACCCTCAAGAAGCTCCCGAGTGATTTCATCCCACTTGGGCTTGGTAGTTTTACAGTAATAAATAAGTCGGGACGTCCATATTTTCTTACGTAACAAAAAGCGTCTTGAGTACGTAAATTTTACTCAAAGGAAAGATTCCTTTATTTTTGAATAGAAAGCAAACTGCATTCAAATTTTTCGAAAATTCTCTTCTCCCACACCCGGGAATCGAACCGGCTAAAATCTGAAAAAAATATACCCTGTACTTTTATTGCATCGATCGTTAAGGTCAATTCTAAGATGAAATCTCTCTAACAAACATGATAAATTAATTCAAAGGAAAACCAGGAATATTAAATTAATTAAATTATTTACAAAAAATGGTAAATTAACTAATTAGTTGATCAAAATGGGCTCCATTCTCTTGGATACACAAAATTCTTTTAACGAATTCAATTAAACCTTCAATAAAGTGTTGTGGTGAATATTATAAATCGTATTCTGAACTTCAACTCTCAACTCGTTGTCATTCGCATAAGATTTCATGTAAATTTGATTTTTTACATATCCCACAAAAAAAAAAACTAATGGGGTGAGATCTGGCGATCTCGAAGGCAGGTTTTCCTTTCATTTAATTTATCATGTTTGTTAGAGAGATTTCATCCATATAATTGATCCTAACGATCGATGCAATAAAAGTACAGGGTATCATTTTTTCAGATTTTAGCCGGTTCGATTCCCGGGTGTGGGAGAAGAGAATTTTCGAAAATCTTTGAATGCTATTTGCTTTCTATTCAAAAATAAAGGAATGTTTCCTTTGAGTAAAATTTTCTATCTGCAGTATTAAGAGTACTTTCCCTCCAGGGCATTACAAAATTCCACCCTGTATAATCAGAAAGCTCCGAACTGCTAAGATATCGGGAGTTACACGTGTTATTGTGAGTCAACCATAAAAGATAGACATATGCTGTTGTCGGATATTTTTTTGATAATTTTATGGAGAACATTTCCGTCATAAATGATTTCTATGTAGCTTTAACCATTAAGGCTGCACACGCGACGGAAGCTTAAAAAATGGAGCAACTTCTCCCGTTTTCCCAACATTTCCCTTCACTGCTCTGCTCCTATTGATTGTAGCGTGATGAAAAGTATACTATAACCTCCCCAGGAGTATGAAGAATAATTGTACCAAGTTTCGTTAAAATCCGTCAAGTAGTTTTTGTTTCTATAAGGAACATACAGACAGGAAGACAGACAGACAGACAGAAAGACAGACAGACAGACAAAAATTTTACTGATTGCATTTTTGGCATCAGTATCGATCACTAATTACCCCCTGATAGTTATTTTGAAAATATATATCATGTACAGAATTGACCTCTCTACAGATTTATTATAAGTATATATAGATTTCATGAGTATCACTGACTGTATTCAAACAGTTTTATAGTCACGGGGACTGAGAAGAAATAAGCGTAACTTATTATTTCATTTTAACATGAAGACATTTTCCCACTTGGCGCGATTTCTACGTAAACTAGAGCAGAGTACCTGAGGTCCTGTTCATTGTGTAATACACCTTCATAGTATTAAACAATGAACAGGATCTCAGGTACTCTGCTCTACTTTAGTTTGACATTCACGAAAACGTAACAGGCCTGCGCCTTGGTGCCGCACTAGCAGCAGTCCAGCAGACTGGACGTGGCCACGTGGCCCGTGAGGGCTGCCACCCGCACCTGCCAGTCAGTGCCAGCAGCCACGCCGGTACTGCCGGCAGGTACCTAATGCTCGCTTGTTGCTACTCCCGCTAGGTAACTCTGTAACTCAACGTGATTACGTGATTAGTACCTATCACTCTACCGATAACGGGACGATTTCCGCAGCTCGGTGAACTCGGCTGAGCTCGTATGTCGCGTGCGAGTGCGAACTTTTATAAATAAAAGACTCACTCTTCAAGTCTTCAAAAAGCAAGACAAAGAAATTAATAAAATGTTTTTAATTCTGTATTTGAGTAAGTAGGTATTTATTCACAAATATATTTTATTGGACTGACTGACTCATCAACGCCCAGCCCAAACCCTTAAACCTAGTAAGCTGAGAAATTTTGCACAGAGGTTCCCTTTATAACGTAGACAAGGAATAAGGAAGGATTTTTCGAAATTCAAAGTCATAGTCAAAATTATTTGTTCAACCCCCAAGGGATTTAAATAGGGGATGTAAGTTTGTGTGGAAAATCGACATTTTCACGCGGGCGAAGACGCTGGCAAAAGCTAGTTCGTAATATAGGTACTAGCTGTTGCCACCGACTTGGTTCGTGTGGTATGTTCATAATTATGTACAGCAGGTGACCCTGGTTCGAATGGTCCAAGTGATAACACTGTAACTATCATCGATAATTATAACTTGTTAATAAGGAAAATAAAATCATAAAGATTTATAATTTTAAAAAGCGCTATGAACGTTGTAATGCGCCAGTCGCCACCACCACAGCCACCACTGTCATGTCGTCATCCCGACATTCCCGACGGTGTCAAGCAGGCGTAGGAACTGTTGCGGTATGATCCGTGACTGCATAAGTTACACTCTCATTACCTACTCTCTTTATAATAAATTGTCAGTAACGAAGGTGAACCTGCTTTCGTTGGAAACTTAGCACAAGCAATATGTACTTAAACGACTTTCTAGAAAGCCCATGCTCATCATGTTTTTTGTCTGTGTTGTCCGCAGCTCCATGACTCCATCTCCATCAATGGTACATTACTAGCACAGGCAGGGGACTGGCGGATGGCGGCCGGCCGGCCGGGCGCGGGGCGTTCTAAGCTGAGTTAGCTTCGGGTCACTTGCTGCAATGTATGTAATAATAATAAATAATATTCCACAACTATCACACAACGCCATCTAGTCCCAAGCTAAGCAGAGCTTGTGTTATGGGTACTAGACAACTGATAAACATACATATATATTTCTAAATACATACATATTATAGACTAGCTGACCCACGCAACTTCGTCTGCATCACATAAATATAGCTATAACCTTTCTCGATATATCGACTATCCGACATTAATTAAGCTAAATCGTAACAAACAAAAAATCTTATCTTTCCTCTTTATTACAATAGTTTAGATGGTTTAGATTAGCTTAGATTATATTAAAGTGTGAATTACTATAAAATCTATCTCTTACTGTTAAATATACTATAACACTCTGTACTTGTAAACATTATGATGCAGCTAATATTTTGAATTTGAATTTCCCGGAGGCCAGCCAGAATCCCCCGTACCTACATTGCGACGCAACCCGCGTAATTATTTTTCCGCGCGGGTATTTTTACATTGCGATATCTTCTAAGATATTTGTTTAAACTGTATAGAGTAAAGAGCACAAATACTCTATATTCAATTTCCGTTCTAATGAACACATTTATTTAGATATAGATTAATACCATATGGGTTAAATAAGCTTCGCAAAAAATAATTCTTTTAAACCTAACATTTTAATAGTAAAAAATGGTTACAGTGAGTCAATCTTAAAAGATAGACAGATGCTGTCGCGGACTTTTTTTTAGAACTTTTAAAGACAAATAATTACTTCATACATGATATTCTCGTAACTTAAACCGTTTTCGCAGCGCACGCAACGGAAGCTCTCAGAAAGGAATTTTCTTTGACCGTTTTTGCAACATTTCTCATTTATGCTCCGCTCCTATTGGTAGTAGCGTGATGTTATATAGCCTATAACCTTCCTCGATAAATGAACTATCCAACACAAAAAGAATTTTTCAAATCCAACCAGTAGTTCCAGAGTTTATCGCGTTCAAACAAACAAACAAACAAACAAACTCTTCAGCTTTATAATATTAGTATAGATAAATTACACCCAGACACAGAACAAATGATCGTGCTCATCACACAAACATTTGTCCTAGGTGGGAACCGAACCAACGACCTCCGGCATAGCAGTTAGGGTCACTAACCACTAGACCAACAGGCCAGTCAGTATGTACTATTCAACCACCCTAATCTTTATCTATCTTCTATCTATATAAATAAAGAGAGAAGTCCTGACTGACTGACTGACTGACTCATCAACGCCCAGCCCAAACCCTTGGAGCTAGAAAGCTGAAATTTTGCACAGAGGTTCCCTTTATAATGTAGACAAGGAATAAGGAAGGATTTTTCGAAATTCAACCCCTAAGGGAGTTAAAGAGGGGATGAAAGTTTGTATGGAAAATCGACAATTTCACGCGGGCGAAGCCGCTGGCAAAAGCTAGTCAGGATACTGGATATAAGTGCAGTGGGGGCCCAGTGGTTGCGGCCCCGACTTACGAACAGTAAGTCGTGGGTTCTAACCCAGGCAGGCTCATTATTTTTAACCGACTTCAAAAAAGGAGGTTACTATGTTCGTGTGTATGTATTTTTTTTTTTTTTTTTTTTTTTTTTTATGTATGTTACCTGATGTCTCCCCCGTTTGTGGACCGATTCTCAAAATTCTTTTTTTATTTGAAAGAGTATACTCCTGAGGTGGTCCCATTTTTTTTTGGTGAAGATCTGGTGCTGATCTTCGGAGATATACAATGGAACTCTTCAAAAATAGACGGCAAATCTGTCGTAATTGCTGGAATCGCTTGGATGTTTATTGAATATACCATTATCATGACGTAACATCACGCCTGTATGCTCTGAGGGGGTATGCAGATGTGTACAATACACATTTTTTTAGTTGTTATATGAATTTCATAGACACGTATTACATATTTCGTGCTTTTTCTGGCGCTATTCAAGTATTCGCATCTAGCAGTCATCACTTTTATTCATGTTGATGAGCTGATAATGGAAGGTATACTACTCCTCAACGGTTAAGAGTTGAAAGCAAAAATAGGGGAATTTTGAAGGTTAAGGGTTAGGTTTCTTAGTTGAATGTTAAATGCATAGTAAATTTGTTCATAATGTTTTAATTGTATAATTTTGAAAGTTCCTAATTTACGTTATTTAAGATCTAATATACCTACTGCAATATTGTTAGTTTTTAAGTTATTTTGCTGCGCCCTAACAGGGTCATGTACTCACTAGTTGTAAGCCTAGCGTGTAACTATGATGTGTACATTGTGCATTAAATAAATAAATAAATAAATAAATATTTGTAAAGGATATAATATAGGTACCTATTACAACTAAAAATGAAAAAATAAAAAAAACTTTTTTGCAAAAAAAACAACCGACTTCAAAAACACCAAAAAGAGAAAAATAAACTTCAGAAGAAAAATCAGCTTCTGAAGTCGGTGGCAAAAAAATAAAATCAAACAAACAAATGTCACCGACTTCAGAAGCTGATTTTTCTTCTGAAGTTTATTTTTCTCTTTTTGGTGTTTTTTTACCCACGACGGAACGGAGACTGTTTGCGTTTGGGGTGAGAGGTTGTTTGTTTGTGTGTAAATTGTGCAAATACATGTTGCCATTTTTCTCCAAAACCACTAGTCCGATTTGGATGCAGTTTTCAGTTATGGGTTTAGGTTTGATTGGTGCATGTTCTTAGATAAAAAAAATAAAAATTAAAGTAAAAAGTTTAAAATAAAAACCAAAATTAAAAAATTTGAAAAAACCCACGACGGTTAAAAAGTAATTGAAAAAAGGATAAAATAACATAAAACACCCGCCTTAAAAAAACCCAAGAATGTCCGTCGGGAGCTGAACATTGCAAAACTAGTTCATTTAATGGCAGCCCCCGGAAAACATCGTATGGAAACCGGCATGTCTTAGAACCAAAAAATTCGAAGATAATTATGTGACATCTACCAACGCACACTGGGTAAATAATAATAATACGCGTGGTAAATTATAGCCCATCCCTCTCCTAGAGAGGACGCCTGAGTCCCTGCAGTGGGAACATTATAGGCTGATGATGATGAGGAATCAGGACTATATGCGACCGCGCTTTGCTTTCAGTTGCGTTGTCTGGGACTGCAATGATGCATCATTGTAGTCCCTCATCTGGTCGCAAGCGTCTTGTGTGGTACTCGCAGGGATCAGGTAATTGAGCCTCGTCCGATGTAATTGTGCGTATCGGTGTCAGCGTTACGCCATACCAATAACAACAGCCTGCGCACTGCGCCACACCACACTACGCCACACTAAGACACTACGACACGTGTACAGCTGTAGCCACACTACGTCATACGTACTACTACGTCTGCTACTTACTCAAGTACCTACTTGTCTTGTGAGAGGCAGTAGCTTCCCGACGACTTTTATTCAAATTAGTCTAACAGACATCACTAGTCACTACATAGTATAAAAACAAAGTCGCTTTCTCTGTTCCTATGTCCCTTTGTATGCTTAAATCTTTAAAACTACGCAACGGATTTTAATGCAGTTTTTTTTAATAGATAGAATGATTCAAGAGGAAGGTTTTAATACCTTTTTTGCACCCGTGCGAAGCCGGGGCGGGTCACTAGTAATAATATAAACTTTGTGGTAGAAAGTCAAAGTCAAATATCAAAGAACAGGATGTTCTTTGATATTTGTCTACCACAAAGTATCTTTAGTACTTATTTGTATGAAAGGAATGTCTATTTTATATGATCTTAATTTGACAAAATTGGTCGCTCGTGAATGTCGTGATTCGAAACCTGATGAGTAGTCTTACCAATGACTATCGTATTATTCATCAGTAACTGGGTTGCGGAGGTCAGACAGGTAGTCGCTCCATGTAAACTAGACTGGGCGGCTAGTCGGCGGCATCAGCTTCACGTGTTGCTTGAGAGCAGTTGTTGCATTGACATTGCATTGTACAGAACATCGTTGCTATACTGTGACTGTTTGTGCTGCAGTCACCTCGCGAGCCCGCTGGCTACCGTGTAGTGGTGCTAGATTCTATCGAGAAGACCTGCGAATTACCGGGGAACCAAAGACAAAGGGACCCGCCGAGCTTCAATGTTACAATACAAACTCATTAGACACAGACTAGGAACCGCGCGCCGGCGCACACACATGATTTCGTTCGGCAATGGAATTAGGTCGGCGGAGCAATGATCTACTTACACAAGGAGCGCGCGACCTCACCCACTCGCCCGTCGCTGACAGAGTTCTGACAGACACTCCACAGCGCGTCTCGTACACGTACTGACGCTATTGACTGAGTTGTGCGCACTCACTAAACTTATTGTACTGGAAGTCAACACCCCATCTTGATGCGAGCGATGCCAATGTACGACCGACTCGCACCTGTGACGTCACTGCTGCAGTGGTGTCAGCTGAGCGCGAAGCAAGAGCGGCAGGTGCAACAGTCACCGACCCAGTAGAGCCTGCTCTGTGCCATGCTGGCAGCCCGGGGGGCGGGGGGGCACCCGTCGTTCCTGGTTCCTCAATGTTCAGTAGATAGGAAACGCACGAACCACTACCACTACCAAACTAACGGATTATCTAGTAAACTTGTTGTTGTAACCAATAAATAATGAACGATCATCAAGGTCATCAACCAAATCAGTCGACTGACGTCAAATGTACAAAAACCAGATGTGAGCGCGCAAGGGGCGTCGCGGAGTCGCGGTGTCATGTTGTTCGGCAGCGGCACTCGGCAGTGACGTCATCGGTGACCGACACGTCACGGTGACCGACTCGTTCACACTGTAACACTGTACAGGGAGGAAGGACGTGACGATAAAGCCCAGGGCAGTACATTTCCAACTAACAACAGTGAAAGATTCTTGAGAGTTGAGACTAAGAACCTCCCAAGTAACAAAAGGTTCTATAACCAAGGCGTTTTATCACCAAAGAGTGATATAGTAGGCCTTTAACGGTAACCATTGTGACTGCTTGTACTATAAAGGTTTATAACAAAGCGTTTTGGTTCTATAAGATTAAAGAGCATTTAAGTTCTATTATTTAGCTCTTAGAACGCTTACAGGACTATACAAAAGAATCTTTAAAGTGTTGCACTGTAATAGAAATGAGGAAATCGATTTTGGTAATAATAAGTACCATAGACAACCTTACTAACACTTTTATGTATCTATTTTGCTCTAAAATGCGTTAAAATAATTTTTACAGTACTTACTAGGATCGAAAACACTATTACAAAATCAATTTGCACTATAAAAGTATCTTACACAACCATTACATAACCGTTTAGCTTCATAAAAGCTCCCTCAACATCGCTACGGGGCTAGTTCTGTAAAAATCATGAAAACTCTTCTATAGTTCTAAATAGTACCATAGCGACTCCTGGCGCAATTGCTTCATAACTTAAATTCAAATAGCTCTAAAAGTGAGTTGGTGTTACTGCTACGAGACTAAAGCGTGACATAAAAACACTAAAATTAATCATTAATGGACTAATTCATTTTCGGTGAAAATATGACCGCTATTTTCTGCCGCGATAGCACATTAGCAGCACGGCTGGAGCCAATGTGTACTATAGGATCTGTATTCGGGACAAGTCCTTATTTTATTAATTAAAACACGAAAATAATGGGAGCGCATTGTCAAATTCAAAATCACAAGTGCAAGTTATGGCAGAGTTGCGTTATGTCACGGTAATATTATCATACAGTAGTTCGACTTCATACAAACGGACGAAGCGCGAGCTATACCTACGCGCCTCGATTAAGGGACGCGCCTGGGATGCAGACAGTCGCGACTGTGCCGCAGTGACGAGCGGACGGTATGTTGTTTTTTAACAATAAATGCGCGATGTTTTCTCTAAAAATAAGACAAGTACATTTAATTTACATTTTTTGTGTTGTTTTTGGTTTTATGAATTCGTTAATAACGTATCCAGAGATAACTTTTTTTTAATTACCTGGAAACTTTGAAAGATAAGACTATAAAATAATTTCACTTACTAGTAGGTAGGCTTATAATGTGTGTCTTTTTAATGGATAAGTATTTCTTTAGATGTCCCGAAAAAAAAAATGTTTTTTTAATTAAATCTATCAATCAAAAAACAACACGCATGTTTATTGAACACTTTCTATTCAATTCACAAAGTATTTTATTTGTTTTAAAAAGTATATTTACGATCACAAAACTAAATGGAAACACAAAATAAGCACATGTACTTAATTAAAATACTGGAGGCGGGCAGCCCTTACGCATGTTTACGTACCGCGCGGCTGTAGGCATTTATTTCAAGGACACGGCCGAGTCACACTACTGTACATATTTATACTGTGGTTATGTCCTTTTTATTATTACAATGATACGTTAGGCAACATGGCAAATGACATGAATCATAATTCATAACTTATCGATATTTTTTGTTTTCTTGAGGAACACGACTGTCAAGAAAGATCTCTCAAATCGTTTACAGTGCAAAATTAGCACTTATGACATGTTTTGGTTACTTTTATAATGCAAATTCATGACATTATTGCACTTGTGGCACTATTTACCCGACTGCGGCGAAGCCCAAAAGGAGGGTTATGTGTTTGACGTGTATGTATGTATGTATGTCCGTTTCTTTGTTCCCTCATAACTCCTAAACGGATGAAGGGATTTGAATAAAACGTACGTCGTTAGATTCGTCTTGATGGCGCGAGTGGGCTACATTAAAATTAAAAAAACAATGAAAAATTGCGGATTTTGGGGGCCATAATTATCACGGAGTTCAAAAAATAATTTTTCCTTTACCATCGAGTAGGGTATCAAAATGAAGGGTTTAAAAAGGAGATTACAAAAATATATAACACTTACATGTTTAAAAGAAATTGAAAGTGGGAAATCCTATAAACAAACACAAAAGTTAAATCATCAGCGAGGAATTTTAGACCAACGAAAGAAAGACCCAACACAAAAGAACTAAAAAGTTGGAAATAAAAAAAAGTAGTTAAAAACTAAAAAACCCGACTGAAAAAACTTAAAAGCAAAAAACAAGCATAAGTATTTTAAATTAAACAAAACTTGGAAGCAGGCGGGGTTCATTTGAATATTAAATCATGAAATGAAAATAGAATGGACCCCGCCTGCTTCCAAGTTTTGTTTAATTTAAAATATGCTTGTTTTTAAGCTATTGCATAGCTTCTATCGCGGGCCTTGAGCGTGGAGACTGTGGAGAGCAAATCCAGAAAATCCGTAACGAAAAATTTTCAACCAGGTTGCTATGGTTACGGAAAATAACAAGGTTGTCAACTGAGGTTGTCAAATTAAATAATTAATTTTTTTGCTGTTGATAAAAAATGCTATGCAATAGCTTTACCGCGGCAGTCTCCGAGTGCCACATTTAGTTTTTTTTTTGCTTTTAAGTTTTTTCATTTAGTACTAAAAAGCGTTTCACTACACTTTTACATCTCAACTATCGAGCTGATTTATCACCGTGAGAGCCTTTATGTAATGTTTATAGAATACATTAGTGATAAAACTCGGGCCTATTTGGGGTTTTGTAAATGTTTACAACACCATTAGAGTACTAATTATGGAGCCTTCTAGCACGCTCCAAAACGTTCTCAGGAATTTTACAGTACCAATTTTTGTTACTTGGGCTACCCCCTAGCGCCACAATCACCCTGACTGATTGGAAAAGTCACCAAATCTGCCGAAACAAAATGCAAAATGCTTGGCGTAATATCAATCCCACCAAAAACATTCTGTAAAAAAAAACTAGCCAAGTCTCGATGGAGCTGCTTGTTTATCTCTAAAAAGTAATGAAATCTAGACAAAGTCGTGCCAAGTCTAAGGTTCCTTAATGCCATTTCTTTATTATTATTGTTAATGTTGTGTGACTATACTATTCAGCCGTTACAGAGACAAAATTCGATTTAGATTTATTAATTAGCTGGTTGTTAAAAAGGAAATAATCAAGGATAAACATTAAGGAATTTCATACTTTTATAATCATTTTCAATGGTCATCATAAAGATTCCAATTTCCAATACCTCCTGCCTACTTCTGTTCTCCTGGTAATTTGTGGGACTTTACTACCTACATATTCTTATTTTTTCAACAAAAAAAAAGTTACCGAACTGTTGCAACTAAAGAGTGGCAGAGTAGTTCAGTCACAAACCGGACTTACAACCGAACTACTGCCACTAGATCATTAGGAACACAAAAAAACTGGCCAAGTGCAAGTCGGACTCGCACATGAAGGGTTCCGTACCAAAACGGTATGCTACAATTTATACAATTTCTTCGACGGGCCAATGAAACTTGACCTCTGGATTGTATAGGCGCTCATACGATTCAGGGACCAAATTATATTGGTTAATTGCTGTTTCCATCCAAGTTCAAAATAATTTTCCTAGAAAGTCCTTATAAAGTTCTACTTTTCAGATTTTTTTCATATTTTCTAAACTTATGGTTCAAAAGTTAGAGGGGGGGGACGCATTGTTTTTTACTTTTGGAGCGATTATTTCCGAAATTATTGACATTATCAAAAAATGATTTTAGTAAACCCCTATTCATTTTTAAATACCTTTCCAACAATATATCACACGTTAGGGTTGAAATTAAAAAAAAATCACTTCCCACTTTACATCTAGGGGGGGCTACTCTAATAAAACATTTTTTTCCAATTTTTATTTTACCACTTTGTCGGCGTGATTGATACACATATTGGTACCAAATTTCAGCTTTCTATTGCTAACGGTCACAGAGATTAAGCGATGACGGACGGACGGACGGACGGACGGACAGACATGGCGAAACTATAAGGGTTCCTAGTTGACTACGGAACCCTAAAAAGAACATAATATTAAACGTAATAACGTAGGTAAGTAGGTAATAGAAAAATGGTTTCATATAAAAAAAAATTTTTTGGCGCTTTATTTTTCGGCGCTGGTTAGGCTAGTTTGACATTAAGAACTTTGAAAATGCTTTCCTCGTAAATCTAGAAGACTGCCCCAAATGTCCGTTAACCTTTACCATCTAAAATATCTAACCTTGTAATGAACGTGGCCTGCTGGCTGCAGGGGGAAAACATTTTAGCCTAATACACGAAAAGTTAGAGGACTGCAAGATATGAGACGGGTATGTGATTAATCCCTGAAGCCTCATCATCAGCATTATTCCACTGCTAGATATTATGCCTCTTCATCTTCAACCGCGCGTCACTCAACTCGATTCTCAACAACTGTCATCCAGTTACCACCAGCCACACTGCTAAGATCGTCTGAATGTGTTTATTGAAACGCAACACACACCTTTCCTGTAATTGTAACTGTTGGGGAAGAGCGAACAATTTGGCAGGGGTAGCGTAGACCCTTCCAAGTCCAACTATGAACAACAGGCCTATTCAACATTTAAATGTCGGTACAAAGGCGTAGCTACCTATCTCTCACGGACGACGCTCACCGCGTGCGCACTCTGATCTGACGGACAACCAAAATAAAATCGTCTCCAGAACTAGCAAATAAAAAAACTGAAGTGTAACTGTAAGCACTGAACTCTCCAGTTTGGAGACACGGTTGGGGCTATTGTATTTACCATTATTTGTACGTAAACGGCCATTTAAATCGGATTACGCTGTGAGCTGTAACACAGTCTGACTTCCCCTGAAAACTTTTAGTGCTATGTTTTTACCCGACTGCGGCGAAGCCCAAAAGGAGGGTTATGTGTTTGACGTGTATGTATGTATATGTCTGTTTCTTTGTTCCCTCCCTCATAACTCAACTGAAGAAGGGATTTGAATGAAACATACGTCGTTAGATTCGTCTTGATGGCGCGAGTGTTATAGGCTACTTACATTAAAATAAAAAAAACAAGGAAAAATTGCGGATTTTGGGGGCAAAAAGGCGGAGTTCAAAAAAATTTTTTTTTACTTTACCATCGAGTAGGATATCAAAAGAAAGGGTTTTAAAAGAAGATTACAAAAATATATATCACTTATATGTTTAAAAGAAATTCAAAGTGAAAAATCCTATAAACAAGCACAAAAGTTAAATCATCTGCAAAGAATTTTACGCGACCAACGAGAGAAACACAAAAGAAGTAAAGAACTAAAAAGTTGGAAATAAAAAAAGTAGTAAAAAACCAAAAAACCCGACTGAAAAAACTGAAAAACAAGCACATTTTAAATCAAACAAAACTTGAAAGCAGGCGGGGTTCATTTGAATATTAAATTATGAAATGAAAATAGAATGGACCCCACCTGTTTCCAAGTTTTGATTGATTTAAAATGTGCTTGTTTTTTGCTTTTCAGTTTTTTCAGTCGGGATTTTTGGTTTTTTAACTACTTTTTTGTATGAATAGGTACCCTGGACAACATAATTATCTATGCTGATGATTCCCTTCAAGCTGTCTCTTCTTCGATTAGTATCACAAATTGCTTTATGTTCGCATTCTTTAACCAGACAATCTAATGTTTATTACCTACGTCAGTTAGTAAACAAAAAGAAAGGTTCGTCGCTCTGCCAGAAGCCACATCAATATTTAGTAAAGCTCCCATCGTAGGTATAATAATTATGTTGGCAAGCTCAGGCCAAGATTACCGCTATCAGATAGCAACAAAAACAAATTGCAATCATGATCTAACGGTAATGACTTTCGCCACGCAGAGTTGCGCGTCATCGTCGTCTCGCTCGCCTGCGGACTGCCGAGTTGCGGAAATGCGGACTTGTGCGGACACCATCAGCCGCCATCCCGTCAAGGAGCAATGGTGCGGATGCGCCGACGCAGTGAGGAGGCGCGCGGGAGGGGGGGGGGGGGGGCGGCGCGGCAGGGGGCGGTCAAGGCCGCCAGGCCCCTGTGCGCCTGCGCCGGCTCAGTTCGCCCCGCGGTCCCTCAGGCAGCAGTTGTGTCGTGCGCAGTTCCTCGCGAAGTGAAGTGTGTGTGTTATACAGTTACGTGCCGTGGCGCAGCAACAGGTCGTTGACCGCGCGAGTATGAGCTCGCGCCCGCTCCGGCTGCCGCTCCCGCCTCTCCGCTGACCAGTGATCGGAATCCGAACAGCTCACATCCCACAAGGTGAGCTCCTGCAGCTGCGCTTCCTACCCCGACGACGGCGGCGACAAGCCGAGCCGAGCGATGCTAACCGGTTGTGCGCTCTCCGCGGAACACTCGCAGCGAACGTGAAGACTCCGCTGTATCGTTATTATAATAAATTGTCCTAAATTACGACTGGCTCAGCAGCACGGTGCGCGGTGCGGTGGGCCCGAGTGCCCGACAGTCGACACTGCAGAAGTCGTTGGACTGTGAAGCTGAATCAATGAAACAAGCTCAGATTGTATTGATAGGAAATAGTGATTACAAAATGATGCAAGTCGGGACGACGCGCGATGCTGTCAATTCAGCTAATTGAGATGTGCTCATTTGGATAACGGTTGCGCTCACATTGTAAACTTCTCCGTATCGCGATATCGGTACAACTTCTGCCAATAATCAGATCATTGGAGTAGGTAGTGAAGTCAGTGGTGCTGCATTGTATCCGCGAGACGTTTAGAAACTGCGCCTGGTTCAAAACCAGTTGCGTTAATGGTGTCAAGGTACGGTCTTTCTAATACGACTGACATATTTTTCTCACTTATTAACATTTTAAGTACCTACCTATAACAGACGCTGTTACAAACTGGAATGTATCACGCGAATGAGCCGGTTTGCCGTGCACACAATGGGTGCAACGTCCCGAGTCTTTCTGTACCTAATAGGTACAAAGTAAACTCCGGAGGGGCTCCCAGCTCCCACTACCTGGAAAAACAGTGTATTTTAATCGCGATACTCGATTCTGCCGGCCGCGCCGCCGCGCCGGCCGCCTGGCTATTCCTTGGGAAAGCAATGTAGGTATGTAAGTAGGTAATGTCTCGGCCAGAATATCAGCAATGATTCAAAAGCTAAGCAGCTTGCAGAAGTTTTGTTTTGAGACGACCCTTCGACCAAAACTTGCATCAATTTGTCTTAGGTACTTACTATGAAATCAGATTGTTGATTCACGTCCTCGAATAAATCAGATTATTTTCGTTACTCTTTCGTTATTATTTCATGCACGATTCAACATTTCAGAAATGAGTTAGGTAGATAGGTAGGTAGGTAGGTTTAAATTTTATCATTCCTTCTCGGATAGGTGGTGCAGGTGGATCGCTTTGACTTTGGGGGGAAGGGGAATATTATTTTGTCTTCAAAAATCGTAGCTTCGGGTCAGAGAGCAGAGTCCCAAATCCCCCGCTGTCTCCTAAACAACAATAGGTAAACCCACGCTGACAGGATAAGGCAGTAAGGCTGCTTTTCCACACATCTCTGGTGGAAAAGCACCCTAAGTGCAGTAAAGTTGTTCCCGTCGTCGGGGCCAATGAGGTTTTGGTCGGGGCTGCGGATTATCGAAAGGCTTATAACACGGCCTCGGCGCAAGGGCGAAGAAGGAACATGGGTTGGTTTTTAGTCAGTAGAAGTCTGACACTCCCCTTTGCTCTGCCCAAGAGTGGGGGGGGGGGGGTTATTCGAAGATTTTCGACCCACCAAAAAATAAAATAAAGGGTGCAGTAATTGTTGTCGGCGGAAAGAGAGATTAACTTTTCAATACACTTCCTCGAAAACTAGCTCTTATTGCACTACGATTAGGTTCGACATGCATCATATTTCGCACGCGTGCGGTAATAAGAATACAGCGTGCTGTAATATTATTACCGCACGCTGTAATCATAGAGCAGCGGTAATTCGATTAAAACTTATGAAATTAAAAAAAAAACACCACTGACTATTATAGAGCAGGCGTGTTTTTTTTTTAATCTCGCCATTTTGATCTGCGTCTTTACAGCGTAAATATTTTTTGAATATTTAAATTGTGTTTGTAAAAAGAATACTACTAATAAACGTAAATATTTTAAACAATTATTTACTTTTATGAACAAGTAAGCATTTTTTTGTGTTCTTAATTAAAAAATATTTAAATTTTATATTTTTCCTGTGAGGCTGTTTGGCGGCTAACCTTTGCTTCTTTTTCAACCTGGCGAAATCAAACCGCGGAAAAAAAGTAAATTAAATCATAGTCTCATCAAATTTGTTGACAAAAACACATAACGTTTTTAGTTAATTTCTTCGAAAGTGTATTGAAAAACGTCGTTTGATACACGTGGGAATTTGTTATTGCATTTCTCGACCCCATGAACACCCTCGCCATACGGCTCGGGTGTTCAATCTGCCTCGAATGCAATAACAAACTTTCCGCACTTGTATCAAAATGTACTATATCTTCGTTTCGATGACAAGTCCTTTTTAGGGTTTCGTAGCCGAAAGGCAGAAATCAAAACCCTTATAGATTCGTCATGTCTGTCTGTCCATCCGCGCGTCCGTAGGGTCGTTTCGCCGGTTTCGCGACCACCTTCAGTAGGCGACCACTTGACGTACTAAGTTTCTTTAAAACAAGATAATAGTATTTGTAGAGGTAACACAAATAAATAAAAAACCTAACGTGCTTTATAAATAATTATGAAATAAGAATTTACACAGTTTGAAACAAATGGGCTAACCCAGAACCGAAAAAATATTGATAAAGGCGCGTTTTGATTCAGTGGTGAGAAAACGTACCGCAAGTTAGAAAAAAAATAGCACGGCGCGCGGCGCTCAAAGGTAATTTTCATTACTTATTTCATGTTTTACACACAAGTTAAATGTTAAATTGAACAACCGATAAGTTTTCGTTATTATTTAGTTGTATTTTGCTATTTTTTAAGTTATTATTAAGATAAAATCAAGTGGTCGGTAACCGAAATGCTTATTTATCAAGAACGTTAAATAGCGACCATGTGGTCGCAAACCGACGAGAATCGCATTATTTATTTTCTATCAATATG
This sequence comes from Diarsia mendica, assembly GCA_949316265.1. NCBI lineage: Eukaryota > Metazoa > Arthropoda > Insecta > Lepidoptera > Noctuidae > Diarsia > Diarsia mendica. The sequence continues at coordinate 23,254,711 of OX438903.1, forward strand.
ACCCTATTGCTTTGTACAGGACTGTTACAATTTTGAATGTAACATTTTAGAAGCTTTTCTTTGTAGTTATTTAGTAAGCGACCACCACTTTCTTTGAAATTACTATAAAAACGGGATGCTAAACAGGTGGTCGTAAACCAAAATAATCGAAATAAAGACGTTGGTTTCCGACCACCATAATTTAGTATGAGAGAAATAACGTCGGAATATTTTTTTTTTAATTTTTGATAAAAACAAAATTAAATTATTTTATATTACTTTTTTTAGATGGAGTTCCCATATAATTCAGAGTCAAAGAAAAAAAAGAAAAATACAGTCCGGTACACTGAAGAAGCCCTGAAAAAAGCTCTTGATGATATCCGAAAAGAAGGGAAGGGACCGTAAAAATGAATAATATAATAATTAATACATTTTTAAAGCGATTATAATTGTTTTAATGGCATTTTTTCATATTAAAATAGTGGTCGCAAACCAACTCACTGGTGGTCGCTAACTGATTAAAGTGGTCGGTAACCGACGTTTTCGCTATATTTTCACTTTTTCAGCATTTTATAAATATTTTTGTATGAATGTACTTTATTTTATGTTTTTGTATCCAAACTAGACTATATTTGGGACAAATTCACATTAACATAAACTATTTTGCGTGTAGACAACATTTTTTTTTCTTCATCATAAGTGGGCAACTCAGCTAACTGGTCGCTAACCGGCGAAACGACCCTACCTAATTACCTATGTCACAACTACTTTTCCCGAAACTACCTAGGTTTATTCTTGGTCTATAGGTATGTCCCACTCGGACTCACTCGGTGTCTTCCCCATAGCCTTCCACGCTCGGGTCTCAATGGCGCCTCAGAGTTAAGGGTTATTCCCGCTCGGTAACACCCTTTCGTCAACACTGTTGACGATCGGGAAAAAAAAGTTTCGTTCGTTCACAGTGTTGACGAACGCTACTTATTATTTCGGGTAATTCCCGTTCGGTAACACCTTTCGTTCCTGTCGTCAACACTGACAGACGATCGGGAAAAAAAAGTTTCGTTCGTTCGCAGTGTCCATATTATGAATGCTGGTTTTTATTATTTTTAAAATATGGAAATAAAATTATAACATGTCATGGATTTTTAAAATGTTTTAATGGATTATGTTAGATCTTTTAAAACACAATTAACTAGAAAATAAAAAAATGGCCTTATCATGTGCATTTCATTCATCATTCCCACTAGTTCTACGATAAAGAGTGGTGTAACAAAATCGTAAAACCAGCGGGACTCAAGTTTCTCATTCGTTCTATCACACAGTTTAGGGTACAATTACGGCACAAACTACCAGGAGAATAGAAGTAGGCAGGAGGTATTTAAAACATTTTTAAAACATTAAAACACCTGTTAAGCGATTATGACAAATGTGTGTCGGCCGGTCCAGGTGTCAAAGTATAGTCCCCCATTCACTGCAAGTATTTGCGTTAGCAAGACTATAATGCACATTTGATAAGCAAGGTTGTCTCGCAACCATCATGCTCATAGATTAAAGAACATACCTATTTATAAAATTTTGCCGAAGTCAGGCAATAGGTTCCACTGTGATGTCTACACATGCGGTGGTATTTTTAGTGTTAGCATTGTCTGATGACTTAGCTAAACACATCTTGTGTCCCACACTGATGGTTTGATATGCAGCTAGTAACATGGAATATGTTTTCATGTAAAGCATAGTATACTTCTGGGTGGTAATTTTTTCGTTGGAATCATTTGAGTAATAGAGAAGTATGGAAGAAGATGACATGCTGCGCCAACCTCAAATGAATTGGGATAAGGGCAAGAGATTGATAATTGCTCTTTGCGCTCAAACAACACATGTAAATGGTTAAAAACTCACCAGTTATGCCGATTATAGGTATTTTCAGTGTTAGCATTGTCTAATGACTTTGCCAAGAGCATCTCGTGCTACGCACTGATAGTCTGCTATCATGTAGCAAATAACATAGCGTACCTATATGCTTTAAATTAACATGGAAATGGAACTCACCTGCTATGCCGAGTATAGGTATTTTCAGTGTAAGCATAGTCCAATGACATTGCCTAGGACATCTCGTGTCTCGCACTGATCTGATAGTTCAAGTTCCAGCTAAGTACATAGGAAATATATGTAACTGGGGTGTCGCGCACCCACTGGAAAAAACTTTAAGAAGCTTACGGCACATAATTATGTGGTATACAGTGTTAATGACCATCGTATCGCTTGAATAAGCACTGTAGATATCACGTATCCGGAGGTCAGTTATAGCCAGGCATAGGGCTACAAGCAGTGAACGGAAATAGGGTTACATCCAACATCCAAGTTCAATCCTGTGCGAGCGTTGTCTGTAGGTATTTGCTCAGATTTCTGCGTTGAGAGGTTTACAATTTTCACTAAGGATGCACAAATACACTTCCTGTCACTCAGTATTGTGTTATTTTGATGATATTATAACGTAAACTTATTTTTAAGCGAATAATTGGACGAGAAAGAACTTTTTTCTTGCGATGTCGTTACGCGCGAAAAAGAAAAGTGACGTTTCATGTGTCAAAGACGGGAAAGTAAGATGCAAATGTTGCAATCTTTAAAAAATATTCATTTTCTTTATCTAAAATCGCGAGGTTAAATACGTGCCGTAAGGGATTACTACTATGTCTATAATAATTATTTTTCAGATCACCACGAAATAAAATGATGATGATGATGACATGACATACAAAAAAAACACAGTCGAATTGAGAACCTCCTCCTTTTTTAAGTCGGTTAACAACGTGAAAATTGTCGTGGAAATAATCGTTATTTCTATGGCTTTTCTTATTCTTCATGAATGCTTCAGAATTTCAATTAAGTAAGTAAAACATAATTGTATATCAAGGATATCAGTGAAGTGTTTATGTTACTGATCAATATCTTCGCCACTTGAGTCACTCGAGTGCAGCACTTCAATATTATTGATAGTTTATCTTCCACTCTTGTGACAATCGCTAGTTATGTGCCTATGGTGTACGAGTATGACGAATGCGATGAAATTTATGAAAATATTTGCGAGGAATAATATCAAAATAGCGCACGTCCGGGATGCGGTGATACGCTGAGCGTGCGGTGTGGTCGTGTGGAGAGTGCGAGAGTGGCGGGCTATCTATCTGTAGGCAGGGCTGGGCAGTATTTGAATTGCTTGTAATTAAAATACGTAATTGAAATACAAATACGTATTTTGTATTTGTATTTCAATTACTTCCTTAGAATGTAATTTGTAATTTGTATTTCAAATACCTGACGACGAAGTATTTTGTAATTAGTATTTCAAATACTTGAGGCTTCAAAATACATTTTAACAAAAATACATTTATACCTTCATTTAGCGATCGTGAGTGTGAGTGCGAGGCGAGAGTGCAATTATGGTAAAGCAGTTATTAGAGCTAGCAACACTGCACCTGTTTTATACTGAACTAGCTGATGCCCGCGGCTTCACCCGCGTGGATGTCGTTCAAATTATATACTAAAACCTTCCTCTTGAATCACTCTATCTATTAAAAAAAAACCGCATCAAAATCCGTTGCGTAGTTTTAAAGATTTAAGCATACAGACAAACAAACAGACAAAAATAGCGACTTTGTTTTATACTATGTTTAAGGAAGGACGATATGACTGTAGGTCAAAATAGGCCAACGAAACGCAAAAAAAAATGTACGTTGAATTGTCAATGTCAACTTGTCAAGCTAAGATGGCAAGTCATAACGGTTTAGTTTTGCACGTGTAAAAAAATTTGGTTGTTGACAAGATTTTGGGTTAAATTTTTGAACAAAAAAGGTTAAAATAAAAACTTTTAAGTTGGTTATTTTGTTTTTAATTCATTTTTGCGACCGACTTCCGAAAGAAAGTTACTTTACACTTTTTTCTGATGGTTTTTGAAGGCGGTTATTTTTTTTGAAAAAGTATTTGTAATTTGTATTTTGTATTTCAATTAAAAATTGCTAAAATACTGTATTTTGTATTTTATATTTTAAATACCTTACTTAAATGTCATTTGTATTTTGTAATTTAATTACTTGCGATACTGTATTTTGTAATTTGTATTTCAATTAAAGCAGAGCATGTATTTTGCCCAGCCCTGTCTGTAGGTATGTTACGAGATAAATAGACGTTGATAGACGTTGTGTACGAGATTCAGCAGCAGGGTATTTTGGCATGCAAAATCAGAAGTCGTCTGTCAGATGATACTCTCGACATGATGTGTTTTTTGAGAAGCCATTTTCAGACAAACTAACTTGCCTTTCCGTACCTTGATAACTTCATCTGACTTCTACTTTAAACTTTTTTTATTTGATTAATACGATCTCACAACATTTATTTAACAACTTGTGATTTGAAGTTAAGTTTTTGTTTTGTTGTATTTATTTACCATAAGTATAATGTTCCTATTACTCTTAGTTAATTATTGAAACTAAAGTAATAATTTACAAAGGACTAAATATAGATAATTATTGTTTTGTTACCAACATTGTAAGAATTTGAACTGATTAGCTACAGTAGGTATAATAATTATAGACATAAACAAATGATATTAGAGTTAGAGACAAAATAATTCTTACTCTGTTGATTTTTAAAATAAAACTTACATTATTTTTATAACTAAGCAACGCAGTTTCAATTTAATTTCATATCATGTCAATTACTAGTTCTTAAAACAAGCATTTGCATATGTTTTAATTGCGATTCTCTCAATCTCGCGAGATCCCGTAATTTGCGAGATCTCGCGAGACTGGGTTTTGAGTCTCGCGAGATCTCGCTAGGCGGAAATCTCGTACGAGATTGCATTCCCTAGTACCTACTGCACACATAACTGTCCTCAGGGATAGGTTCTGCAGCGGACGGTTGTGAGCTGCAGCCGCTGCAGGTCTGCCGACCGCTGCATCATGTTGTGTCTGCAGTCTGCGGTGATGAGCGGTGATGCAACTGTCACTGTTTGTCGTAAATCTAGGTACCTCCGCAGCTCCGAAGGCGCGGGGGCGTCGCGTCGTGGCGGACATACCTATAAATATAACGAATATGCTTGCATTTTGTATTTACGTCGCTGGTTTAGCGCTTTTTACAGCATCGTACCTACCTTTTTTTATTTTTTTTACGTTGCCCCACACTAGGAATGTCTCCTGTATCGTGGGTGCGTTTACAAACATTTAAACTCACATACACAAATATACCCAGACCCGAAACAACTATCTGTAGGTCATACAAATATCTGTTCCGTGCGGGGATCGAACCCGCGACACGCAGCGCAGCAGTCCAATTGCTCAGCCACTGCGCCAACCGTGCCGTCATCATCGTCACCTATGACTCTAAATCCGACTTCAAACCTAGCAAGTGCATGTCGGACCACGCACAATGTAGGGAATTAGGGATCCGTAGTTGCACATCAAAATAAATGGGTAACTCACTAAACCTACCACACAATGGGTATCGCGAGAAAAAAGATCATCCCCACTTTAATGTGTACTGGATGGAGATAAGTAAGTACCCCAAAGAAATAATAATTTTCAACATTTTATTTGACCACTTTGTCGGCGAAACTCATTTACTTACCTATTTTCATGCCAAATTACAGCTTTCTAGAACTAACTGCTGGACATAGGCCGCGGTGGACGTCTTTTGGCTGAAATGATGAGAACTAACTGCCGTACTCAGACAGTTTTAATGATTACTTATAGGCCATCACTAAGTAAAGGTTTTGACAGTTTTTGTATGACAAATCTGTCAAAACCTTTACTAAGTGATGGCGTAAGTAATCATTAAATATCTCTGAGTAGGTACCACAGATAGTCAATTATGTGAGATGATAGTAAAAACTTTTTAACAAAAAAACCAGTCTCTGAAGTCGGTGACTTTTGTTTGTTTGATTTAATTTTTTTGCCACCGACTTCAGAGACTGGTTTTTCTTCTAAAGTTTATTTTTCACTTTTTTGTTTTTTTTTGAAGTCGGTTTTATTTTTTGTTAAGTTTTTATTTTTCACTTTTTAGTGGTTCACATGTTCATGGGTCAATGTGGACAATGTAGTTTTTTTTTGAGTTTTGTTGATTTTTCAAAAACCGCTTGTCCGATTTCGAAAAAAAAAATATGGGACCATTTCGGAAGTCCAAATCGGTTAGCAAGTGTGGAGTGGAGTTATGCCCGAACAAACATAAAAAAAAAAACAAAATACAAACATCCGAATTGAGAACCTCCTTCTTTTTTAGAAGTCGGTCAAAAACAGTATCGTCTCCATGTGATAATTGATTGTAATGTAAAGTGAGCTGTTTGTTGCATTGAGGTATAATGTATGGTTTGTTGTTAACTTGTTACTCGTGTGAGCGGTGATTGGTCGGCTCGCGCGGTGCTCGGCGCTGAGTGCAAGCACGGTAATATTATGATGTTACCTATTTATACTGTGGTGCAAGCGAGTCTAGATTCTAGATATCGGTGCGCGGTGCTCCGGTCGAGTGCGCCCTCGACGCCTCGAGTGGCACAGCTAGATAAAGAACTATGGCTTTACACCCAAGCGAGATTTCAATAACGTATCTTTATATAGTCCCTACAAGTGAGCTGTCAGTACTACTACTAGTGAATACAGCAATCGCGGCGGTCAGCTCTGTGGTACCGGCGCGGTGCGTCAGGCAGGTGCGTGTGTGGTGTCGTGCGGCGCGTGGCAGGAACAGGCAGTGCGCGTCTGTCCATGTCGCTGTGAAACGCGCCGGTTTCTCCGCACGCAGTGAAACTAGCACCGCACCGCCACCACTGCAGCGCGCATCGCTCGCTGAGCTGTCCACAATGACCGCGCTGGGAGCGTTCGCACCTCGTTCGCACGCTGATCATAACAACGCGATTAAATAATCAACACCAGTGCCGCCATTATGTGCTGCCCCACACTGCTTACCTGTACACATCGCCGAGGTACGAGGGGGGGGGGGGGGCACCATTGTCTGCCTTATCTGCCATCAGCGGAGCGCCGCGGGGCCTGGGGCCGACCGCCGACGCCACGACCGTGCCACGACGCTCTCGCACAGCGGCACAGCCAGCGCAAGACGATCCAACCACGACGGCGACACCCAGTTCGTCGCAAGTCAACCCAAGTCGTTACTTGCAGCGCGACGTGAGGATGTACCTAGTGTCCGATGTTTCCCTTGTGAGGATCGGCCGGAGGACACGGTGGAGCACGCTGCGGAAGTCTGCTGCGCTTGGGCGGAGCCACGCCGTGTCCTCGTAGCGGCGATTGGCGGCGGCGACCTCTTCGTCCGGCCCGCTGGTTCATACATAGTCCTGCCGGCTTAGCATGACCACCGAAGAAACGGGTTTTGTCGACGAAAGAATCGATAAAATGACAGATTGTACGAGCAAGGTTTCATGTCAAATTGTATGGAAAAATCTTTGTCTAATCTTAGTAGAATAGTAATAGAATCGCCATGCTACCACATGCTACGGGGGCTGAACGAGTGGGTATGAGACGTCGTATCCTCGTTCTGGCAAGCAGGCTGGCAGGCATGCTAGCGAAGGAGGTGGCGGATCGGAGACGCATCGGGCGCAAGGGCCGACACGCCTGCCGGTGCTGCAGGTTGTTCCAAAGATATACCGCGGCCCCGGAACACAAAGGGCTAAGAAGGAACATGGGTGGCTTTTAGTCAGTAGAAGTCTGACACTTTCTTCCGTTCCACCCAGAGCGGGAGGAGTTATTTGATGATTTCCTAAGTAAAAGAAAAGAAGAAAGGGTGTAGTAAGTACCCCGTCCTAGACACGCGAGCTGACCGCGCCCACGACACGGCACTCCGCCGGCCGTCGCGCGTCGCTCGACCACTCGATACAATGCGGAGCAGTTGCGCAACATGTGCACTAAGTCATGACCTAACAATCTCTGCTCGAGGTCTCAGTCTCGCTGTGTGCTGTGAGCTGTGCCGACTGCACAACGAAAGTCTACAAACGCAGTCAGATGAACCGCGATGTTGTCTACGGACACCTCCACACCGGACAGCGTAAGGATGTCGTGAATGCATCAATGCAGAGCGAGCCGCCCACTCATGCGCAGCGAGTCAGTGTCGATTGGCGCACGGACACACGGACACACGGACGGAGCTCGGAGCAGGATCGAGCCAACAGTCGTGTGCAAACTGCCGTACAATTGAATTAATTTCTGAAAGTCCGTGCGTTAGAAAGTAAAATTACAGTAATTTCTAGCTGTTACGGCTCTCGGTGGTTCCTTATGTTCGTTGAAGTTTGGTTATCAGCGAGTGACGTCACGGTCGCGACTCGCTGTCATGTGTCACTGCTGCACGTTTACCTCACGACAGACGACAGTCTACACCACCGCGTGCACCGCCCCGCGCTGTTGTGGCTCTGCAGTTCTGCACGCTGTGTCGCCAACATTATCATAGGTTTTGCTTGGCAAAATGTGCCATCACTTCTATTCACATGATTGTACAATTCCAGAGAAACTAAAATAAACTAACTTTTGTACACGTACTAGGCTGTTGCCCGCGACTTTCCGCCGCGTGAAATTATTATATAAAAAAAATTGTTTGATGTTTGCAAACAGTTTCAAGGATTTTATATTTTATTTGCATGGGATGGGGCATATTAAACCCTAAGCCTTTTTCTAAAATAAAAGTCAAAGTTACCTCTTATCACATCAGCTATGCTTTGTTTATCAGTACCGCATTTACTTTCATATGCATTCACTAAGAAACTGTGAAATCACAATCAGATGCTTCACCTTTGTGAAACTTACTTAAAGATATCATCATCATTGGTAGCCTGGTCCCCTTGCAGTCATTGCTGAGGAAAATTTCAGAGCCTCCTTTTGTTGTTTGCTGCCTTTATCTGCGCGAAGCAAATTATGCAAAAAACTATCGAAATTAGATAGTTTAGCTTTAGAAAAACCTCAACTATTGAATGTGTTTAACTGCGGTACTTACAGAGCTTTAATGATTACTTAGGTCAAAACCTTTACTAAGTGATGGCCTTAGGCCTTAGTAATCATTAAAGCTCTCTAAGTGCGGCACTTAGAGAGCTTGTGTTCTAATCAATTTATTGATCAAAACATCCTCGAAGTGAGTTCAAGTGAGATCGGAGAGCTACACTGCAAATGACTGCAATGTAGCGCGCCTTCGTCTGGTGCACTGTGCACCCACTGGCAGATAGATATGTTCACTGGAGGCTGGTCAACATTCATGATATCGACTCTTTTGGATCACAAGTGAAGAGTCGTGCCATTTAGAGCGGAGATGCGATCCGGATGGACGTGCACATAACCTACACTAGTGAGATGTTGCGCGTTATCTCACCCGCGCCGCCGCCGCGACACACTTTCTAACGAGCGTCTATTCCGCGCCCACTCTATAGCCCACAGCTCACAGCCACAGCCACAGCACAATCACTGACAAACCGACATCGACAGCGTGTGTTAAGGCGACATTAGCTGCCCGCGACCTTGAGCGCGCGTTTAACTCATCGCCTAAACAAATAAGGTTGAAAATGGCGATGCGTTTGATGCTCGTGACTGCCAAAATGAACGATAGTTCGCAGATTTAATTTATTTAAAAAAAAAAATACGCTGTAATGTTAAAATATTTTTACATATGTCTTTAGTTGGTTAAATTTCCTTTCTGATAGTAAAAAAATAAATAACAGTTGTCACTCAAAATATTGAGCATTTCGAGACGAAAAAGTTTTTTCGTGTGATTTATTTGTGATTTTGTGATTTTTTTTTTCGAGGTTCTTGATTACTTTTAGAAAATATTTTTGCATAAGTCTTTTACCTATACATTTGACTATACACTATATTTTTTTTGGAATTGTAATAAGTAGCAATACGGCTAACTCTGCGACGAAAAACAGGTCGTTTTTACGGTTCCCCCGTTAACTGCGCCTTAAACACTGCAACGTGATTGTGCATAACGAATGGTTTATGTAAGTGTTCGTAAATCTTGTGGAATGGTGTTGGTAGCGCGTTGGGTTGTGCGAACTGCGCGGTGTGTGGTGTGTCCGGGCCACACACTAGTGAGCAATGCACTCCGCCACCATTGTTTGTGTGGCGAAGCACGACGTGACGCGATACTTATATTTTAGAAATTAATAAAGTCAAGATAGTTTGGAAACCTTGTGAGATGATCGCGCTACATCCCGCGCATTTCAATATTCATCAGTGGGTGATGTGTGTTGGCGTGTTGGTGGCGCTTTCTCCCGCGCGTGGCGTACTGTCAACTGTTGTGTTGTCACACTGTGCAGCGTCAGGCGTGCCCCTTGACATTAGCACGTTGGTGTCGATGTCGATGTCGTGACGACACTGGCGACGTGTGCGGCGAGCTGCCGATACCACGCATTGTTGCTGCGGTATGCCGCAGCCGCATATAAAACAAGCAATAAGCAACAACCAGCAATATTTGTATTCCGGGTGATCGATCCGTCGCGGTCGTCGCCGGCCGCCGAATGGCGGTCGATTGGCGGTCGGGTCGGTCTTTGATATTAATTGCTATTCATTCATTTTAAAATAATTTTTTATTGACATTCGGTACCCAGCTGCCGCATTGCACGTGCAATGTTCAATTTATAAATAGGTAAATAAACAAAGGAAGTCGAGTCGGTTAATTAGATATCGCACCAGTCGCTCTTATTCAGGAATATAATGGTAATCTAGTGATCACCTAATGTTATTGTTGTTGTTACAGTAATGCGCTTGTTGATGACAGTGCCCTGTCAGCCCTGTGCCGCATAGGTGCCGTTACCTACGAGTTAGATCAATGGAATCAAAGTGATCATGGCATGCTAGCTAAGGCACCGCCCTTTCCGATTAATATCTGAATGAAAAATAAAACTTCTTTACATTCGTCCGGGCTTTTTAGGTAATTTAGCTGACGAACTGAACTGCGTCCCCGTATTCTGATTCCTGAACTAGTGACAATCTAATTTGTATAATTATCCCGCGTCGTCGTCATCCTGTCGTCCTAGTAAGATGGGGCGTGTTGACCCTAGCTGATAACAGCATATTGTAGCAGTTGACCCTTGCTGATAACGAGTGATTGCATCCGATAAGCGATGGCGCAGATAAGGCGCGCTAGATACCGCTGCAGCAGTGCGCGCGCGACCTGCACACGAGCACGACTCACACCACGTCACCACGAGCACTGCGTTGACACCAGTCACCAGTCACAGAGCTGCAGAGGAGCTGGAACCGATGTCGTGCGAGTGCTGCGAGTGCGAGGTAAGCGAAGCACCGTGTCACGCTGGGACAGCCGCATCTGCGCTGTCGGCCAGCAGGCCTGGCTAGCTGGCTGCCTGGCTACTTACTGTACCACTAGCGCGCGTCCCGTTACACTGTGCAAGTGATAGGTGGCGACCATCTCGCCACATTCGCTGTGCAATCTCACAAATGGAAGTGATTCAGTGATCGCGTGCGCATCAGCATAAAGCATTAACACTCAGATCCGCGAACAACGAATTCAATTCGCGAAATGCATTTAAATTGCTAGACGCGCTACGAGGCGCGTGGCGCGTGGCGCGTGGCGGGGCACGAGCACTCCTGCTGACTCCCGCGCGGCATGAGGCTTGCAGGCAAGTTGCTTGCAGGCAAGTTGCTCAGTGTCTCCGCGCTCTATCTGTCATTTGGTGATCTCGGGTGATGCATGAGCTGGGGCTGGAGGTTCTCTTGGCAAGCACTCGGTTTCACAGAAATTATTTTCTAATGATAAATTAATATCATATTTAGGTCACACGCTTTCCTGGCCAATTCGTTGGTGCACTGCCTCACTGGCTGCAAGTGTTCTCTCATTGCGACAGTTAGAATGTCTGGTTTTGTATCGGTTGTCAAGAAACAGTGTCTGTGTTGTCATGGGACTCCTACTCTTCATCTCTGCGACCATACTGAGAGGAACACAGTTTAACATGAATGTGTACGTGTGTGTAAGAGTAATGCCAGAGCGGCGGATACAAGCGCAGCGATGGGTGCTCGTCAACATTGGTATTATTAGCCACAAGTCCGCCAGTAAGAGCGCATCTCGCACCTCGCGGTGCACACTGCGTTCGCTATTTATTCTGGTATCGCACTCAACGATCGCAAATAACCGCTAGTCTAACTAGACAAGTGTCTCGAGAACATTACGTACGATATATTAAGAGCGTATGATACCTCAAACGCGAGTTTTATAATGCGTAAAAGTATATGATTCACTGCAGTAATCAACATCAGAAAAATATATGATATTCTTCAGGATATATGCTAGTGTCATAGTGTTGTGAAAACATAATACAACTAACTTTGCTCGATAGAAAAAAATCGCGAAGATACCTCTAAAAAATTCTTTTAACGAGTAAAAACCATACTAAAATACATGTCATCGTTCTGATTTTTTTGCCAAATAATTCTACAAGCAACAAACTAAAGTCATAGTGTTTTAATTTTTTAGTCCAATCAATAGTTTTTTTGTAAATCGCAAAATACCACTAATTTCGCACTATTCGGCCGCAGCGAAAGACGTAACAACCGCTTTGTAGTGCAAGCTGATTTGAACTTTATTCTAACAGTATTTCAAGCGAAGTTTGAACCACCACAAATAGGGTTGCTAATCTGAGGTAGCATACGCTCTTAAGTGGGGCTATCTCTCGTGGAATCAGACGCCGAGTTCTGGGAACGCGCCGCGCAGGACGGAACTAGAGCCGTAGTGACATGATAATTATACAGTTTACTGTCGCCCCAGGCGTCACCTCTTTTTTTTTTGTTTTTGTGGGTGGAAAATCATCGAATAACCCCCCCCCCCCCGCTCTTGGGCAGAGCGAAGGGGAGTGTCAGACTTCTACTGAGTAAAAACCAACCCATGTTCCTTCTTCGCCCTTGTGCCGAGGCCACGTCATCTTTTTCGATAATCCGCAGCCCCGACGGGGGGCGTCACCTCTGGAGTCTGAACTGGCAACTGCAGTACTGCACAGTGCTACGGGTCCCGGGTCGCGGGGCGACGTTTGCACGTTGCGGCGTGCATTCGTTGTTCCGTGATTCGGGGTCTCGTGCATTCGTTGTTGCGGTGTGCATCGCTGCGTGCTTTCGTGTGCTTTCGTGCTCGCAGTGCTCGTTGTTGCGGGCTTTCGGCGGCGTGTGGTTCGGCGTGGTGGCTTTCGGAATGACGTATTGCACTCGTAGTTTCGTTTTGTTTTGTGAATTGTTCTTCTGACATTCAAAAGTGCTTGTAATGGCTTAATTGAAATTAAAAAAGACAGAAACAACTGGCTATCGTAAAAACAAAGTTGTTCGCACTGTGGCGTGTGTCGTTGTTGTTTGTGGTAGGCGTCTATGATTAGTCTACCACAACTACTGAAGGGATTTAAATTCCGCCATGACTGATGATGACAGCAGCGTCGGGAGGATGCTGGAGCACCAGCCTACCCTCATTGTGTCCGCATACCGTGCAGAGATGCAGCGAGACTTCACCTCTGAACGGCGCGCGGCGTTTCGCTCGCATCGTTCCGCGTGCCGAGTGTGCCGACGCGCGACAAGCTAATTCCGTCTTCGTGCCGTCGACTGCGGGTGCCGCTGCAGCGCCACAGCCACACGTGAGCCGTGCGCTGTGTTAAGGGCCGGCTTCGCGGACGTGCCGCGCGAAGTTTAGGTTTTTAGCGCTACACTCACAACGATCGAGGCTCGCGCACCGCACACGCACACATGTACGTATGCACAGTGGGTCGCCACGTCAGACTTTGACTCGCCAACTAAATTGTAACTTTATTGTCACTGATTTTGATATGTTGTCAAATATGTGATTATTAGCATAGCGAGATTAATAATGTACTTACATAATATTATATATATTGATATTATTATTAATATATTGTACTGAAAACGTTTGTAAACTTTATTTGATATCAAAGTGGAGTCAAATAAATGATCCTGAGTATGAAATTGTATAGGTAAATCAGATCTTGCAATTGCTTAAAAACAAAGTCAACGTCGACCAATCTGCGGCCAACAACCAGTTCATGTTCATCAGGCTGCAGCTCCGGTTCCATGATTAGTGCCGGATATTCTTGATTCTGCAATAAATATAACATATTAGATAATGAAATAAAATGAAGACAGACAAGCACACACACACACCCCGCTTTATTACAAAACGTAGTTAAACCTGGTTTAACTTAGACTTGGTTTATCTCGCATGACGTCTCACTTCAATAATATTCAAAAGAAAGTGACAGCACGCGAGATAAACCAGGTCTAAGTTAAACCAGGTTTAACTACCTTTTGTAATAAGGCGGACCATGTCCAGGGCTCCTCCACTCGGCCGGACCTACAGGGCTACAGCGATAAATGCCTACACTGTTATTCACAAATAAAATTTGATACGTTTAACCATAGTATAAAAAAGCGGCCAAGAGCGTGTCGGGCCACGCTCAGTGTAGGGTTCCGTAGTTTCCCGTCCGTCCGTCCGTCCGTAAAATATGTAAACGAAGTAAAAAAAAAATGCTTGCATATACGATTATACTACAAACTTAGTCCAGAAATTATTTTGTGCAACTTTTTGTCTTTTTTGTACAAAAACTGTTGTTTCCATCCAAGTTCAAAATTATTTTCCTAGAAAGTCCTTATAAAGTTCTACTTTTCAGCTTTTTTTCATATTTTCTAAACTTATGGTTCAAAAGTGAGGGGGGGGGACACATTGTTTTTTACTTTTGGAGCGATTATTTCCGAAATTATTGACATTATCAAAAAATGATTTTAGTAACCCCTATTCATTTTTAAATACCTTTCCAACAATATATCGCACGTTAGGGTTGAAATTAAAAAAAAAAACACTTCCCACTTTACATATAGGGGGCTAATAAAACATTTTTTTCCAATTTTTATTTTACCGCTTTGTCGGCGTGATTGATACACACATTGGTACCAAATTTCAGCTTTCTAGTGCTAACGGTCACAGAGATTAAGCGAGGACGGACAGACAGACATGGCGAAACTATAAGGGTTCCTAGTTGACTACGGAACTCTAAAAAGGGGGAAGTACGGTATCTTCATACATACAAACAAACGCACCGCGCGCGGCTTATATCTGTGCGCCATAGTAGCACAATATCTAATAAATAAAGAGAGAAGTCCTGACTGACTGACTGACTCATCAACGCCCTGGCCCAGCCCAAACCCTTGAACCTAGAAAGCTGAAATTTTGCACAGAGGTTCCCTATAAAATGTAGACAAGGAATAAGGAAGGATTTTTCGAAATGCAACCCCTAAGGGAGTTAAATAGGGGATGAAAGTTTGTATAGAAAATCGTCATTTTCACGCGGGCGAAGCCGCTGGCAAAAGCTAGTAATTAATATGGACAGTGCGGAAACTGCCTACAAACGCTCGGAACCGCACACTCACACAAACATGCGCATCGACAGGGCCAGCTAGCTGAGCTAGCGAACACCGCAGTGCTCTCAGTTGTGCGTGCCGCGCCGAAACTAGTGATTAGTTTACGTAAAAGTTTTTTTTTGAAATATCCTCCAATCTTTTTTAAAATGCCGGGAACGTATAGGGGTGTTTGAACTCGGCTTCATCAAAACCGGAGATATTGTGTTTTAAACTTTCTACTAATTTTGAAAAGGTAAGAATGATTTTTGTTATCGAATTATACCTATTATGTCCTTGTGATCGATCATAATGAATTTTTATTTGTTTGATAAACCGACGCTGTGTTATCATTATAATGTCTAACTCAACAACACGCCCAACGAATACCAACGGGCCAGAACGGGGTGATATTATTATAATAAGTAGCAAGCGGTGGCGCGCTGCGGTCCTACAATGCACCGTTTCAGAGTTATGGGCGTTCAAAGTTTCTGTAAAAAAAAAAATTGAAATTGAAATATCTCGAAAACGGAGCGTCCTAGACAAAAAAGGACCAAAATTTTGACCCCCCTCTGCCACCCCCGTGATATTTAAGTGAGAATCACGTATCACCAAATTTTTTTTTTTTTTTTACACTGGTCCAACTTTACTTAATAATAACATTAAATAACATTTTATTAGTCTAAAACTGTGTAGTATGTTCTAGCATTGTATACTTTCAAAAGTCACATCGATGTCGATAGTCGATCTAACTACCTACTACAACTACACTCGCCAAAAAAGTTGACCTATACCGTTTGCGTTTTTTTGTCCAATGTACGCTTTTACTACAGGCGAATTTACCGCTGTACTTCTGAGTACTCATTTTGGCAACTATACTTTATTTCCCGCTCAGCTGAGTCAGTAATTTTTCTGGCCTGATGAAAGTCTTCTTGTAAAGTTTCGAGCTGCGGAGATAAATAGTTTCTGAGATATTTTTCGTCGTGAACTTATGAATAATTTGTTTTTTTTTTTATTATTTTTATTAATACGAAACGAAATGTAATGTCAAATCAGACGCACACAAAAAAACACAAATACACAATAATACACACATACCTACCAGTACATTGCCTACTATCTAATTTACGAGTAATAAATGCAAATTCACAATAATATAAAAAGTATACTTACTCAATTTCCAAACTATTATGGTATCACAAAAGTTTGTCACGAGACCACTGTGCACTGAGTTTGTGTACGTACACGGTTCGACTGCGATCTGCCGATGCGGCGCAAACCGACGTGCTCTCACGTTGGAGGCGCGTGGCAGACTGAGCCACGAGTGAGTCCGTCGAAGCTTGCTAAGAAAGCGCTCCGCTTCATAGTAATTTGTATGAAGATTTTGAGCGAAAAATATGGGCAAGTTTGTGATTTTTTTACACAAAATGAGAGTATGTTTATTAAAAAATGAAGCTTTCAGTGACTTCTTTATACTTTTAACTTAATTATTTAATAAAATTCATTTAAAAATTCTCAATAATTACGACTCAGTTGTTACAATACGGGAGTGCGATTTACTCGTTTTTAGTGATTTTCTGATTTTTTTTTACACTTATCCATAAGCATTATCTTAAGTTCGAAAGTTTCAATAACAAGTTACATTCATTGGCTAGCTGTGTGATTTATTTCAAGGTTGTGGAGCATCGTTTTCTATCTATTTCTATGACATTCCCAACCTTCGATTTTCGGAGCGGCCCCTTAACGCATTGTCGCATTATCCACGCACATAAATACCACTCAAAAGCGCTATAAATACACTTGCTGCAATGTTATCAAACTAATTTATCTATAATATGTATGTATTTAGAAATATATAAGTATGTTTATCAGTTGTCTAGTACCCATAACACAAGCTCTGCTTAGCTTGGGACTAGATGGCGTTGTGTGATAGTTGTGGAATATTATTATTATTATTTATATTAATTAATGAGCCACCGCACCATCACTGCACCGTGTTGAATGCGTTTCGATCAGGTAGTTTCACACTAATCAGTTCATCACTTAGGACTTAGGAGAACAATTACTTTATTCGAGGTTCATTTCACGTTCTTTCTAAGTTCTGTTGAAACAGCGACCCGCCCCAGCTTCACCCGGGTTACGAGGTTACCCGGTTAGCATTCATATAACCGTGAATACTGCAGGACGGAAGGAGGCGGTCAGGTGACTAAGTTTTAGCTATCAGGCTTTACGAGACGAAAACAACTCCAAAGAGCATTACAATAGATAATATCTTTCAAAGTTCAGTACCTAGATGCTTACGAGTTACGAGGGAAACGCATTAATAAATCCGAATTAAAAGATAAATCGAGCTGTGCGGTGGTGTTGACATTGTTGACGCCAACTTTATTTGTTCACAATGCGCGAATTTTGGTGTACAAACAGTACTAGGTCAGCATAAGGTGGTATTTCAATCATAGTTTCTTTCTAGTACTAGGAGTACCTTCTACCCAGAAATATTAGCCCACCTTGAACCTATAGTATGCTAGCCTAGTACTTTTTGTTTTGCTATGACACAAGACAATCAGTCAATTCTGTTATCTATATAAATAAAAAGAGAAG
The DNA here is from genome assembly GCA_949316265.1 of Diarsia mendica. NCBI lineage: Eukaryota > Metazoa > Arthropoda > Insecta > Lepidoptera > Noctuidae > Diarsia > Diarsia mendica. The sequence goes on from OX438903.1 coordinate 23,272,659, forward strand.
TCCTGACTGACTGGCTGACTGATTGACTGACTGACTCATCAACGCCCAGCCCAAACCCTTGGACCTAGAAAGCTGAAATTTTGCACAGAGGTTACCTTTATAACGTAGAATAAATAAAAAGAGAAGTCCTGACTGACTGGCTGACTGATTGACTGACTGACTCATCAACGCCCAGCCCAAACCCTTGGACCTAGAAAGCTAAAAATATTAGTAATTATACTAATAATTCTTTTTACAATGTTTTAAATTTTTCTTTGGACAATCCTTGTGTAACTTTAGACGATTCTCGAGTGGGTTCCAATAGTAGTAGGATTTCATTGCCTGATAGCATGGGAGTCTTGGGACGCACTCCGGATAATTTAAACTAGTTAGTAAGACAACAGAAGATACTAGTACCATTAGTGTTATACCAAACCATAACAATGTACCTTCTGGCTCTCAAAGACCTAAATGTAAAAAAGGGGCTAAGCAGAATGACTTGCAATTATTTCATCAAAATATTCAAGGTTTCTCTTCAAAGCAACTTGAAATTGAATTGTTTTTAGAAAGAACAAAGTTTGAAATTGTTTGTTTTACTGAGCATTGGTTAAGAGACTATGAGATGCTAATTAATTACGCAAATTACAGTGTGGGAAGTTGCTTTAACCGTAAATCTAAGATTCGTGGGGGTTCATTAATCTTAATTAAAAATTGTATTAAATTTAAAACTCGTAGTGATATTGTTAATCTATCGGTTGAATATAATATTGAACTGTCTTGTGTTGAGCTCGATAAGCATATAATAGTGTGCGTTTACAGACCTCCAAATTATCAAAACTACTCTTTATTTGAGTCAGTAATGGAAGATGCTTTAGCAAAACTTGCTACTAGTCATAAATCTCTAGTTGTCTGTGGTGATTTCAATGTTAATATTTTAGACAAAAATTCGAATACCAGTAGATTTTTACATCTTTTTAAATCATTTAACCTGTTAAACGTGTTTTCAGAACCAACCCGAATTACTGCAAATTCTGCTACATGTATTGACAATGTTTTTTGTGGTTGTGAATACTTGGATAAATCCATTGTAAATTACCTACCTTCTGATCACAGCGGTCAATCCGTAGTTTTCGAGTCCTACACACCAGTACAAAAAATACAAATGACATCTAGACAAATAACACCCAGCAATTTAAATAAGTTTAATGATAATTTAATTAGTAATTTAGGCATTCCAAGCCAAATTATTGACAGTGTAAATCTGTTTTATGAGGAATTCTTTTCGGTGATTCACACCGAGTTCAATAATACCATAAAAACGAAAACTAAATCTATTTGCCCTAAGTTTATGTTCAGTGACTGGGCAACAAAGGGCATTAGGAAAAGTAGGGAGCGATTGTTTGAGCTGTACGGTCTTAAGCCTTACATTAACTCTGAAACTTTTAATAAATATGTTGCAACTTACTCTAAAATTTTCAAAAACGCTTGCAAAGTAGCTAAAGCCCTATTCATTAGCAACAAGATTAAATCCGCCGATAATAAAATAAAGACGGTTTGGAAAATTATCAATAGTGAAACAAATAGAAATAAAAAAATTAATAATGATATCACTCTAGAGACTTCACGTGGCCTTTTAAATTCTAAAAACGAAGTGGCTCAAGAATTTGTAGATTTCTTCACTAGTATCCCACTTAAAACTACTGAAACCTTAAATTCATCACCCTTGCTTTCTATTGAGTTACTTAGAGCGAACGTTTCAGCCTGCCCGGTTGAGTTTCAATTTAAACATATAAACCCCATAACAGTCATTAAAGCTTTTAAGGAAATTAAAGTCAAATTAACCGAAGATCTATGGGGACTGTCGATTAAAGTTTGTCAAGCTATTATTGAGACTGTAGCTCCGTACTTAGCCTTAATATTTAATTTGTGTGTGGACCAAGGAGTCTTCCCGGACCTTATGAAATACAGCAAGGTAATACCACTTTTCAAATCCGGTGACAGTAAAGACACTAATAACTATAGACCCGTATCCGTTTTGCCAGTTTTCAGCAAGGTGTTTGAAAAGGTAATGCTTAATCAAATGCTCATCCACTTTAACACCAATAAAATCTTACATGAGAAACAGTATGGTTTCACCAAAGGACGTTGTACGACTGACGCCGGTGTCACCTTATTAAAACATATATTTACTGCTTGGGAAGAGTCACAAGATGCCATAGGGATCTTCTGTGACCTCTCGAAAGCATTTGATTGCGTCAACCACGAAACCCTTCTCATAAAGCTTGAACATTACGGTTTAGGGAAACTTGCGCTCAGTTTAATGAAATCGTATTTAAACGATAGACATCAGCAAGTACAAATAAATGGTGTCAATTCAACGGGCTTAAAAGTAAGTATGGGTGTGCCACAAGGTTCGATATTAGGTCCCTTTCTCTTTTTAGTCTATATTAATGATCTACCCCATTTATTTAAAAACCAACCTGAAATGGTGTTGTTTGCCGACGATACTTCTTTAATATTTAAGGTAAACAGACGTGCCACAAATCTTGATGACGTAAATAACGCCCTACTGCAGGTTCATAATTGGTTCACTGTCAATAATTTGGTCTTGAATGGGAAAAAAACGAAGTGCATAAGATTTGCTCTACCAAATGTCAAAAGTACTGATTGTGGCATAGTATTGAATCAAGAGACACTAGAATTTGTCGATGAAACTGTTTTCTTGGGGATAACGATTGACTCGAGGCTACAGTGGGGTTCGCATTTAACATCTCTTGCAGGACGGCTGAGTTCAGCAGCATATGCTGTTAGGAAAATCCGCCAATTTACTGACGTAGATACCGCGAGACTAGTCTATTTTAGCTATTTTCATAGTGTTATGTCATACGGTATTTTACTATGGGGACGGGCTGCAGACATCGAGTCTATATTTATTCTGCAGAAAAGAGCTATTAGAGCCATATATGGTCTACGAAGGCGCGATTCTCTGAGAGAGCTGTTTAAGGAAATTAACATCATGACAGTACCTTGTCAATACATATATGAAAACATCATGTACGTTAGGAAAAATCTGCATTTGTTTAGTAAAAGAGGTGATAGACACCACTATAATACGAGAAATAGGGACCAACTAGTTCAGCCAGGTTTCAGGCTAGCTAAAGTAGACTCATCTTTCATGGGGTACTGTTTAAAATGTTACAATAAAATACCCCCTCACATTCTTCAACTGAGTGAGACGAAATTTAAAACTTGTGTAAAACGCACACTATGTAGGCAAGCATACTATAAATTGGGGGATTACATTGATGATAAAAATGCTTGGCTCAATGCTGGTCCTGCTCCACAACCTTAGGGGCAAATAAATCGACTATCATGTGAAGTTAGTGTAAAAGGCTGCAGAAGATTGTAAAAATATCTTTGCATTGTATAGATTCAATGTCTTAATATTGTATAATTGCATGGCACATGTGTGAGTACTATGTACCTACTATAAAGCCACTTTTTACATTTAGTTATATTTTATTGACGTTGCCCTGGTGGCTGGGAGAATGTCATGCTCACTCAAATGTCTCGCTGATGGTGGCGGGTGTGTCGGATCATTTGATTCCCTTCAAAATGGTTGAGTTAGATGGTGCTGATCCATGCGTCATGTTCGTGAACGGGCGCTGTCAGTGGAGACTGGTCATCTCTTAGCTGCCATGGTTTATATATTTTTCTTTGAATTGTTTTTTATATTTTTTTACTCTGGACGCTCTTAACTTGCACGTCTTGCTACATAGTTCTCACATAATATACCATCTCAACATGAATGATATAATGTACCAAGATTTTGTAACAAATTCTGTTTTAAAAGAGTGTCCATGGAGTTTCTTGCCCGTTCTTCTTCATGAGATCTACGTTAGGGAACTGGCAACTACAGTACTTTCACAAGTTATTATGCCTTGTGATTGTGACTGTAGCGTAGGAGTGCAATGCGTCGTTTCGGGAGTTGCTGCGTCGGGCTGCGCGGCGCCGGATGTTACCGGCGGCGAGTGCTGTGGGTGCGGGGGCGCGCGGCGGCGTGTGCCGTGGCGGCGGGTGTGCGGGGCTCCGGGTCGCGGGGCGGCGGTTGCACGTTGCGGCGTGCATTCGTTGTTCCGTGTTTCGGGGTCTCGAGCATTCGTTGTTGCGGTTTGCGTCGCTGCGTGCTTTCGTGCTCGCAGTGTTCGTTGTTGCGGGCATTCGGTGGCGTGTGGTTCGGCGTGGTGACTTTCGGAATGACGTATTGCACTCGTAGTTTCGTTCTTCTTCCGTCCTTCTGACATTCAAAAGTGCCTGTAATGGCTTAATTGAAATAAAATATTTGAGTTTTGAGTTTTTTTTTTTTTGAGCTGAAATTTTGCACAGAGGTTACCTTTATAACGTAGACAAGGAATAAGGAAGGAATTTTCGAAATTCAACCCCTAAGGGATTTAAATAGGGGATGAAAGTTTGTTTGGAAAATCGACATTTTCGCGCGGGCGAAGCCGCTGGCAAAATCTAGTTGGTACCTGGGTCGAATATGGCCAGCCGATAAATATGGCCACATACTATTATTTCTAAAACGCAACACTTTATAAAACTGAACGCGACGGTATACGATCGCGGCCGAGCCACGTATCCGAGTAGCGCCCCCGCCACCCCTCTCGCACAGACGCCAGTCGCTCAGATTTCGTGGAAGTGGGAAGCCGCGCTGCCGTTATAAAAACATTCAAGTAAATTCGGTCCTATATTTCTGTTAGTTTTCGATTTTATTGTTTTTTATGTACGTTGCCATGCTGTGCGGCAATTGTATTTTGATATTTTTTTGTGTAGTTCTCAAAATAATAATGTGTTTATGAGTCGTCTGAATAAAGAAAAAAAAAATGGCGTGACTGAAAATATGGCCAATTTCATTATCACTATGATGATGATTAATTATAATTCCTTCTCATTTAATTTTAAAACCATTCCATTCCATTCGTGCCATTCCTAAATATATATTTTTTTTATAAAAAAACAGACGTCTTCTTTTACTTAATTTGCCTTTTTAAATACTTTTAAAGTGATACAGTAAATATGGCCACACCCGTGGGCATATTTACCTACCCTGTCGTAAATATGGCCAAATTTTTAAATTTACGAAAAAGTAAAGAATATCTGTTAATATTCAATATTTTTATTGTTTTTTTGCTACAATATGAAAGATTCTTAAGTACGCTTTATAAATAAATACCGTGGCTTACCCTCCAATCTTAAAAACTATAAAAAAAAAGACACGAAACCTTAAGGTGGCCATATTCGACCCAGGTACCTTACATTATAAATTCACTTCAATAATTTCAATAAGTACTTAATTGTTTAGATCTTTTGAATGATACTGGGAAAACCTTGGGAAAACAATTGACTGCATCACTGTCTGTACAGTAACGAGTTGACGTTATCAGGTGAAGCACGGGACCCGAAGTACCCACTCTTACTCGTGCTTCACCCAGGTGGAGAACCTACGTAAAGCATTTAAGGTATATTTTTGGAGATAATATATTTTATCATCGTAACTGTACTTTAGGGTGCGAGTGAGCTTGGTACCCACTCGGCCCCCACGCCTCACGCTCGGCTGCACTTGGGCTGGTGCATGTGACAGGAATTCCATTAGTACATTTGGGACTCTGGGTGAATAGTATAGTATGGCAGTTGTTTGACGATTGGTATTCCTTTACGACTATTAATTCGAAAAGACGTTACTAAAAGACTCGTTAAGTATATTGTGGTAAAATATCGACATGTGCCGATATACATCGGAGCAGATTATGTGAGGTTACTCTTATCGACGGAAATCGACTCGTTTTCAATTAAATATTAGTGTGTAGTGAGTGACTAGTGCTGTAGATTGATATCGCGCATCGTTCCGTACAGCCGTACAGCGTGATGGAATGTCCGGTGGTCCACTGCTCTACGCGGATACAACTCACTGCAACTGGACCTCATACGTTTCTTCGCCTTCTTCAATGTTTGTCCTCCCAACCCAATGCTGGTGTAGATCTTTACCAAATCTGTTAAGCACCTACACGTTTACAATGTTGTTAGGTGACCACATAAACTTGTTGAAGATTGAACTCGTGTGTATACACAGTAGGACCGCTTGCACACATCTCTTCTAAAAACATTACGGAGCACAACCCGAAAGGAGGAAGAAGTCGTGGTAGGTCCAGAGTCGTTCCATGTATCCGTGTACACTGTCAATGTTTGAGGAATCCATACCACTATTACCACTCCATACGCTCGACGTTGCGCGTTGTCCGCGTACGAGTCGCGTCGCGTGGCGCGGCGCATGACGTGGTCAGTCGCATTCAAATAAACTATTGAACCGTAAGCGCTACTCAAGCTTATTTCCGGTTAGAACGTTGTGTGACTCAGCGCCGTGTGCGCTGGGGGCCTGGGGGCAGGGGGCAGGGGGGCAGCTCGCGTCTCGCAGTCTAAATGACACTAGTTCGACATGTTTGTGCGCTAAATATTGCGCTTGTCTCAGTGATGTGGGCAAGTGGACCTTCCCCACGTGTGGCGTATGACTGCATGCTGCCCCCGTCTCACCTGGTAGTCTGGTACAATGAGCTGGCGAGGACCGCGAACTATTTTAGAACTCAATTTGAGTCGGGGTCGGGGGATTTTCGTAAAAATGATTTGACTTGTGAGGACGTTAGTCGTTAACCTCCAATGTTTCCGTAACTTAATGGAGGGAGGTATGGTCAAGAACAAAATAAAAACATACCAATCGAATTGAGAACCTCCTCCTTTTGGGAAGTCGGTTAATAAAGTTATCGCAATGACTGGGAAGTGGGAGTAAAGACGTGCCTTTCGGCTTCGTTATGAGTACTCTTACACCCTTCATAATATTGGAAACTTGTAAATGACCTTCTTCAAATGCATATTGTTTAAGAACACTGGTTTTTTCAGATGTAAGTTCCCTGGTACCACAGTATAAATATCGTTACCGTGCTGTTACTTCGTGTTTTTGGTACAGAATAATAGATGTCGCCCCGCCACCCTTCTGTAGCAATTAAATTATTGTGCGAGTCCGCCGTCTTTTCCGTTTGTTATTTTATTATAGTAGTATCTATGTATTCTTCTTTTTGAAGTATCGTATAAGTATTCTACTCTTTGGTATTCTACGTTTTGATGTCTAGGTCTAGCATGCTACTATGACCTATGACACGGTCACGGGTTCTCATTGTTACAAATGTTTTTAATTAATTTAGGCAGTGGTCAAATAACGCGAAATAAACTGTAGGGGAAAGATTCATATAAGTAATGGGGTTTCTGTTTGTTAAGTTCGAACATGACAAGTTCACCTCGTAAATTATAGTGTAGTCCGCCACAGCTAGCACGGTATGCGGGCGGCGCCGGCCGTGCAGCGCTGCAGGCGAGTGTGCATTACTGTGGCGTGTGTGTAGTGCTTGTGCTGTGTACTGACCGTGTGTTGTCTCGTGTTGCAGGTGATGCGCGGGTGGTGCGTGCGGTGGAGCGGCGGGGCGCGCGCGCGCCTGCGCTGGCTGGCGGCGCTGCTGTGCTGGGGCGCGCTGGCGGCGCTGGCCCTGCCGCGCCTGGCGCCGCCGCCGCGCCGCGCCGCGCCCGCGCCGCCCGCGCGCCTGCTGCTGCAGTCGGAGCCGGCCGCGTCCACCCCGGCGCCGCCCGCCACGGCGCTGCCGCACACCGACACGCGCGTGCTCACGGAGGACGAGCTGCGCGCCGACGCCGAGCGGCGCCTGCCCTCGCTGCCGCTCTCCTACTGGCACAAGCACCGCAACGACCAGCACAAGTTCCTCAAGAAGAAGGACTGCGCGCCCTTCCCGTCCATCTACGACCTGGAGTTCCACAACACGTACTGGCAGACGCTGCGCTCGTCCAACGGCGTGTTCCACATGTTCGGCGCGTACCTGGACGCGCGCAACACGTCGCAGATCGGGCCCGCCGTGCGCATCCTGGCCGTGCACGACCGCATCCAGCCGCGCCTCACCACGCACTGTCAGCTGTGGTTCGAGGAGCACGCGGCGCCCGTGGTGGTGCGCGTGCTGGAGTACAAGTACGTGTGGAACAACAAGTGGGGCAACTACCGCAACAACGTGCTGCAGCCGTACCTGCTGGCGTGCGTGCTGCCGCCCGAGGTGCGCTCGCTCGTGCCCGCGTCCGTGTCGCTGGTGGAGGGTGCGTGCGACCGCGCCACCAACAACCTGCGCGTGCACTACGCGCGCCCCACGCCGCCCGCCACGCGCAAGGAATTCGCCGTCTGCGTCAAGGGCCTGGACTTCCTGTACGAGGACCTGTCCGTGCGGCTCGTGGAGTGGATCGAGCTGGTGCGCCTGCTGGGCGCCGACAAGATCTTCTTCTACGAGCTGCAGGTGCACCCCAACATCACCAAGGTGCTGGACTACTACGCGGCGCAGGGCGTGGTCACCGTGACGCCCGTGACGCTGCCGGGCGGCCAGCCCAACCTGCCGGGCCTGCAGCACATGTACCTCAAGAAGAAGCTCAACCACAAGCGGCAGATGGAGCTGATCCCGTACAACGACTGCCTGTACCGGCACATGTACGAGTACCGCTGGCTGGCGCTGCTGGACATCGACGAGGTGATCGTGCCGCTGGAGGACGGCGACTGGGCCGGCCTCATGAAGCACGTGTTGCCGCTGGCCAAGCCGGCGGCCGGCAAGCCGTCGCGCTCGTCGTACCACGCCTCCAACCTGTACTTCCTGGACTCGCTGGGCCACCAGCACGGCTGGGAGGACGGCGTGCCGCACTACATGCACATGCTGCAGCACGTCACGCGCACCAAGAACTTCACCAAGCCCGGCCAGTACGTTAAGGTGAGCTCACCACCTCACTCACTCTACTGCTCTACTCGCTGTATCGATGGCGAATTGGCGATGTCTACTCTCTGACCACTAAACTCGTAGTTTTGGCTCAAGTTACCACAAGTTAGTTGTATCACTTAATGCATGAATGTAGTTACGTGAGCCCCTAAAATGGATGACAACATGATTCGACAGTTGTCCCTTCTCTCGAAACTCGATGTGTTTTAAAAACATCGAGTCGGTCCATACACGGTCCAGCTGGGCCATAGCAGTTTTTGCCATGCCAATCCGCCTTCTAACGTCCTTTTCACATGACCCGTAATATTCGCTATAATGGAGCCTAGGTATGTGAAGTCGTTGACGATTTTTAGGTTAAGTCTGTTGGTCATGGTGAGCGACATGCTACGATCGACTGTCATGACCTTGGTCTTGGCTCTGTTTATGAGTAGCCCCATCTCCCTGCTGGTCCATTCCAATCTCTTCAACAAGATGCACATTTCCTCTTCATTGGCCGCAAAAAGTGTGGTGTCATCAGCATACCGCTAGATTTGTGATCTTTTTACCGCCGATGGAAACGCCGCCCTCCCAGTCTTTATACTCCCCATAAATGTTGAACAAGATAGGGGAAAGTATACACCCTTGTCTGACCCCCTTTCTGAACGAAAACGGTTTGGACAGTGTGCCGTCAATCCTGACCAGGCCTTGGTTGTTAGAGTATAGAGACTGAAGTAGGCAGATTGCAGATGTCCCGGTACCCCGAGTTCGAAGAGTACTTACTTTCCACAGGTTCTGCCAGTCAACGCAATCAAACGCCTTGCTGTAATCGATGAAGCACATTACAAATGAGGTGTCATATTTGTAAGACTTCTCAATGATTTGCCTGATATTGAGAATTTGCTCTCGATTGCCTCTACCCTTGACGAATCCAGCCTGCTCCTGCGGGATCTGCCAGTCGAGGAAGTGCCTTATGCGGTGGTTTGTAATATGCAGGAGGATCTTACTGCTATGAGAGATGAGAGTCAGGGTCCTGTAGTTGTCGCAAGTTCTGGTCGAGCCTTTTTTATGCAGGGGGAGAATAACGGATTCGGTCCAGTTCTTTGGCCATTTGCCTGTTTGCCAAATGCAGTTGCAGATGTGATGAAGACAGTCGATGCCTCTGTCACCCAAGGCGCTTAGAATCTCGGCCGTTATTTGGTCTGGTCCAGGGGCTTTCCTGCATTTTAGTGCTGCGATTGCTGCTGTTTCTTCGGTTCGCAGTATTGAGGGTTCTAAGTCTAGGCTTAAACTGGGGCCTGGTGCCATCAGAGCACTCGGTTGATGGTCATAGAGCTTTTGACAGTATCCACGCCGCCTCTCTGCTATAGCTTCCAACACGCTAACCCTTGTTTTTGGTTTGAACTGTCTGGATATGAGGCGAACTTTTTTGAAAAGGTGAGGTCTGGAACTTCAAAGAGTGAGTTTCTATCACCGAACAGATGTCCACCAGAAAACTGTTCTTGTCTCTTCGACAATTCTTCTTGACTTCTTTCCAGAGTTCGGAGTATTTCTTTCTGACGTCTCGGCATTGCAGATCTTTCATTCTTACCTCTTTGCAGTCAGTCATCATCATCATCATCATGCAATTTGCAGTCATCATGCATCAGATCAGTTCCCAGGTGTCGTCGGTTAGCCATGACTTGTTCTTGGTCGTCATGACATTGTCCTTTCTCTCTGCTTTGATTGTGTCCAGAGTTATACCAATCTGGGATTTGAGGTGGTTCCAGCACAAATTTGCGTCATCACCCGTTGGAGCACAAGCTTCTGAGAGTTTTCCTTCAACGATAGACTGAAATCGCACTCTCTCAGGAGGATCCAGTGTTCGGGGCTTGCGTGTTGTTTTCCTCGGAGCCTTTAGTCTAAGCGCAAATTTAGCTATGAGCAGATTGTGATCAGAGCCACATTCCGCGCCTGGGTAGGTCTTCACATTCCTTACGGACGACTTCCAGCGTGTGTTCACAAGTATTAATCAATCTGATTTCTATGCAAAGGTTCCTGCCAATGCAGTATTCAATTAAACGAAAAATGCCATAAGTAACATGAATGCAACTAATAAATCGGTACTTACTTATTTTAGGGTAGTCATTAGTATAATTACACTAGGAACATGCAATTAAATTACCCATTATTAAGTCTTGTTTTTAGGGTTCCGTACCCAAAGGGTAAAAACAGAACCCTAATACTAAGACTCCACTGTACGTCTGTCTGTCTGTCACCAGGCTGTATCTCATATATAAAGAAGATAAGTAAGTTCGTGTCGCATGTGTTCCAGGCGTTCCACGAGACGGACCGCGTGCTGGCGCTGCACAACCACTTCCCGCTGGCGTGCCTGGGCGGCGCGTGCAGCACCTACGCGCTGGACACGAGCACGGCGCGCCTGCAGCACTACCGCGCCGACTGCGTGTCCGCGCTCAAGTCGTGCAAGGAGCTCAAGGCCGAGGCGGTGCGCGACGAGGCGCTGTGGCGCTGGCGCGAGCCGCTCGTCGCCAGTGTGGACGCCGTGCTGCGCGCGCTCGCCTTCCTGCCGCCGCTGCCGCACCGGTGACGAGCTCCTAGCTTAGTCTTATGTATTAAATGCTAGTATTAAACGTATTTTTATAGTTACTCTATATGGTGTTTCATTGGATATTTCATGCTTTGTAGCATCGTCCTCAGCTAAACTTGAGAGAAGAGTCGATGCTTCCGACAGTTATGGAGTCGGTGCAACACCTTGCGAACTCACAGCTACTAACACTGGTCGTGCTGAACTGGATAGACAAGCTGCCTACTGTATCTTATCGTATCTTTTGCCGATACCTTTGTGATATAAAAGGGCACGAATACGATCGGTTTAATTTTGAAAAAATAGCAAAAAAATACGAATGACGGCTATAAGAAATACAAATCCGTTCTGTTTTAAAATCCGGATTTTAACAACGGATTTTTGGTCCAAGCCGGATTTTACGGATTTTTCATGAAAATAAATAAATCTAACCATATTGGTTTATATTTTTCTAATATTATTTCTCGGTATCAAACTAGAACAGGCATCAGAATGGGGCAAAGGGAGATCTATCCAACCGTTGTCGACTTGGAAAAGGCCTTTGATACGCTGAAGTGGTCTAGCATCTGGTCCCACTTACTGGAAATAAGAGTGCCGCCGAAAATCGTCCGCCTGCTGGAGAGTATTTATAAGAAGTATTCTAGTACACTACAGTACACGCGGGACTCCGCCAAGGCTGCCTCCTGTCGCGTTATTGACAGAATTATGCTTTGCATCACTAAAAATGGGCGCCGGGGCATAATAATAATTTATTTATTTGTCAGAAAACAATGATCCATATTATGGTTAGTAAAAATTGAAATTTATAAACTACTTACCTATGTTAGTAGGCACAAAAATCACAAAATAAATATTATAAAATTGAATAAATTGGATTCACGATTTAAAATAAAATAGTAACATTAGTCTGTACGTGAACCATACAGCAGTGGTTCACGTACTGAAAGTCTAAACGTTCAGAAAACGCACTCAGGATACTGTTGCGGCTGCCCCGCATCCTACGCACCAGGGATGTGCACCGTTTGCGCATGATTGTGTGGAAACAATCCACACGAGCTTCGGCAAACATCCCCGACGACAATCATCCGCATAGAGTGGGAATTATCCAACTTCGTGGAAGAATTGGACTACGCCGATGACCTTATACCAACGCCGACATGCGAGCAAAATTGAACGATCTACGTCAGGAAGGGCCAGAAACGGGCCTTAAAATAAACATTAGGAAGACCCAGGAGATGAGAACTGGTGTGAAGAATAACTCGTGCACGCGCCCACAAGTTTACTTACCTCGCCACGGGAGCGTCGTGGCAGAGACTAGCTGGGGGCTGTGAAGAACATCGCTCCACGGATCGCCGAAGCCCGAGCTACTTTCACGCAGCTGTGACCTGTTTGGCAGTCGTGGAAACTGGTCCAAAGGATTAAACTAAAGATATTCGGGTTCAATGTAAAACCCGTGCTGCTTTACGGGTGCGAAACGTGGAAGGTAAAAAAGTTCATCTCACGCCGAAGTCTTCGTTAACCGCTGTCTTCGTCGCATTCTCGGGATTTACTGGCCCGAGACCATCTCCAACCTTGAGCTTTTTTTACACTATTCCCAAACCACTGTAACTTTTATTAGCCTGAACAACAGTAGCGACCACAAGGAACGCGCCGAGACAAACGATTATCTACGAAGTCCCAGAAAAACGATTTAACTGTCTTGGATACAACGAAATTAATCAGAAAAGAATAGCGGAGGAGTAGGAAAAACATAATTTCCACTTCCCTCTATATCAGCAGGAGACAGAACAGAACAAGGCCAATAGGCACTAGGCACACAGGGACGTATACAACTGGGATAAGCCCAGTTGCCTAGCACCACGGATATTATTGTCATTAATATTTATTACTGGGTTCTAAGTTGTTAAGCTGTTATAATAATATTTGATTCCAAGAACAACTCCGGATGTAACCTGTAGGTACACTATTAAACATAATAGGTATTACGTTCATTCTGCCAAAGACTACACTCCCATAAAATGGAATCCGCAACCGTTCTCCAACGACCGATTCGCCACTGGACTGTTCGTCAACAGGACGATTCATTTATTTCCGTTTCGCCAACAGAATCTTTCATCTATGGATCATTTCATCCAAAGACCGAAAATGTGATGTGCTGATTGTTCAAAATAGCGGTCGGATGTAGAACATTGACAAAAAGGCGAGGCAACAATCTTGATGGAAAATAATTTACTCTTAAAGTTACCATGACCTGTGAGAAATTGGGCAACACAGTGATCAACCTTTTTGTTTTTCGGGTGGTTGGAAAATCATCAAATTACCCCCCGCTCTTGGGCAGAGCGAAAGGGAGTGTCAGACTTCTACTGACTAAAAACCACCCATGTTCCTTCTTAGCCCTTTTGTCTCTCGTGCGCAGTAGTACATTGAAGCACGGCGCTGTACTTCAAGATCGACTGGAAGTACCCCCCTGCCAGTACGCGAATTTACAAAACCTATACCATTAGAGTCAAAGTGCGAACTGAACTGGCTTAGCTTTTGTGTGACAAAAACTTGAACAAACCCTAATCCATTCTAGTACAGAAATTGACCGAAATCGACTAGACTTTGTTAGATAAATTCGCACTAACATTGCAGCAACAAATGCTATACCATGAGTGAAAGTGGAAACTGAACTGGCTTAGCTTTTGTGTGAGATTGCGAGTACAAATAATAAAGTTTTTTATATGTAGGTAAGTAAATAAAATACAAAACGCAGATAATTATTTTTATAAACATGATTTGCTTGGTATTTTTACAATTTAAACTTAGTAACAGTCAGTCTTATTTAAGTATGGCACATACAGAGTCAAAATATCTATAGAATGACTCTTTTGCTTCCACACTACACCTTAATTAGTAGATTAAACGCTTGAGCAACTTTTATTCGATGAGAATGATCATAGTTAATGGTGATCACCACGCTCTTTCCTTCTCTCAATAAAGTCGATCTTTTTTGAGTTACTGGCGTAACTTTTAGAAACTTTATATTATTATTTATACTCGCCGAACAATTAAAGTTTCTATTGCATCCATTTTTTTTATTATCCTTTTTATTTTTCTTCGATAGTTGATATATTATGTTACATAACTTACGAAATTCGTGGCGAGAACAGTTTGGAAAAGTTTTGTTAACAATCCAATTAGTATTTGTACTACGAGAAAAAGCTATGATAAAGTTGTCACTTTTTTCGGTGCAAGTGTCACCATTTGTAAGTTTACACAGTTACACTGAACTTGTGCTTGAACATTATCGTGACTCTTCTCCTCCAACTTTAAATAGCAGATATTATCGCCCAAGATATCACTTAAAACGGCTTTTATCATGGTTTTCGTACTAGTACATAACCTTAAAACAATGCAACAGCGGCAACTAATGATCATAATCGTAACAGAAGTGAATGCATGAACAAGTCGACGCCGCCGCTGACCAATCGCGTTCGCGATAAACAAATATGTCGGTGAGACTCTACTCGACTAGGTTTTGTTTGTACGTAATGTTTGAAAATATCTCAACAAAAGCTCATCTATTTCAGTAAATATGTATCATACAGTACTAGGTTTTGACGTGCATTTTCTTTGAAAATATCAAGGCAAAAAGCTAATCCATTTGAGTCACTTATTTTACTGAGTTAGATTAGGTTTTGTTGAGTAATATGCATATACAAAAGCTCATCTATTAGAGTCTGGCTCGTGACTCAAATAGTATAGGTTTTGTAAATTCGCTGCCAGTACCGGTAAGGCTTCAGTATACTAACCGTCCTATACTTTACAAAAGAAAATCAATGCCAACCGCTGGCTTTGAACTCTTTGAAGTAATTTACGTCGTACCGCTCCTATGGAGGCCCTATCGGCCCAAACTGGTGCCCCGTAGCACATACACCCCAAATAAGTAGGTAACCAACCTAGAGCTGTTGGAGAAATGCCTCGAGAGCCCGATCGACCTCCGGATCAAGCGTCGCAAGTGGAGATGGATTGTTCACACGCTCCGAAGGGACCCCGAACACATAATACATATATACTCGATCAAGCTTGGACTGGAATCCCCAAGGGAAAAGAAAGCGTGCATGGCCGTTCTCGTCAAACCTGACTCCGCACCGTGTTGGCAGAAGCGACGAGCATCGGAATGACGCGCATGACATGGAGCGAGGTGAAGCAAGACCAACTACCACGATGGAGGACATCGCTGTGGACGCCCTCTGCCCCATCTAGGGGACATTGGACATTTAATCAAGCGAAGGCAATGTTGTTGCCAAAGAACGAGTGAATCAACAAAATAAACAAGAGAATTTTTAGACACATTTCGTCGGCGATTCAAAATTATAGGTACTCATCCATAGACACTGTGACGGCTAATGGCGATACGCGATAGTACTGCCTACCCCGTTGAGTTGGTCCACTCCCTGTCTCCTTGAAGTAAGTCGCCAGTTATCACTTATATTATAAGTAAGTGATAACTGGCGACTTACTTCTTCCTACGGGGATTTTACAGGGGTTTAGGTTGTGTACCTAATTGTACATCCAGACTTCACTCGTAATGTTGAAGAAGGTACCATGTAATGTGTGGGTGGGGGGGGGGGCGAGCCACTATGGAGATCACAATAACACTTTGCCCGACTCGGAAATCGTACCCAGGACCCCATGCGCAGTAGTTGCGCTGACTCGCGCTTGCGACTTGCGACCACCCGTGACCCGAGCAACGGGACAGTCTCACACATACACATCAAGACTTCCACGCGAGCGAAGTCGCGGGCAACACCCTTCTTTTATTTTATTTATTTAATAACAATGCATACTTTTACATAAATACATATCTAATACTTTACTAGTTTACTACATGGTACAATGTGCTGTCATCAGCAAATAGTACCATTAGTACCAAAGGCATTTGGGCATGGGATGGTTTGTGTCCAGGATGCTCATTAATGTATATTAAGTTAGATTTTTTTTAGGTAGGGTAGTAGGTAGCTATAGCTAGGTAGGGTAGTAGGTAGCTAGGTAGGGTAGTAGGTAGGTTAGTACGTAGGTAGCGGTAGGGCAGTAGATAGGTAGGAAAAACGCATTGCAACGCATGCGCGGGTTCAGCTAGTCCATACATAATAGTAGTTTATGCGACTGTGCATAATGAAGGGCATTACAACACCCGTCGGGGCTGTGGATATTGAAAGGTTACCGCGGCTCCGACACAAGGGCGAAGAAGAGGGAACATGGGTTGGTTTTTAGTCAGTAGAAGTCTGACACTCCCCTTCGCTCTGCCCAAGAGCGGGGGGGGTTATTCGATGATTTTCCACCCACCAAAAAAAAAAAAAAAAAGGGCACTCGTGGCTCGTTTCTTAAACCCACACTTGTGTTGTAATGCCTAATTATGTATAGTTGCATACACTAATTTATCTACCCGAATATCATAAGGGCTCTATGATGGGCTCAGGAACCATATAGTCCGGGAGGTAGCGTTGCATTTTAGGTAGTGTTTTTACGCCGATCGGTTGCCATCTTGTTCAATAGATCTCGAATGACTGAGAAGTGAACCAAGCGTCAGCTGACGCACCCGCGGTGGGTGTAGGATTGAAAGGTTACGGAAGTAGCGAATAAACAAAACAATTTAAGTCATAGTACGCCGGCTGAAACTGTTTTCATAAATATATTACATCATACTGAGCTAAAAAAAAATCGTCAGCTGCATGGTGGAGGGAGGATTATGCGTCAGCCGCTCGCATGAACTTGTAAAAGAAACACGTAAAATATTTTCGCTGCTATCCGTTATACTGCCGACTGATGGGGGTACTTGATCTCCCTCGAACCATTTGAAGATATATTTTTCTTCTCTTTCTTTCCATCCCCAGTCAATGGGAGATAATTGAGAAGGCTCTTTCAGGTGAGCATGGCTCCAAAGGTGCGCGATGTACGACGTTCGCAGTAAATGCTGGCGTAGCTCCGATTTGCATGGTGGGAAGATAGCTTCATCGATACGGTTTTTCCACTTCAGCATAATATCGTTCTTAGATCATTAGTTTCATAGTTTTTAATAAATGTGGCAACTCGTGTAGCGTTGACGTCGTTTATCCCTTTGAATCCGTACATACGACAAACAAATTCTTCAATCGTTGCGAAGACGTCGTCCATTGTACAATTCGGGATATTTGTAATATCCACCAATGCTTGCATATATGCATGAGATTATCGCGACAATTGTAAGGGCTTATTTTTCCCTTTCCGCGGAGGAAGGAGACAGCGTTGTAGCAATGCTCTAATATTTTTAACTTTTGCTGCGTCAGCTGACGGTCTTTCCACCGCTACCCACGCAGCTGATTGTTGTTTTCGTACTTTTGATAATTTAAACAATCACGTAGTTAAATTTCATCCGGCGTACTATAACTTAATTTTACGTGTTTCTTTTACAAGTTCATGCGAGCGACTGACGCATAATCCCCCCTCCACCATGCAGCTGAAGATTTTTTTTCAGCTCAGTATATTGTAAAACATTTATGAAAAAAGTTTCAGCCGGCGTACTATGACTTATTTCTTTTTTTTTTCTTACCACTTCCGGAACCTCCCACACCCGCACCCACCGCTACTTGAGCAGCTGACGGTTGGTTCACTTATTGGTCATATAAGATCAACCATCAATGAAAATATCAGCCGGCTTACTATGACTTTTTCATTTGCAACGCTACCTCCCGGACTAATAGGGAAATGACCAGCATTGTTACGCCGTAATGCAATAAAAAATAAACAGGTTATTAGTTGCATTCGTCGCTGCATTTACGTTATCTGGCGGAGTGTTCATGTTAATTTCTGAGTCACTATCACTCATTTTCGACAGAAATAAAGAACTTATCAGAAAATTTGTCTACTCAATGAAAGGGAATAAAAAGCTAACGAACAAATGACAGCTCGAAATGGCGGCGTTTCGGATATCTGTAATTTTTTTTAAATCATATGCAAACGAACAATAAGTCACTATTCTTGTGTCACTCGAAATCAAAATGTCGTGCGATTTATGATTAAAATCATACTGGAGGTCTAAAATGGCCACTTCAGCAGATCAGAATATGAATTGACCTTTCAAAATAATAACTGCGTTTGTGACCATTTTACGAATTTAACGCAATTCATATTGTTTTCCTATTATTACTTACCTATGATCTATTTTCCTTAATGGTCCCAGACGCTGTTACTATTATGAAAGGTCATTTACGCTTTTTGACGCAATTCCTATTATGATCTGCTAAAGTGGCCGTTTTAGACCCCCTGAATTGAGGTTTCGTATCGATAGGTATCTGTTTTAATGTAGATACTAGAATAGCACACTCACTTGAATTTGACACCTGTTCCAAATTTAGGGCCAGTTTCACCGGTTACGGATAAAGTGTCAGATAGTTATCTGACAGATAATGCTATCAAAAGTTGTAGTTTATCTGGCAGATAAGTTCCGGATAGGCTATCAGGGACTTATCAGCAAGTGGTGAAACCGGCCCTAAAACTCATAACCTACTGTTTTCAGTAGGTTATGAGCTCATTACAGTTCTGTTAATTTCTGCTGGTTGGTAATGCTGGTCATTGCCTATGGTTTTTGAACGCATTATAGAGGGTTTATGGTATTTGGGTAGATAAAAATATAAAAAACTAACACCGTCACGGCAAGATATGTGAAAGCTTTAAAAGTAGTCCATATTAAGAGAGACGCCTGCCAAACGAGTAATAGCAAATAGTTTCAAATCGTTGAGTACCTAAACCACCATTAAAAAAATAAAAGCATTACGGAGTGTAGAGAAGAATAAAACATTTAGATATTTTAACCCACTTAAGTGACTTAAGAGAGGTAAAGACTCAAAAGTCAACGAAGTGGTAAAAACTAACGAACCTATTTTAGAACTAATACATACAGTCGAACAAGCTAATAAGTATACTGGGTAGAGATTTTTATAATTCTATAAGTTCTATAACACTGAAAATATTGATGGTAATTTTGTTTTATCAAGTGTTTCGCATTAAGCGACTGATGTCAAACGCTGTATCGTTTGACACCAGTCTCTAAATGTATATCTATATAATCTTAAAAGTAAATACAAGTTGGCTGGCTGTATACTTATTAGCTTGTTCGACTGTACGACGCTGCCGTTAACTTCGCACCGCTTCTTCATTCTGTGCATGAACGGGATCATGGCGACTTGGCGAGGTTACACCAGAGTTGACTGCTCTATTGACGGAGAATACGTCGGTAATATGAGTTCCACTGACGACATGCTACTTCTATAATAGGCGCCTCCATTACAGCATACCTAAGGAAACTCCTCGCCGCGCGCCGTACATGTGGATTACACCGGGGCTAGTTGATAAGTGAACTCTTGATATTCCAATCTCCTAATCATAAAGTGACGCACGTATAATTATAATATTAGGTCCCATTAAAATAGGTGGACAAATTTTAACACCGCGTTCAGTATGTCTAACCAAACATAATTATCTAAATAAAAAAAACACTGATCAAAGTTATTATATTTGACATAAAAATTTTGGGTAACTAACACTCTTTGCGTATTTTCGCTAGTTGTTTTATTTTCTTGTAAGTATCTAATGCGTTTTTCTTATTTTCTATTTTTACCATTGTCCTTAATTTGGTGGTCTGAATGATTTTTAAAAATTTGTCCACCTATGATACGTGCGTGCAGTCTATTGGTCACATACCAGAAGAGAATCAACGCCTGGCGCGTATGGAATAACAATGATCGTAAAATTGTATGCAAAAATGTCTGCTGTTACTGTTTGTTGTATTGTAATGATACAATGTGATATAGCGGATAATCTCCATTTATTATTTAATATAAAAAGACTTACATCGGATACAATCAATCTTGTTCATGTTCTAGTTGACCAGAGAGAATGAGTGGGATGTGTTCACAGACAATCATCTACAATTAAGGCATTGACACATGAACCTGTTTCTACTATAAGGCTATGCCTACACAATATACAACATCCTCCCCTTCTTATAAACAAAGTTGTAATTCTACTTTACTATTCAACATTAATTTTTTACTTAACATAATCACTTAAATAAGCAGGGCGTTTTACAATTCTACTACTTCTAGTTTTTACAATCTCTTTGTCCGTTACAACATTATTTGGGTTTACATTTCTACTCCCACCTTCGCTTTCAATATTATTGGGATTTACATTTATCTTTTCTCTTTCTGTTACATTATTATTTGGATTAAACTCTATGTTCCTATCAATTAGCTCTTCATCAATCACATAATCACTGTCATTTTTCTCCTTATATTTACCTCCTTCTATTAACATCTTTCTATTTCTCATTATTACCTCTCCATTTTCCTTTTTTACATAGTAGGATCTTGGATTACAACTTTTTCTTATTACTATACCACTTTCATGCGGTTTTCTATTCGACTCATCCTGTATTTTAACTACCTGACCTTCCTTTAATTCTGACAACTTTCTACTACCTCTATTATAATATTCTTCTTGTAAAATTTGTTTTTTAATCAAAGTATCTCTGTATTTATCTCTAATCTGTTCATTATACATTTTATTTGTATTTATATTTGGCAGAATATGTTTCACTTGTCTATTAAACATCAATTCAGATGGAGACTTATTACTTTTACTTTCTATAGGTGTATTTCTATACATAAGCAATCCTAAGTGAATATCTTTATTATCATAAATCAACTTTTTTAACAACTTTTTAACTGTTTGAATATGTCTTTCTGCCAAACCATTACCTTGATGATGTTTGGGACTTACAATTTTATGTTCAAAGTTCCACACTTTAACAAAATTTTTGAATTCTATGCTTGTGAACTGACTTCCTGAATCTGTGTAAATTATGTTAGGTATACCATTTCTAGACAAAATTTCTTTTAATTGATCCATTACAGTTTTTGCATACAAATCTTCTAATTGTTTTACTTCCACAAACTTACTGAATGAATCTACTAACAAAATATAAGGTTTTCCAAAAAGAAAAAATATGTCCGCTGATAGAATCTGCCATGGCCCTTCAGCTATTTCTTTATTAATTATGGGTTCTTTTCTATTGTTGTCTTAATAACTTTTACACATATCACAATTTTTTATTAAATCTTCTATCTCCTTACACATGTTAGGCCAAAATAAAGTCTTCCTAGCTAATGCTTTACACTTTTCTATGCCTAAATGAGCATAGTGAATATTATTCAGAATTTATTTCCGCATACTTGTAGGTATTACAATCTGATTATTTTTAAGAATCAAGCCATCACATTCTCCTAACTCATCTCTATAGCTATAATAAACTTTTGCTTCACTTTGTACTAATGATTTATTTTCTGACCATCCATTTCTAATGCAATGTAATACTAACTGTAATTCCCTATCTTTCTTTGTTTCATTCTTCAATTGACTCATTTTTGCATCTGTAATATGGTAACTATTCACAACTGTACCAACATGAGTTTCAAGATCTAATTCATAAGACTTCTCTGTATTATTTAGATAGGATCTACTTAAATGATCGGCTATTAGTAACTCCTTTCCTGGCTTATACTCTAAATCAAACTGATAGTGTTGTAAAGCAGTTCTAATCCGTTGTAATCTAATTGGGCTTTTGTTCAGAGGCTTTGAAAAAATGGATACCAGCGGTTTATGATCTGTTTCAACTTGAAACCGTTGACCATACAAAAATTGATTGAATTTAGTGCATCCATACAAAATAGCTAAGCTTTCTTTTTCTATTTGACTGTAATCTTTCTCTGTATCTGTCATTGCTCTAGATCCATACGCTATTGGTTGACCTTCTTGCATAATAACAGCACCTAATCCTTCTTTGCTTGCATCCACGCTTAAAGTTATTTTCTTATTTATGTCAAAATATGCTAATGCAGGAGGTTCACTAATTAATTTAAGTATCAAGTTGTAAGCTTCTTTTTGCCTAACCTCCCATACAAATAACACATTCTTTTTAATTAATTCTCTAAGTGGAGCAGTTATTTCAGATATGTTAGGAATAAACTTTGAAATATAGTTTATCATACCTAGAAACCTTAGTACTTCTTTTTGATTTTTTGGTTCTGGCATCTTCTTTATTGCTTCTGCTCTCTCTCTATCTATTTTTAAACCATCTTTAGTCAAAACATGTCCTAAGTACCTACTTCACTTCTTTTTGATTTATTTTACATTTTTCAACATTAAATTTTACACCGTGTTCTCTAGCTCTTTGTAGTACTTTTTCCAATATTCTATTACTTTCCTCTTCTGTTTTAGCGTAAATCAACAAATCGTCAATAAATGTACAGACTCCCTCCATATTAAAAATATTTGCATAAATTCTTTGAAACACTTCTGGACTCGAACACAGACCAAACGGTAATCTATTGAAACAAAACCTACCATAGGGTGTATTAAATGTAGTCAGTTGTTTACTGTTTTCACTTAATTTGACCATATAAAAACCTTTATTTGCATCTAACGTGCTAAATACTTTACTTCCTTTTAATTTGCAAGTAATTTCTTCCAATTTAGGTAACATTATTTGTTCTCTCATAATCTGAGTATTTAAGTATTGAGGATCCAGACATACTCTAAGTGAACCATTTGGTTTAATTGCAATTACCAAAGAACTTACAAAATCTGTAGGTGTATCAATTTTAGAAATAATCCCTTGTTGTTCCAAGCTATCCAACTCACTTTTTAACTTAGGCATTAACTTAAACGGTATATGCCTACATGGTTCTATTTTTCCTATCCAGTTATCTTTTAGTTTTATATCATATTCATAGTCTTTTATTAGCCCTATTCCTTGGAACACATCTTTGTATTTTTCATATAATGTATTATTACTCTGAATGTTATCAACAATGTTTCTTTGCACTATCTCAAATTCCAATAAAGTAGATAACCCTAAAATAGGCATTAAATTCTGTTCACACACTTGAAACACCACATTTTTAATTTTAGTTCCTATTTGACACTCTAAGGTTACTTGTCCTACAGTTTGGATTAAATTACCATTATAGTTTTTTAAAATTAAATTACTCACATTAAATTTATTCACATTCATGGACCTGCAACAATTTTTTGACAAAATGTTACACTGTGCACCGGTATCTATTTTAAAATTTATTATGTTATTACTTTTCACAAAAGTTACCTTTTGAAACCAATCATTATTAATATTGTTAACATATACCTCTTGTTTATCCTCAGTTTGTACGGCTCTTATTTCTTCCGACTTAGATCTGCACATTCTTGCAAAGTGGTTGATGCGCTGACACTTCATGCATCTCTTGCCATAGGCCGGACAACTTCTGGGTTGATGTTGAAAACCACAACGAGTACAGTTTTGTTTCCTCTTGTCTGTAGTCTTACTTCCATTCTTCTCTATTTTCTCATTTCTTATAAAATTTCTTCTATTATTATATCTTTGTTCTTCTGTTTTATCATTACTCTTGAAATTATTTTTCTTTTTTATATCTATCCCTTGTATTTTTGAGCAGCTAGCCTCTTTATATTCAGCAAACTCCTTTACTTGTTTCTCTACCAATTCTGCAGCTCTGCATATTTTTATAGCTTTTTCCAAAGTCAACTCGCTCTCTCTCAATAATCTATCTTTTATTTTGCTCTCTCTAATTCCAGCTATAATTCTATCTTTAATTAGTCTCTCCCTCATTTGACCAAAGTTACAATCCTGACTTAGCCTATTTAAGTCTGCTAAAAAGTCTTCAAAACTTTCTTCTTTCTGCTGTCTGCTGAAAAATTTGTGTGCATTGACGCTTTCATTACTTTTAGGTATGAAATACTCATTGAATTTTTCTATCATCTTTTCATAATTATACTCATTCTCTGCTATTCCAAAGCTTTCATAGATTTCAATTCCTTGGTCACCCATGGTGTGTAGGAACACTGCAACCTGTACCTCCTGGCTTTTATCTTTTAAACCTGCTGCAATTCTATACAGCTCAAATCTTTTCATCCACTTTTTATACTCTTCTGTGGTGCAATTTTTGATGGAATTTGGGGGTTTTAAGCCCAAAGCGTCCCTGGACACGCCTTCCGCCATTTTCGATAATCTTAGTTTTACAATTAGGTACTAATTACTTTCTTCACACTGTATCTAGTCTCTTATTTTATTTATATTCCGCAGCGCCATGTTGTATTGTAATGATACAATGTGATATAGCGGATAATCTCCATTTATTATTTAATATAAAAAGACTTACATCGGATACAATCAATCTTGTTCATGTTCCAGTTGACCAGAGAGAATGAGTGGGATGTGTTCACAGACAATCATCTACAATTAAGGCATTGACACATGAACCTGTTTCTACTATAAGGCTATGCCTACACAATATACAACACTGTTACCTACGGACACAGATACGGACTACGGTCGGACAGACAGACGGACAGGCCGAATCTATAAAGGTTACGTTTTTGCCATTTGCTAACGGAACCCTAATAAATGATTTGAATTTATTGCGTTTAGTTATCTAACTAAACTACAAACAAGAACTGGTTGCAATCATTTATTCCTAGGCGCTTAAAATATTTATGAGAAACGCCTGAAGTCACTTTCATAGCAAAAGATGTGGCAACAACTTGTTGATACAAACGTTTTTACTGATGTTACTAACAAATACTGAAAGCAATGTTATGTACGCACGGCACGACGAGTAATCAATCTATAACAGACCATCATACATTCATACCAGCCAGTTACCAGTACACCTGGCTATCTCTAAGTGGGTCATGGGTACAGTGAGCAACCTAAGCACAGTGAGCACAATTCAAACTCAAATACTCCGGTAGTAGCAGTGTAGCAGGCATGTGCCGCATCATCACGCATCTCACTGAAAAACAAAAGCTGAGTTTTGTTAGTGAACCTCTTTCTTACTTGCATTTCTGTCTCAAAACTATGCCGAGTAACTTTATCAAGTATAAAGGACTAATTTACTTACTTGATTTATCTTGCAACTGCCTAAATATACCTCGAGACAAAGACAATGCTGTTTGTGCAATATTTTGTTCATCATGCTGATCACTGATCACTGATCAGTGATCAGGCACAGACACAGTCAGACACTTCACGTACTTAGTGGAAGAGATGTTGATGTTGAAGCAGTAACAGAGATTGAACATAGAGCTCGTGGCTTAATCATAACTGCCGCTCGGCTCGATCTTTAGGTTAAGCCGCGCTTGCCTAGGTCGGTCTGTGGATGGGTGACTGCCCGACATACCGAGTTTCTTCCGTGCCTCGGTCCCGGCTGCCATATATATGCTTTGGCAGTCGTTACAGGTAGTCAGTGACCAGATTTTTTTCATATTTAGCGAGCCGGCGACCTCCTTAGCGTAACGAAGGTTGAGTGGGTGAAGCGTAACTCAGGGGCGACGACAAGCAAACTTTATTAGGGTAATGGCAAATGGTTTTTTAGTGGTAGTAGGTAGGTAGTATGTAGGTGGTAGGTAGGTGATAGGTTTATGTTTCAAAAGTTAGAGGGGGGGGGGGGGGGGACACAATGTTTTTAACTTTTGGAGCGATTATTTCCGAAATTATTGACATTATCAAAAAATGATTTTAGTAAACCCCTATTCATTTTTAGGGTTCCGTACCTCAAAAGGAAAAAACGGAACCCTTATAGGATCACTTTGTTGTCCGTCTGTCTGTCTGTCTGTCTGTCTGTCTGTCTGTCAAGACCTTTTTTCTCAGGAACGCGTGGAGGTATCAAGCTGAAATTCATATCAAATACTCAAGTCTATGGTCTCTTGGAGCTGTGAAAAAATCAAACTTCTAAGTCAACGCGATCAAAAGATACTCCCGTTTATGCCGCAAATTTTCGACACTCGCAAGGGAATCAAAACCTACAGGGTACTTCCCGTGAACTCAGAATCTTGAAATTTGGTACGAAGCAACGTCTTATAGCATAGATAAAGGAATAATTACGAAAACCATAAATTTTTAGTTACATCAAGATACTCCCGTTTATGCCGCAAATTTTCGACACTCGCAAGGGAATCAAAACCTACAGGGTACTTCCCGTGAACTCTGAATCTTGAAATTTGGTACGAAGCAACGTCTTATAGCATAGATAAAGGAATAATTACGAAAACCATAAATTTTTAGTTACATCACATAATATATTTTTTTTACGGAACCCTCGGTGCGCGAGTCCGACTCGCACTTGGCCGGTTTTTTAAATACCTTTCCAACAATATATGACACGTTAGGGTTAAAATTAAAAAAAAAAAACACTTCCCACTTTACATATAGGGGGGCTACCCTAATAAAACATTTTTTTCAAATTTTTATTTTACCACATTGTCGGCGTGATTGATACACATATTGGTACCAAATTTCCGCTTTCTAGTGCTAACGGTCACAGAGAATAAGCGAGGACGGACGGACGGACGGACGGACAGACAGACAGACAGACCTAGACATGGCGAAACTATAAGGGTTCCTAGTTGACTACGGAACCCTAAAAACAATGTGTGTCCCCCCCTCTAACTTTTGAACCATAAGTTTATAAAATATGAAAAAAATCTGAAAAGTAGAACTTTATAAGGACTTTCTAGGAAGATCATTTTGAACTTGGATGGAAACAGTTTTTGTACAAAAAAGACAAAAAGTTGTACAAAATAATTTCTGGACTAAGTTTGTAGTATAATCGTAAGCAAGCTTTTTTTTTACTTTGTTTACATAGGTATTTTATTATCCTGAACGTATCTTTTTTCAAACAAAACAATAATTATTACTACGGAACCCTACACTGAGCGTGGCCCGACACGCTCTTGGCCGGTTTTTTTTACTTTCCTCGTATTCGTAATGAAAAGCACAGTGTTACCTCGGGTAAATTACTTATTTAGTCCCTCGAACTATTAGCGCCCTCACTGCATTACGGGCGCCAAACCCCGTCTCGGGACTAATTAAGTAACTTTCACCCCTTTTTTTTTTTTTTTGGTGGGTGGAAAATCATCGAATAACTCCCCCCCCCCGCTCTTGGGCAGAGCGAAGGGGAGTGTCAGACTTCTACTGACTAAAAACCAAACCCATGTTCCTTCTTCGCCCTTGTGTCGGAGCCGCGTTATCCTTTCGACAAGCCACAGCCCCGACGGGAGCCACAGCCCTGACGGGAACTTTCACCCCTTGGATAGCAATGTACTATTGATTGCGTTGACAGACGAGACTAGAGTTCATACTGTTCCACGTTGTAGACTATGTTCAATGGTGAACTAGAGGGATCTTAGTAGAGCCGCTACTGCCACCGCAGCCCACAGCAGCCAACACCACGTGACGACAGCCACTGCCTGCCTGCCGAGCCCGAGAATGTACCATCGCCTACAATAATGCATGGGAAGTTCAGAAAAAATACCGCGTGAAGCAAGAAATGACGCCACCTGGCGTAAATAAGTACTCGATTAGCAACATTGATTATATTGTTGATGCTACACTAACTAGAGGGCGCTCACGCTGTATAAAATGTTCATGTAGTTTCTTTTTTCTGTTTAAACATTCAAATAATTTATAATCAATTATTTCTATTATATAAATTTATTCCTAACTACCTACTATGTTTGTTTAAAATTGAATATTATTATCATTTTATAACTAGGTATCTGATTTTAATTATCTATGTTTTAGTTTTCATACTTGAGGGTAGGTCGAATATGAATTCATAAATAAATTTGTAGGTAGTAGAAATAATTAGATTGAAGATTTATATGAGTTATGACTAAGCTCAATTGATTGTTCAAGTTTGTTTCGATTACCTAATTCGAGTGTGTTTAGCTCAGTTTTATTTTAATTTAGGTGAATTAACTTATTTTATCAAAATGAGTACGCGTTGTAATATTGTTTTCGTTACAAGAGCTCAAATAACTGATTTGCAAAATCAAGGCAAAAACTTATCGACACTCGAAACTTGTCGACTTATCTTATTGTTAACGTAAGTAGTTTATAAGAAAAAAAAAATGTTTTAGTTACGACTATACTACTTAATAAATAATCATTATTGCGTATTATATATTTCTGTTATAATTATTGTTGCAGAGAAAAACAGTTGTTCTATTGAAGACGAGGGTTCTTTGCAACACCATCAAAGAAATAATAGACCACGGCTCATAAACACATTACAGCGTCAAATCGTGTTATGAGAGTATGAAGAAAATGGATTCCTGCCGATGACCGACTATGCTGCTTTTATATGACTCAAGTGTTGACAATGCCCGTCGTGCCCTTATAAGTGAAGAGCTGCAATATAGGAGGCATGTTGTGAAACCCTGGCCCACAGAAAACCTAAAGGACAAGATTGCAGTTCGCTTTGGATCATGTTAACTTTGATTTGAGTAATGTTTTTTCATCTTCACAGATGAAAAAACTTTTAAGTCCAGTGAACACGGACGCTTATGTTTGTGGTGTAGAAATATTACGTGATAAACAAGTGGTTATGTGTGTCCAATATGCTGGTCATATTGCAGTGAACGTGTGGGGGTAGATAAGTGTTGCCGATCCAGGATTTATATTTCATAATACTTAAAAATAATATTACTTAACTTTAGTACTTATTATTTATATTAACTGGAGACCGGGTTATTATAACCTATTACATGACTTACGTATTTTTAATAACTAAAAAAGTCAAACAAAAATATATATTTTTTTACATTACATAAGAACCTTTTCGTATGTTTTTATAGCTGCGTTTGTATAGCTGTTATCCTACCTATTTAATTCATTTAATTTAACTTTTCACTTTTGTGATAAAATAATCCGGTCTCCTGTTTGTCTTTGTTGAGGTTACAAAAGCTTCAATCCTCTTTCCGATTTTGGAAACGAATACTTAAGCTATGGCCTCAATAAGAAGTTTTATATATTATAATAATGTTGAACGATAATTAATGTCTGTTTTTGAATAATAAACTGGAAGAAATAAACCTCTAAAATTTGTGTGTCTTTTTGTTTGTCTCCATTCATCCCTGTTTCTAACTGACTACTAACTCGAATATTATATTTTTGAATGCTATGCGCACTTATTAGCTTAATGAAAACATTCCTTATGGTTTCTTTCGTATTTTTTTTTATCATTTAACTTCTCACTTAATCCAACCTAATACGTGTTTCCTAACTTCTTACTTACCTAACCTATTCCCAAGTCAAAGTTCATTTTTTTCTATATCTCAACAGAATAGTTTACATTTAGTTAAGACTAAGTTATAAAAATCTACCTCCTTTTTATTTCACCTACAGGTGACACCGGGTACCTAATCCGGATATTGTCATTGCGGAAAGTAAAAACTTTAAAGGTTTAAATTCTTATTATTATATAAGTAGGAATTACAAATAAAATTGCTGTGAGGTAGAAACAGAAATAAAACTTATGCCACCTACAAGTGACACTGGGGATTGAAGAGTTTAATATCACAGTTGTGCAGAAACCAAACGCCATCTATTAATTATTTTCGAAAATTTGATTTCTACCTTCACAGAAAAATAGGCCCTAAGGTATCCATGCACTTTTGTGGGCGACTGTACCTGCCGCTGCCGGCTACCTGCCAGGCTGCCACGAACAATGCGCACAACCAACTAATCAGTAAATCCTGCGCTAATCCCCGCTCGCCAGGTAACAGGAGTCAGGTAGTCAACACTCAACATGGTCCATAGTCCATGGCCTCCATGGGCCGCCCGCTGGCCGGGCATTGGGCAACCGTGGAGCTTACCAACTTGTGTGGGTTCTTTTGCAGTTACCCGATATTTATTGTTTTAAAAGTGTAAAAACGTGTTCGTCATGTTCACCTAGTGAGTCCTAGTGGAAACATTTCGTGTGTAGCACTTCTTTGTGACTTTGTCCAACATTCTTTATTTCTTTTGCTGCGGAACCTTCTTATCTTTCATTGCAGACTATTTTGCACTGTTCATTCCACCACCATCCACCATGATGAGAAAGATGAGACCTCCAGACCCCACCAAAGATGAGACCTCCAGACAAACTGCGTTAATGGTATATCACGCCTATGTTTGTTCCATCATCAGGTATGGTATCATTGTCTGGGGGAACTCTTCTGAAATTACTAGGGTTCTGTTAGCACAAAAGAAATGCATACGCACAATTTTTAATATGGACTGGACTGATTCGTGCAGACCAGTGTATAAATCACATAATCTTCTGACAGTTCCTTGTATTTATATATACGAAATAGCTAAATTTGTTAAAACTAATTCTTCACTATTTGAATCAAAAAACAATATTAATAAACGTAAAGTTACGCAGTATTTATTAACAATGCCAGTACCTAGGATTGAATTATTTAGACGTAATTGTGTATATAATAATAATAATAATTTATTTATTCAATTTAGACAACAGTGATCCATATTTTTGTTGTACGGGAGCACCAGGACTTGGGTAGAATAAAACGAGGAGAATTTGGGATTACTTAAAAATGTGTACTATCGTGGTAATGACACAAGCAGTAATGAATATGCATTTCTTACATCAAAAAACTTAAAGCTAAAACAGGACGCATCGTCGCTCGCTGCTACGACGAATCCATCAGGCGCTCCAACATGCCCCCGGACGTTGAAAGATTCTCTTTCAACAAGCATCAGAAGAGACGGGTAATGGGCAAATTCTGTTGAAGGCTCGTCTTATTACTCCAGCAGTAGTCCGGATGTCAGCCACACGAACGATGCCATCTGACCCTGGATGAACGGCGACAATTCTACCTAGCTTCCACTTGAGGGGAGGTAGGTTATCTTCCTTTATCACTACCAAGGAATCCAACTTCAATGCAGCTTTGCAGGAACGCCATTTTGTTCTCTGCTGCAACTCAGAAACAAACTCCTTACTCCACCGGACCCAGAAATGCTGGCGGAGTTGCTCGATCCTTTGGAAACGAGTTAAATTATGAATTGAGTGTTCCTGTATATCTCGCTGTGGCAGTGAAGTAAGCGGTCGACCGACGAGGAAGTGTCCCGGTGTCAGAGGTGTAAGGTCTGCAGGATCAGTGGATAGCGGCGTCAATGGACGAGAGTTCAAAATCGCCTCAATTTGGATCAGCGTGGTGTTAAGCTCTTCGTACGTGAGGTTACAATTTCCCAACACTCGTTTTAAATGGTATTTGGTCGACTTAACACCCGCTTCCCAGAGTCCGCCAAAGTGAGGAGTATAAGCGGGAATAAAGTGCATCTTAACTCCATCATTAGCCAAACTTTCACCTAAGGGATCGCAATTTGACTTTAAAAATTTAGATAAATCGTTGTAAGCTCCAACGAATGAGGTACCGTTGTCAGAATAAATGTTAACGGGTTTTCCCCTACGCGAAATAAACCTATACAAGGCCAATAAATATTTATTACTAGTTAGGTCACCTACTAGCTCCAAGTGAATAGCCTTGGTGGTAAAACAAATAAATATCGCAACGTACACCTTTACTAGCCTACAACCGCGGCCTTGCCGACTGGCACACATGATGGGACCGGCATAATCAACACCAACACTCTCGAAGGGGTAGCCTCCCAGATGGAGACGCTGCTGGGGCAAATTCCCCATTAAGGGTGTAATAACATTACCCTTCATACGACAACAGCGCACACAGTTATGATAGCAAACCTTAGCTAAATTTCGGCCGCCTATAGGCCAATAAGATTCCCTTATCGACGCTAATAATAACTGTGGGCCTGCGTGCATTAATCTCTTGTGTTCGAAATTAAACAAAAGCTTCGTAAATATATGTGTGGACTGTAAAATAATAGGGTGTTTTTTATTATATGAGAAGTCAGAATTCTCTAAGCGTCCTCCGACACGCATTATATTATTGCTGTCTAAATAAACATTAAATTTGAGAAGGGCGCTTTTTGAAGGTAAACTTTGTTTGTTTGCAAGTAATTTGTGCTCTGGAAACGAATCGATTTGACATCTTAAAATAATAACATTTAATGCTTCCTGTAGTTCTTCTTCTGATAGAAAGTTTCTAATTACAGGAAGTTTTCTACAAATTCTAATAAATCTCAACACATATGCTACGGAACGAACAAGTCGTAAATAATTAGAGAAACGCTTAAAATCTATAAATAAATCGCAAGAACTATTTCCTACAATAGCACTCAATGAAACTTGAGGTCGCGTTTCTGGCAATGTCTCGACTTCTAAACATTTAAGGTGAGATGGCCAGTTGGACTGATCTTCCTTCAAGAAGTCGGGGCCACACCACCACAGATGTAATCCTTGCAGAGCATCAATATCCACGCCACGAGATATGAGATCTGCTGGGTTCTTGGCAGTTGGGACATGACGCCAAGTACAGTTTCCTGTCTTATCCAAAATTTCAGCAACGCGATTGCGTACGAATGTCTGAAGTTTGGAGGGCAACATTTGTAACCATCCCAACACAATGGTCGAGTCTGTCCAACAGTAAACCCGATCGAACTTTACTCGAAGTGATTTGACCACCTTCTCACACACGCGAGCTCCCACTACGGCACCACACAGTTCCAACCTCGGAATCGTGGTAGGTTTAATCGGCGCCACACGACTTTTCCCTATCAGTAAGCGGACCATGCATTCACCATCACCGCGGACACTACGGACATAGGCACACGCACCGTACGCGCGCTCAGATGCATCCGTGAATACATGGAGTTCTAACGTGTGGTACGAATCGAACATAACAAAACGTGGGATACGCAAGTTATTTAGAAGAGGGAGATTTTTAACAATAGCTTTAAACGTTGTGTTGAGTTCCAGAGTCAACGGTTCGTCCCATGAAAGGTTGTCCAACCACATTCTTTGCAACAACATTTTCATGGTCACTACAGAAGGAGATAAAAGACCTAAAGGGTCAAAAATGCGTGCAATTGCTGAAAGCAAATCACGCTTAGTACTGCCATTAGAAGGCATCTCAGAACTAATCACGAAACCTAGTTCGTCAGAGTCAGCAAACCAGTTGAGCCCCAACAGTTTATTGGGCTCACTAGATCCTATACCTAAATCTAAGGATGACTGAGAAGGTCCTGAGACTAAAACAGGTTCGTTCGACTTCCACTTTCGAAGTGGCATGCAAGCTGATCTGAGTGCATTGGTGACTTCATTGCGAATTACCATTACTTCATTTAAATCATTGCCACCCGTGAGTAGATCATCCACGTAAAAATCATGCTTGATAATGGTGGCAATCTTATCATCAGTGCACTCAATACCTAATTGCTTAAGGCAGCGCGTCGCTAGAAACGGCGCACTCGCCGTACCGTATGTGACGGTATTCAGTTTAAATACCTTGACAGGACTACACGTGTCTTCACGCCAAACTACCTGTTGCAAGTGCCTATCAGATGGATGGACTACTATCTGCCTATACATCTTTTCAACATCAGCTGACAAGACATACTTATACTGTCGAAACCGAAGAAGTATAGCCAGAAGATCGTCCTGAACCGTAGGACCCACCATCTGTAAATCATTCAAGGATACTCCTGATGAAGTAGGGCAACTAGCATTGAACACTACACGTAGTTTGGTAGTGGTACTACATTCGCGTAGTACCCCGTGATGAGGTATGTAATAGGCATCTAAATCTAATTCCTTGTTTACGGTCATGTGACCTAATGACTCATACTCTGCCATAAACTCGTGATACAACTTACTAAAATCAGGCTTAGCCTTAAGTCTGCGTTCCAGGGAATATAAACATTTAGACGCCCTGTGAAATGAGTCACCTAGAACAGAAGGGTTCTGCTTCATTGGTATACGGACACAAAAACGACCGTCCTCTAAACGAGTCGTGTTTTTAATAAAATGGTCCTCACACAGTTTTTCCTCTGGCAAATAAGTAGACTGCTGCGAGGTAACCTCTTCAAGGTTCCAAAATCGCGTCAGCTCATCACGAATAAATCTTGAGTCATGATCATTATAGGAACTAGTTTGAGTAAAGTGACAACTTGCACTATTACTAAATTTATTATTATCGTATAAAATAGGACCAGAGACGATCCAGCCTAACCTGGTTTCACATAATACTGGCTTCCCAACCCCTAGCTTTAATCTTTGAGAACCTAACAGGTCCCAGAATAGATCAGCACCAATTAAAAGATCTACATCGGAGGGCTTGTAAAAAGTAGGGTCTGCCAGACAAATATCAGTAGGAATATTTAGGTTAGATAAATCTAATTCACGACATGGCATTTCATTCGTTATTAATGGCAAAACAAAACAAAACAACTTAGCAACATAACTGTTGTTGAGTGACGTCATTTTTACCTGACAAGTATTGCCTACGCGTGAGGTCGCGTTATTTATGCCATAAATTGAGCCATCTATCGAACTTGTATCTAATTTAAGTCGTTTACATAGTCGCTCCGTCATAAAGCATGATGTGCTACCACTATCGAGTGTCGCTCGCACAATATGCTCACGATCATTATGATCTAATACTTTAACTAAAGCTGTTGACAACAACACGCCGCGCTCCTTCCTACTGTCGCCGTAAGAAGGTGAAATGTTCGCAGACAACGCAGACGCAACGCAGACGTTATTAGCGTCAGTGTTAGCAGAGTGCGCGGGCGACGCGGACGTTGACGGAGACGATGTTGTATTATCACTACGATTGTCGCCAGTGTCTGAAGTATGAAGTAATATGTTATGCCTTCGCTTGCATAACTTACAACCCGGTTTTTTACAGTTGTTGGAGAAGTGACCCGGACGAAAACAATTGTAACACAATTTAAAACTAGGTATTAATTTACGACGAGCCTCGTTACTCAACGAAAGAAACTGTGAACAATTAGATAGACTATGGTCACCTTTGCAATTGGGACATTGCCTCGTGACCGATTCAGTGCTTACTACATTATTAGAATGTTGTGTCGTCACCATAGACTTGATTTTACTCGTTGAACCTGATTTAGCGACACCTGACACGTTGTTTCTTGGTATTTCTAGGGTTTCAACTAAATCAGCGCGTGTGCGAATAAATTGGAGAAAAACATCGAAAGTAATCTTGGTATCTTTGTCAATACGACCTATAAATTCCTCCCATTCGCGATATGACTTTTGATCCAACTTACGAGTAATTAAATATATCAACAAAGTATCCCATTGCTTGACTGGTTCACCTAACGATTCTAAAGCTCGTAAGTTTTTATTTAACACGTCTATTAAACCTTTCAAAGCGGCTGAGGATTCCTTTGTGATAATGTCTACGTTACATAAT
The DNA here is from genome assembly GCA_949316265.1 of Diarsia mendica. Classification (NCBI taxonomy): domain Eukaryota; kingdom Metazoa; phylum Arthropoda; class Insecta; order Lepidoptera; family Noctuidae; genus Diarsia; species Diarsia mendica. Next base: position 23,308,299 of record OX438903.1, read on the forward strand.
GCTGACAAGTGATTCTGCACTAATAACCTTTTATTGTCAAATCGATCGCAAATTAAATTCCAAGCCACATTATAGTTGCTAGCGGAAAACTCAATGGATTGAACAACCACAGCAGCAGATCCATCCAGAGAAGCACGCAAATAATGAAATTTGTTGATTTCATCTATCTCGTCATTATTATGGATGAGGCTAGTAAAGGTGTCACGAAACTCCAACCAATGGGTATATAATCCATTAAACTTCGGAAGTTGTATAATAGGCAACTTAATATTATGTTTATAACCACCACGAGTACTTTTATCACAAACCGAATCATTTTCTTTATTAAAGTTACTCAGTAACTGTTGAGCCCTCGACAATGCCTTAAAGTACAATGTCTCGAACTCACAGCGCTCAGACAACTGGGCCTTCGCATCATCAACCATACATTCTAACCGCAACTGTACCCCATCGTATTGTTCGTACAACGACTCAAGTTTACCAATTCGCAGCTGTAATTCCGTGACGTCACAACTACTTAGTGTCTTGTCAATCATTGCGTCCAGGTAACTGATGAATATAGTTAAGCGGCCCTTATAACTGCCTCGCTTTTTTATTAATTCCTTTTCCTCGGACATACTGGGACTCGAGTGTTGTCGACCTGAAATGTATACAGTAACAATACGTTTATAAACTTAAACAGAACAGTTACGTAGCTACTTACTAAGTTATACGGTTGATTTTAATGTGATTGTGACTGATGAAACAATGTAATTCGATAATTTTTAATGTAATTATCTGTATATAATAATAAACTGATTACCTACTAATATGAAGGTGTGCAAACATTTATTAGAAAAATCCTCAATAACTAATCTTTAAGTTATATTAATTAGGATATAAGCAAGCAATAAATCTGAAGTACACTACGGTTTAATTAACTGACACTATAATCAATAATTGGAAATAATATCTAACACTAATCCGAATAAACTATGCCTTAAAAATACCCACGCATCAACTAACACTTAACTGAATAGTTATCGCTCTAATGCGACAATACAAATTATATAAATGTAGTACTAATTCCTACTATTTAATTGTATTACATAACAATTGTCGCTAATTGTACGCGTAGCATACAAAAATAACGAAACCATTCAAAATGCAAAAAGGTACTAAATGAACATATTATAATTTATATGAATACAAGTTAAAAATGCACTAACCTTTAGTAACTTATAATTAAAGTTAAATACAACCTGTACGAGTGTTGGGTGACGATATTATCCAATATAAAACTTAACACCGTGAAAATAATATGTACTATGTACTATGTACAATCCAAATTCCACGCTGGCGGCACCGGCGTATAACCTCTCAAGTCCAGCTTAATAATCCGTCCTTAATATCGCTGATTTCATTAATCTTCGAATTAACTTGATGAATACCACAATCCGGCTCGACAATGGACCATGTACGGGAGCACCAGGACTTGGGTAGAATAAAACGAGGAGAATTTGGGATTACTTAAAAATGTGTACTATCGTGGTAATGACACAAGCAGTAATGAATATGCATTTCTTACATCAAAAAACTTAAAGCTAAAACAGGACGCATCGTCGCTCGCTGCTACGACGAATCCATCAGGCGCTCCAACAAGTAGGTATACTTAAATAATAGTGTTAGTAAAAATAATCATAATACTGAGGCCAATATACAACACATACTACGAATTACCAAAAATGCATAATCATAAAATAATATCTAAATTCATAAAATAAAATTCATTTTAAAGTTACAATTAGATATAATATGGCTCCACTTATCTTTAACTCTCTACCAAAGTTTCTAACTGATCTTCCATACAGGAAATTCTGCAAAGTTTTGAAAAAGTGGCTTATTTCACAAAGTTTTTATTCCGTAGCAGAATTTCTTAAATTATCTAACTGCAAATCCTACCATTACCGCAATGCATTATAAGGTTACCTTAATTATAATTACAGGATGTTGTATTCAGAGACGTCTCTAGCCCATGTAGCGCCCGTGTGCAAACATTATCCTAGCGCCCCCTCTATTTTCATCATTAGCCAAGAAAAGTAGCAAAAAGACAATTTACACTTGGTGTTTATTTTTCAAAGTCAAATTTTTTTTTTAATTATATTTCATTGGTTCTAAGTAGTTTCTATGTACCTACGTCATATTCGATAGCCATTATAGCTAATAGTGTATTATGGTTGATTGGTAATCGATTGTCGTGGTATGGACATATTATTATGATGCGAAGGAATGAAGGAAATGTTGTGAGGAAAATGTTGAGTATGAATGTAGATGGCTATAAGAGTAGAGGAAGACCAAAGAAACGATGGATGGACTGTGCGAAGGATGATATGGCTAGAAAGGAGGTGACTGCTGAGATGACGAGAAATAGGGAAGTATGGAAGAAGAAGACAATGACATGTTGCGCCGACCCCATGTAGCCACGGATCTCGGGATCCGTGGACAAAAATTTTTTTTTTTTTTTTTGTAGAAACGGATCCCGGGATCCGTGGAGACAAATCACCGGGATCCGTGTTACGCCAAATCAGATCCCGGGATCGGTGGAGACAGACCCAACAATTTTGGCACATCGAATAAATGAGAAATTCATACATATAGATAAAAATGGCCTCTTTATGAAAAAAGCAAGAGCGAGCGTAGCGAGCTCGAAAATTTTAGCCCCCGCCTCGGAAAGGTTATTTTTATCATTCAATAAAATTATATTTAACTTACTTTTACTACTAACGCATTGAAAAATGGGGCAATAATAAAAACTCGGCGGCAAGAGCGAGCGAAGCGAGCTAAAAAATTTGAGCATTCCAATTATGAGATGGGTTAGATTTTCTTTTTACCGTGAATACAGATTTAAATAAAATAATAATTTAAAAAACAATCTTTTCAATCAATGTAGTGTCACCAGAACCAAAGTTATGAACTGTGAGCAACCTTTCAGCTCAATCGGATGAGGGGAACTGGTTTGAAGTTCAGTTGCAAGATGTAACCAATACTAACAAACTGACAAGGGAACTAGTGGGTGGCGGGTTAGAAGAAATATAGTAATAGGTATAGATTTTCTAGATTTGCGGGGCGGAATTTTAATTAATTGTCTGATGACATAACCATGACCTGACGCTGCCGCTTGACTCTGCTCTGTGCCGCCCCCTGAAACGCGCCGCCGGGGGCCATGGAATAAATAAAATAACAGGCCAGAGGGGGTTGGTTAAGTAGATGTCGCATGTCTTCGATTTTTCTCCTTGGGCGCTCCGTAGCGAGCGCTGATCGGCGCCCACATGGACTCTGCGCCCGGGTACTACCCACACCCTGCACTATATGTAAAGACGCCTTTGCCAGTTTTAGTTGTAATAACATATCTTACACAAATATTTTCTATGCATTTATTTTACATTGATACCAATTCATGTGGTTTTCCCCACATTTGATTTTTCAAAAACCGATCGAACGAATTCGATAATATTTTAATGGAATCTCCTGGCGCCCCTGTATCTCTGGCGCCCTGGGCCGTCGCCCAACCGAACCTTACCCTAACGCCGCTACTGTTTGCTCGGCGCCCCCTTAGACCCGGCGCCCGTGTGCGCCGCACACCCTGCACTATAGGTAAAGACGCCTCTGGTTGTATTTGTATATTTCAAAAATATTTTATATTATGTTATCTTTGATTTTTTCTCTATGTTTGTGTTAAAAATTTCTTTGTTTGTTTATTTTGTAATGTTAACAGCAAAATTTGCTTTGTGCTGAGTACCTATGTTAAACAGCGAAACGCACATATTTATCTAAATTAATGCTTATTTCACAGTTACTGTGTGTTGAACTAAGCATCATAGTTAATGTTTGCATGCCAACTTTATGGCGAAATGTGTCTTTGCTCTACATAATTATTATTTTAACATCTTTTGTACCACATTTGTTGCAAATAAATAATTTTGACTTGACTTTGACTTTGACTTTGACATGGTATCCTTATGTAATATCATACCTGTCCCTTTTCATTCTCCAATCATGATGAGTGATAGCGGATTGATTTTCCTTCCATATCCTTCATTTCAACCATCTCATCTACTAACATTTATTACACGTAAGTATACCATCTGAAATATATTATAATAATTATAATTTCACGCGAACGAAGATCAGACTCGCGGGGCACGACTAGTATTATCATAAGGTAGCTCATAATTATCTCAAAGTTACAATCGTTATTTCAAGAATTTTCACAGAGAAAAGTAAGCAAGTAAAGTTTACACTTGCACCGCTAAGGCGCTGACCTCGTAGGTAAGTAAGTGCTCTACCACTACCTATATAGGTCAGCGCGTGACGTGTCCAGTATCTCTTGTGGACTTGTTGTTGGACAGTGTCACACTATCACAGTAGCGAGTACTGATAAGTCGCGAGTGCCACCACCGCACCACGTCGCGCGTCGTGACGTCCCGCCACAAACATCTTCCTAGAATTTAGCAGTCGGCCTCGTTACCGGAGCAAATAGCGCGCCAGCACAACAAACATGGGGCGGATCAGCGGTATTTCCACCCGATTGTACAAACAAACAATTATATTCCATGAATTCACTTTTATCAGTGTCACGCGGTTGGCGCGGCTGGCACCGGGCGCGGCACACAAAAGCACGGTCGTGGTCTTTCCGACATGGTGATGATATTGTTTGCTCTGGCCATCGAGATATAAGTACTATACTTATATCTCGATGGCTCTGGCTAGTTCCTGGTACCTGGGAACTTCTACTTACGGTACGGAGATCTTGAAGGTCAAAATAACAACGTTCTAAAGGATGCTGATTAAACAGACTTCTTTTATTAGAAGCTAAGCATCTCATTTTCTCGGTGCTTAGCTATAAACCGGCCAAGTCCATGTCGGACCACGCACAATGTAGGGTTCCGTAGTTGCCCATCAGAACATGTGAACTTACTAAACTGAGTTATAACCAGTTAACCACCCTGCCTACCTGCCTACCTGCCTACCTGCCTACCTGCCTCCGAACGACGATTATTATTGTAAAAATAAAACAAACTTACATAATTTGCAGTTTTATGGCCTGCGCTCCCATGTAAAATATTTTACACAAGTAGGTACTATTACTAATGTAGGTAGGGCTCCTTATTTCCCCATCTAAATACGTTAGTTCTTTTGTGATTGTTCTTTCGTTGGTCGCGTAAAATTCTTCGCAAATGATTTAACTTTTGTGCTTGTTTATAGGATTTGTCACTTTGAATTTCTTTTAAACATATAAGTGTTTTATATTTATGTAATCTCCCTTTAAAACCCTTCATTTTGATACCCTACCCAAAGATATTGAAAAAAAAAAATTTTTGAACTCCGCGATTTGGCCCCCAAAATTCGCAATTTTTCTTTGCTTTTTAATTTTAATGTAGCCTATACACTCGCGCCATCAAGACGAATCTAACGATATAATTATATTTCATTCAAATCCCTTCATCTGTTTTTAGGAGTAATGAGGGAACAAAGAAACGGACATAATACATACAAACATATTGTAAATACACGTCAAATCCACGCAAGCTAAATATGGTGCTATAGTCTCAACTCTCAACTAAAGATGTACAAACTTTGATAGACATTCGCCATAAAACTTCGGACAGTTTGATTTTTAGGGTTCCACTTCCGTACTTACCTCAAAAGGAATTATGAGTTATGAGGGAACAAAGAAACGGACATACATACATACATACATACACGTCAAACACATAACCCTCCTTTTGGGCTTCGCCGCAGTCGGGTAAAAACGGAACCCTTACTTATAAGATCACTCGTGTGTCTGTCTGTCTATATATATATATCTCCGAAAATACTGAGCCTAAAATTCTGAAAAAAATACATAAATTAGTTCAACACTTATAGATTCCAGGAAAACCTATAAGAAGTCATGGTACGGAACCCTTCATATGCACGTCCAACTTGCACTTGGCCAGTTTTTATTTGACGGAAGCTGTTAAAATTTAAATTCAGCTGGGCAGCCAGACTCGTTCGCCTTTAATAAAGCAACTGAGACTTCAGGTGAGGATTCAGAGCCTACGTAGTAAAGAAAACAAATTTTTCCTACCCGGGAATCGAACCCAGTCGCGATTGCAACCATTAGACCAACGAGGCACTCTTAGCACTACAGCGATGAAAATGTAATCAGAAGTGTATGCAGCAGTGCAGCAGTGCAGCAGTTCTGGTGAATGGGGACCCGCAGTGTCGCACACCGCACACGGCACAACGCACCACGGCTATCGTATCAACTATACTCGTATGCTGCGGACTTGTAATAGTTTGGCAGAACGAAACTTTATTTGTTGTCTCCGACACGCACTTTAATTGTGACGTAATGGGTCGCTCTTTACATCGGTAATGAGAAACTTGACACTGTGCAGTTTCAGCTGATAAGAGCTACCTCGCCCGGCCGAGCACGCATTCGCCGCCACCCGCCGGCTCAGTACCGGGAGCTGTGATAACGCACTGATAAGCGGTGCAGATGTCAAGGCGACACGCGACGCCACACACTTGCGCCCAGAGACTAATCATCCTGTAGATCGTAACTAATCAGTACCTGGTCCCAGGCCGCCCAGGGCGTCCAGCTCAAAATAGACAAAACTAATATTCCCAAATATGACACCTAGAAAGATCGCTTATTTCCACACGTAAATCACAGCAATTCTTATCGAAATCTTTAGGGCCGTTTTTGAGAACGTGTTCACTCAATAGGCTAAACAACAGTTCCACGGCAGCAGCGGGACGAGGAGCAGGCAGCCTGACGTGGGACTGGGACTTACTTGCAGTCTGTCAATTATTATCTGTACGTGCAGGACGACACAAACATGCTGGGTATGGCTATTGGCTACCCAATACGACACTGTGCTATGGCGAGACCGCGAGGGTACGGCACTGACGCGGACGGCACGCAGCGCTCTCATGTACTATTGTACTCGTGCGGGTGACGCAGGTGATGCAGGTGATGAAGGTGATGCAGGTGACGCAGGACGAGGCGTAATCTGATCGGTAATGCGGAGGTAGATCTTATGCATAAAGTCATAAAACTTATAAAGTACCAATATCCGAGACCACCGCGGATGCGACCTCTACCAAATTAAAAGAGAATCAGACTCGTAATCAGTATCAATGAGAAATCGGTGAACAAAACAATGCTGGAGAACAAGAAAAAATAAAGGATTATATAGAGAGAGATACAAGTTTAATAATGACTCTCGCATCGCAAGTTAATTAGAGTTAAATTCCCTTGTGTATGAATGCGACAACCCGTTTTTAGGGTTCCGTAGTCAACATGGAACCCTTATAGTTTCGCCATGTCCGTCTGTTTGTCTGTCCGTCAGTCCGCACTATATCTCAAAGACCCTTAGTACTAGCACTAGAAAGCTGTAATTTGGCAAGAATATACAAATAAGTTACGACTTACGCCGCCGCCACAAAGTACAATATTTTTTTTTTATATCGTGGGGATGATTTTTTTCTCGCAAAGTCCGTTGTGTGGGATGTCGTTGGAGAGGTCTTTAAAAAATATTGCGAGTTTGTTCAAACACTTTTGGATTAGGGGATTCGTTTGTCAAATATTGAACTTGCAAATTTTTGTTAGACTCAAGTGTTGTGTTTGGGCGTGTGATAAATCAGCTAACCAATAGTGACGTCTATAGGTTGCTCGGATGCGGATACTGCCTACAACGTATTCCATGATAATTTCGTTATGCTATATAATCTCTGTTTTCCTATTAGGAAAGTCAAGATACATAACAGATCTAGACCGAAATGGATTTCTCGTGGATTAAAATTGTGTAGCAAACGTAAATGTCAACTATTGTGGCAATATAGGACAAATCCAAATCAAACCACTAAAACTGCTTTCAAAGCATATGCAAAAAGGTATAAAACTATAATTAGACTGACTAAAAAATCTCAAAACGACTACTTTATTAAATCTGCAATAAATAAGAACAAAGCTACTTGGAAAGTAATAAATGACATCAAATGTAAGTTTCCTAATGAAGGTGTGGCTCAATTAATTGCGAATGGCGAAACCATAAATAATCCTCAAGACATTGCTAATTCGTTTAATGACTTCTTTCTTGACATCAACAATAACAATACTAGTGTACCCCAGGAATTATTCAATAAATTGACATATAATTCTAATTCAATTTTTATGACACCTACGATCCCTGATGACATTAATAAAATAATAATTGCTCTAAAAAATAAAAACAGTGCCGGTTATGACAACATTATGACAAATATTGTTAAAGATGTAGCCCATATTATATCAGAACCACTTAGCTTCATTGTCAATTTAGCTATAGAAGAAGGCACCTTTCCAGAAAAACTAAAAATATCAGTTATAAAGCCAGTGTTCAAAAAAGGAGACAAAACCAGCATGAGTAATTACAGGCCCATTGCATTAATACCTATTTTTGGGAAAATCTTTGAAAATGTGATCTATAACTGTCTTTATAATTTCTTTGAGGCAAAAAACATCCTAACGCCCAATCAATATGGCTTCAGAAAAAATAAATCCATAAATGTAGCAGTTTATAACTTCTTACATAAGGTAATGATCAACTTGGATAAAGGGTCGTCAGCTGTCGCATTATACATGGACATGTCGAAAGCTTTCGATCGTGTCGATCACAAAATACTCTTAAGAAAGTTGTATGCATATGGTGTAAGAGGAAATGTGTACAAACTCATAGAATCGTACCTTAGCAACAGGCAACAATTCACAGAAGTAAGAAGGATTAATCTTAGTACTAAAACAGAAGAACTATATGTGTCTGAATCTAGAACAGTTAAATTCGGCGTTCCTCAAGGGAGTATTATCGGCCCTCTATTCTTTCTCATCTATATAAATGACATGCCTTCGGTAACTACTCATGACATTACACTGTTTGCTGATGATAGCACCGTTTTATTTGCTAATGATAATTCAACTGACTTAGAATCTGACATTAACCAAACAATATTATTGATTATAGATTGGCTTAAAATGAATAATTTAATGATTAATATTGACAAAACTAAAATAATGGATTTTAAAATAAGAACTCGACGTACAGGTGCTTTAAAAATTCATTACCTAGATAGTGAAATTGAGGAAACGGAAGTAACGAAATTTCTAGGGCTACATATTGACCACAAACTTAATTGGAAATATCATATTGAGCATGTTTGCAAAAAGCTGGGACAATTTTCATATGCACTATATAGATTAGGGAAAATAGCGAATCAGAGTACTTTGCTGACAGCTTACCATGGTTACGTTGGCTCTATTCTCAGATACAAAAGTCACCGACTTCAGAAGCTGATTTTTCTTCTTAGTTTATTTTTCACTTTTTTGTGTTTTATTTTTTGTAAAAAAGGTTTTTTTTTGTGTTTTATTTCTGTCGAAGCCGGTTTTATTTTTAACCGACTTCCCAAAAAGGAGGAGTATGTACACCGATTACGCTGCGATTTATGATCCGATTTACGTGAATCTTTTTTAGTTTGATGCGGAATAGTTGCCATTTGGTCCCATAAAAATTTAGCATGGTTTGGTCCAGTACTTTTCATTTTATGACCATTTTTTATAATTTATGAACATTTTTCGTTCGTTTTTTTATGTGTGTTCGCGAATAACTTCGTCGTTTATGAACCAATCTTGATGATTCTTTTTTGATTGGAACGGAGATATTTCAAGAGTGGTACCATGATATGGAAACCAGATCCTGGTGATGGAATTCCAGAGAAATCGAGGGCAACCCTCAAACATAGGCACGTATTACGTGTTTCGTGCTTTTTCTGACGCTATACAAGCATAGGTTTCATAGTAAATATTTCTATAAGATACACAACTAAAAATGAAAAAATAAAAAAACTTTTTTGCAAAAAAAAAACAACCGACTTCAAAAACACCAAAAAGAGAAAAATAAACTTCAAAAGAAAAATCAGCTTCTGAAGTCGGTGGCAAAAAAAGCCAAATCAAACAAACAAATGTCACCGACTTCAGAAGCTGATTTTTCTTTTGAAGTTTATTTTTCTCTTTTTGGTGTTTTTGAAGTCGGTTGTTTTTTTTTTGCTAATAAAGTTTTTTATTAGAGTGCCATACTCATAACTTTACCGGCAGCGGCGGACTGACTCAACGCCCATGAGGAGGCACGTGTCGTGCAGTGCTGGGCACAGCTGTACGGGGGCGCGCATGGTTGCCGGCGCGGGCTGGCCGACGACACCATAGCAGGTTGGTGCATCGTCCTCACAGAGTTGCTCCCCGCAGCGTGCAGTACGTGTGTGTGTGTGTGCGACAAGATGCGACCGACACAAAGGCGCGCCACGCGACCTTCACGCAGCGGTTTTGGATATCCGTTATATTACGCACTCGGCACTCCACCACTGCCCACTGCCATAGGTCAGGGCTGCCGACGACGCAACATGCCTCCATCGACGACTACTTGAACATCGGATGCGCGTATTGAAACATCGAACAAATAATAAGAACAAAAGGAAATCAATGTTATGCGAATTAAGTTCATGTAGCACATAGAATATTCGGGTGTTAAAATCGATCATTGTGATCGATGGGTGATTAACGAATTACCGACACTGACAGTCACAGGATACACTTAAACACAGCGCTACATAATTATATTTCACGAAGAACACACTACGTTGGAATTCAAAACGTTTTACAAATGCGGACGGTGCAATGTTCGTGTCTGGTCAGCCCTACGCGTATAGTTTGCGTTAAGCTGCGTACAGACCGGCCAAACGAACGCCAACGAACGGGTTTCGTTGACCTTCGTTGCTGCAATCTGGCCGGTCTGTACGCAGCATCATCACGAAAAGTTGAGTGAAGTTTTTTTTGCGAAAACTACCACTGCATCATGGTGCGTACAGACCGGCTAGATTGCAGCAACGAAGGTCAACGAAACCCGTTCGTTGGCGTTCGTTTGGCCGGTCTGTACGCAGCTTTAGTGTTATTTTAATTAGCGGCATATAAAGAGGACAATGGCTGTGAGGTGGCGGAGCATTGAGTGAGCGTGCGGCACACAGGACACAGGTGAGTGGTCGCGCACAGGTGAGCTGATCCTGGCAGCACCCGCGTGCCCGCGCACGCCGTGCCCGCGTGCTCCTGTCTCGGACATGTTTACTCATTAATGATCACTAATTACAGTAATTACTGTTTGCATCGTTAGATAAGTAGCTCGTTAGCGATAGAGTGCAACGTGCACGCGCTCCTCTCGGTCGCCATGCACCCCCGCACCCCGCAGCCCGCAGCGCTGCCCTCTGCCCGCTGCAAGCAGTGGCCACGTGACACGGCCCTGTAGCTGAGCTGTTAACGCGGCGAGGTCACCAATTCCTGAATTCTAACATTCTAGCTCTCGAATTTTTGATGCCTTGACCAGGGCCTGATTTAGAGTTCTGACCGCCCTAGGCTAACTATGAATACGCGCCCCCAGCCTGTCCTGTCCTACCTTTTCATACAGGTGCAACTAATTAAATTACAAGTACCTACAGAAGAGAGCTTACGTAACCTTTTTTTTGGCAGGTGGAAATCATCAAATAACCCCTCCCGATCTTGGGCAGAGCGAAAGGGAGTGTCAGACTGCTACTGACTAAAAACCACCCATGATCCTTGTTAGCCCTTTATGTCAAGGCCGTGGTATCTCTTGCGAACAACCCGCATCCCCGATGGGCGTCGGGCCTTGCGAGCCCCCTTCCATGTTGCTGACATCTCTTTGAGGCGCCCGTGGAACACGAACGCGCCGTCGACACGGCCTGTCGTCGTCATAAGACGGACGGACGGCGAGCTAGCCCATTACTCACAGTCCACAGGCCCGCGTCTACGGTGGCCGGAAGCATCACGTGGCCCCCGACGCCCGGAGCGCCTCCCGCGGCGGCTGGGACGAGAGGTTCTCTCCCTCTCACGTTCAGCCTCCTCCTTCACTAGGATCATTGCTTCGCAGAAGGAGGCAACGGCGTCCTTTTCCTCCTCGCTCCGGACCATGGCTTGCACCAGGGCCGGACGCGAGAGGTCGCCGCCGCCGATCGCCGCTGCGAGAACACGGTGGGGCTCCGCCCAAGCGGGGCAGACCTCCACAGTGTGCTCCACCGTATCCTCCGGCCGATCCTCACAATAATGGTTGCATCCGGGCGTTTCCTACCCTTCGGTGCAGGTACCTTCTCAAACAACCATGTCCAGTGAGGACATTCGTCAGACGGAAGGTGAGGGCACTGTGGCGCCTCTCAAGGCACCCTTCAAAGAGGGGACTTACCGCCAATATGGGGCGTGCCCTGCACGGGGTTGCGACAGTCGCTCTCTCAGATCACACCGGAGGCAATTTGCCGCGGCAACAGATTGACCCCCCGGTGAAGCGCTCGTGCCTCACCTCATAGTCCTCGCGCGCCTGCATGAATGGCGCGCGAGGACTATCGCCTCCAGCCCATAGCGGCAAACCGGCAAGGAGGTTTGCCGCCTCGCGGGAGATCGTGCGGTACCCCCGGACTACACACACATTTTTTTGCATGACGCATGATGGCATCCACCGTCGAACGCCACTTGCGAAAACCAAAGCGGTGTTCCGCAAGATCTGGACCCATTCCCTCAAGGTATTCGGCGAGGCGGTTTGCAATTAGTTTTTCTAAGAGCTTGCCCACCTCGTCGAGCAGCACAATGGGCCGGTATGCGGACGGCGAATCCGTAGGGCGCCCCGGTTTCTGAATGAGGACCAGCTTCTCCGCGCGTCTTCCAACGAAGCGGGAACTGGCCTCTTTCCAAGCACGCGCTTAAGAACCCCTCCAGCCGGGGCCCAAGAGCCTCTTAGGCCAGGACCCAGGTTTCAGGTTTTGCCTTTACCGAGACCTCTCTTTTTCTCACTCAATCCTCCTATCCTACTCTCACCTGTGTCAAACGAAATGAAAGAAAGAAATAACAAATTTTGCAAAAAAACATTGCTTTGCAATGAGAGAGGCACGCGCGGTTGAGCGCTCATTTTATTTTTTAACACACGTATTTTCCCAAAATTACCATTAAAAGTCTCAGCTCAGCGCCGCGCCCGCCCGCCCCCTAAGTCCTTGCGCCCTAGGCTCTAGCCTTATTAGCCTGTGGGTAAATCAGGCCCTGGCCTTGACCGATAAGTACACGAGTTTTTAAGACGATTTCTCACTAGCTTGTCGTCCACCGACTATATTTGTGAAGCCAATTGAAAGCCCTGAAGGTCGGGGCTGCTTATCTCTCTCGAGTCCCGAAGTGGGGCCCGTGACGGTCGCGGTCGCCGATGGCGGAGGGTCAACGCTCGAACACGGTAATATTATTATCACACAATCATTTATCATAATCCTCGCGAAACCAACGTTACTTGCTCGTTGAAAGCTTGGTCGTAGTCGCAGTGTCTCGGGGCGACCAGCGACCAGCGACCAGCACTCCCGTACAGCTCGTGCCCAAATATCAACTGAGACCGCGTGGCCACAGATTGGTGGACGTCAGGTTCCCATTGTTAGTCGCCCTTGTTGGGAGGTGGGGAATAATCAAATGACTCCTATCGCTCTGGGGCCGTATTTTTGAATCAATAGAATTCCAAATCGTGTACGAAATCGCAGAATTCGTATGCGAATCCGTACGAAATCGATATTTTAGAATATTCACCGTGAATTTTGCAACGAGTGGTCCGACCCACTCGTTTCCGATATTCTACCAGTAGAAATGACGGAAATGACGTGATGAATTTGGAATCCTATTGATTCAAAAATACGGCCCCTGGGCAGAGTGGTAGGAAGTGTCAGACTTCTACTGACTTAAAACCACCCGATGATCCTTCTTAGCCCTTTGTGGGCGAGGTGCACTAAGGGTTATCGTATTAACCCGTACTAACTGCAGGTTGTGAACATCAGATACACAAGTCGCTCCAAATTTTTTTTTTTTATTTTTTTTTTTTTTTATACAAAATATAGCTGGTATTCAGCTGCATCCGGTTAGACCGTTAGAACGTAAGCCGACCCCAATATACTTGGTAAAGGGTTGGCCTGTGGCCAGAGGATGAGACATGGTTGGTTTCTGTGAGACGAGATCAACGAAAGATGATTTTTTCTTGTAGTTTTCAAGTATTTTATTTCATAATTATTTTTTAACGATGTTCATTGTAAATAATTGTTTAGTTTAACTGAGCAATAACTCGGATTTACGTCTGTCTGTTATACTGTAAGAAGACATGCTGCGCCGGTCCCGAATGAATTGGGATATGGGCAGGAGCAGGAGAATGATGAAATTGTACATGTCTTCTCAAATAAATATAATAAGTCGCTCGAACTGATCCCGTATTACCGACTGACCGAACATTGGCTGAGCTGAGCGTCACTCATATTACATGATTGTGGTGTTATAAATATACAATAGTACGTAGCGAACCAAAGTATGCAACAATGAATATTAAATGGAATCAAATTTTAACGTTCGAAACACGTAGCTAATGATTTTGCATACAATGAACTAAATAATGAGTAACATTAAAGGTGATGACTTGATGAGCTGTTACTGATACGCGCTGAACTTTGTCACCGCACTTGGGCATGAGATAATCACCCATTGATAGCAGCGCGGCGCAGGCACAGCTGTAGGCATTGGCTGTAGGCGATTGTGGCCAAGGTCCCGCCATGCCACCGCACCGCGCCGCTGTACAGCGCTGCAGCCAACAATAGCAGCGCTCGTTACCTGTCTGCACCCGCGCTACCTGCAGCGTGCAGCGGGTACTTACCTGCCAGTGTGAGCCTCTTTGTTCTCACACAAGTACCACGTGGTGTACATGTACCATACCACCTGTCTGCTGTCTACCTGCCAACCAAACAAACGTTCGAGAACGTGTGAACTAGGTATCATTAGGTACTCGGTGTAGGGAGTGGGTCACGTGAGGCGCGGCGGATTGTGCTGATAGTGCACATTGCACAGGTTAGCTGGTGCAGCGCTATCGCTGAACCGGTCACCGCGCGCACCCGGACGGCAGCGTGTTTGTAAACACGCAGGGTGCAGAGGGCAGGGCCGCAGGGGGCGCGGGGGCGAGGGGCGAGCGCGCCGGGAAAGTTTTACCCTGCGAGGTAGCCCCGCCGCCCGGCGCCGCCCGGCCGCGCGCGCTCTATATAACGGCCGGCCCGCCATCCCTCGGCACATTCACAGTTGTGTTACAGGCAGGTACACTTGTCTCCCGACTTCATCTCCGACTACCTGAATCTCTCATCACAATGGCCGTCAAGTTGTTCGTGTTGCTCGCTTGCATCGCCCTGGTGAGTACCGCGCCGCCGTGCGCTGAGCTGTGTGTGTACTGTATAGTGTGTCTGTTGCCGTGTCTGACCGCGTTGTCTGCCCACAGAGCCAAGCTGGCATGGTGCGCCGCGACGCGGCCGCCGCCTCGCCGCTGGCCGACATCGAGAAGCACGCCGCCGAGTTCCAGAAGACTTTCACCGAGCAGTTCAACTCGCTCGTCAACTCCAAGAACACGGCCGAGCTCAACAAGGCGCTCAAGGAAGGATCCGACTCCGTGCTGCAGCAGCTGTCAGCTCTCTCCAACAGCCTGCAGGGCGCGGTACGTACCACTGTAACACCCATCCTATACCTGTGATACCTTCTACCATGTGCTATGTAAGCAAGATCTTGTCCACCCAGCTAGCTTCAAGTTTTGAACTGAAATGAATGATTATGTGACAGTGTTTGAGTTAGAACAGGCAGTACCTAATGATATCGTTGTAACAGATCGGCGACGCCAACGGCAAGGCCAAGACGGCGCTGGAGCAGACGCGCGCCAACCTGGAGAAGACCGCGGAGGAGCTGCGCAAGGCACACCCCGACGTGGAGCAGCAGGCGGGAGCTCTGCGCGACAAGCTGCAGGCCGCCGTCACCAACACCGTGCAGGTACCTAACTATGCCATACTATACCACTGCGCAACTGACATTGTGGCTTTTGTGTGTCTGCCGACCTGATGGTAACTCGTAACTGGTCTGTTCCGCAGGAGACCCAGAAGCTCGCCAAGGAAGTCGCCGGTAACGTGGAGGCCACCAACCAGAAGCTGGCTCCCCAGATCAAGTCCGCCTACGAGACCTTCGTGAAGCAGGCCGAGGCGTTGCAGAAGAAGCTGCACGAGGCCGCCAACAAGCAGTAGACGCTGCTCTTCCCCTCCCCGTACCGACTAGCGCAATAAACTATATTTGTTATGTACCTACCTGATGCCTTTCATTAGATGTCCTCCCCTGGGCGCGCGGTGCTGGTCACTGGTCACGTGGCCCGCGCGTGCTGAGCCGGACGTGAGCTGGCGCCGCGCGCTCTCACAGTTGGTTGTGGATACGCACACTGATTCGTTTATCGCAATACCTATCGTCCGCCAAGATACCCGCATGACACGCACATTATAACATCGTAAGATACACAATCTGATTCTGTACCTACCTACAGTGTACAGTGGTGGACTGCTGGCTTATTGACCCATTGCTGTGCGATGTTTTTCATGAAACGTCGCCATGTTACACTTGTCTTGGATGTAGCACGAGGTGGCTTCTTCGTCTGGGTGGCGCTGTCTCCAGAGCAAGGATTTCATTAAGTGGTTTACGTGTCTGTTTACAAGTGATGCAATATTATACGTTTATGTATCTATTTTTATTCGTGATTTTGAAATTCTTTTAGGTTATCTTGTTTTAGGAGTTTGTCCAAAAAAACCCAGAATCGATTGGAACCAAAGACATTCAAGAATTACTTTGGAACATATTATTTTTTTTATTTCTTTATTATTAAAGTTAATGTTGTGTGACTTGGCCGTTGAACATTCTTTATAAGTTAGTGGGTACAAGTCAATCTTGTTTACACGTAATGTTATATCTGTTGTAACTACCTATGTTTGTTAAGCGAGATAATACCCATTCTGGTATTGCCAATTTTCCATCGTCAATGGGTAGCGGTTCTGGCGACAGATTGGTGCAATGGTGTCATAGAGCACCTGGTTTTGTACCCTTTAAGGCGGGGTTGCAGTAATTTTAAGATTTTTGAACCTATAAAAATCGAACTAAATACGCTCGTTTTTTAATAAATAAAAATCATTACATAAAAATTGAACATACTCTCTAGTAAATCGTAAAGATAGAAACGCGATTTAGAATGATCGGCTCGATACTTTTTTTTATCAAACATGACTCTAAATCACAATTTCAAACGTGTACTGCTAAGACATTTCATCATGAATTTATATGAAAGTTATATCAGTAGATAGAACTTTTTATTCTGAAGTAAATGGTGAAAACAGATTGTATAATTTCCAGCGCTCCATCGAGACTTGGCTAGATTTTTACAGAATGTTTTTGGTGGGTTTTCATTTCTTTTTACACGACTGCCCAAAAAAAAAGAGTGTTATGTTTTTAGCGTTCATGTATGTATGTATGTTTGTCTGTGAGTTTCTTTATTCCACCGTAACTTCTAAACGCCTTAACCGATTTTGATGTATGTGGTATTGTTGGGGTTATCTCGTCGTTGACTGGATACCCCGGTAGTTGTTGTAGGAAGATAGTTCACACCAAACCACTGTTGTGTTCAATAGTTTAATTACCTACGTATTACAAGTTACGTTTGCTTGGTTGTCTGAGCCGCACTTGATGCAATGTTATTATTGATCGACCCGCCTGTGGCTAAGTTTTAGTGACGACTGATTCTATATTAGAATATAATTAATAAAGTACGTTTAGCGTTATTCATTACGTGCGCATAAACGTACTTTTGCTGTGTGAGCATTATTGGCTCGTACATGCTCCCGAGGGAAAATTGTGTACGCATAGTTGGCCTAAATGGTTTACATCAAGTGTGGCGCAGACAACCAAGCAAACGTAACTTGTAATACGTAATTAAACTATTGAACACAACAGTGGTTTGGTGTGAACTATCTTCCTACAACAACTACCGGGGTATCCAGTCAACGACGACGACTTTAGATTCTTTGCGTTATCCCGGGTGACATAGGCTTGTTACATTTTTGTAGAAACGTTGGCATAAGGGTCACCAGGTAGGTACTCCAGATCTACGATTATCCTAGTTTTTTTTAACCGACTTCAAAAAAGGAGGAGGTTATTATCAATTCGACTGTATTTTTTTATGTTTGTAAGCTCATAACTTGCGACTGGGTGAACTGATTTTCATGATTCTTTTTTCATTTGAAAGCTGGTGCTTCCCGTGTGGTCCCATTGTCACCATTTCAATATCTGATGATGGGATCTTGTAGAAATCGGGGAAACTCTTCAATAAATAACAGCAGATTAACCGCGATTGTTGCTATAGCATATCTAAGTATTGTTTACGCCATAACACAACATAATATCACGCCTGTACTCACTACAAAGGTTGTAAAAACTATTTGGTGAAGATCTGATGAAGAACTTCGGAGATAGGCAACGGAACTCCTCAATTAATGATAGCAAATAGACTGGGATTGCTGAAATCTCATGACTGTCTATTGTTTACACCAGTTCATAACATAACATCACGCCCCGGTATGTTGTGAAGGGGTGAGCACACATGTGAACCACTAAAAAGTGAAAAATAAAAACTTTTTTACAAAAAATAAAACCAACTTCGACAAAAATAAAACACAAAAAAGTGAAAAATAAAAAATCAGCTTCAGAAGTCGGTGGCAAAAACATGATATCAAAGAAACAAAAGTCACCGACTTCAGAAGCAGATTTTTTTTTTTTTCACTTTTTTGTGTTTTATTTTTTCATCTAAAAGGTTGTATCATTGATGATATTTCCCTCCACATACTCTCAAATTCTACATGTAACTACTAATCTCGAGGACGAGGCGTGAAGTATAATTGATGATTAAACGAACTTACCTGTAAGTGAAGTTCTATCATAATTATACGAAACGCCTCGTCCGAAGAGTAGTAACTGCCCGCCCGCCCTTTTCATCCCGTTACTAATCTCTTAGGAAATACATACATCAATGATTTATGGATCCTACTCTAAACTAAATGAGGAACCAGCGTAACAGCGGGCACCAAGTAATACGAGTACCTACCCACATAAAAAAAAAAACCGGCCAAGTGCGAGTCGGACTCGCGCACCGAGGGTTCCGTAAAAAAAATATATTATGTGATGTAACTAAAAATTTATGGTTTTCGTAATTATTCCTTTATCTATGCTATAAGACGTTGCTTCGTACCAAATTTCAAGATTCTGAGTTCACGGGAAGTACCCTGTAGGTTTTGATTCCCTTGCGAGTGTCGAAAATTTGCGGCATAAACGGGAGTATCTTGATGTAACTAAAAATTTATGGTTTTCGTAATTATTCCTTTATCTATGCTATAAGACGTTGCTTCGTACCAAATTTCAAGATTCTGAGTTCACGGGAAGTACCCTGTAGGTTTTGATTCCCTTGCGAGTGTCGAAAATTTGCGGCATAAACGGGAGTATCTTTTGATCGCGTTGACTTAGAAGTTTGATTTTTTCACAGCTCCAAGAGACCATAGACTTGAGTATTTGATATGAATTTCAGCTTGATACCTCCACGTGTTCCTGAGAAAAAAGGTCTTGACAGACAGACAGACAGACAGACAGACAGACAACAAAGTGATCCTATAAGGGTTCCGTTTTTTCCTTTTGAGGTACGGAACCCTAAAAATCAGCTTCTGAAGTCGGTGGCAAAAACATGAAGTCAAACAAACAAAAGTCACCGACTTCAGAAGCAGATTTTTCTTCTTAAGTTTATTTTTCTCTTTTTGGTGTTTTTGAAGTCAGTTGTTTTTTTTTTTACTGGGATTTTTGCTTGGTTACGACTGGTTTAATAAGCGGCCGAAAAGACCGCGCACAGTGCTGTCAAGTTCTGTCGAGTTTTACTTTATATCTTTTTGTGAAAATACTTTTTATTAATTAATATATATTATGCTACTCAACAAGACCACGACCCTCGAAGGATAAAAGCAAATAGAAATTCAGCGAAACAACTAGATATTCATATATCTACATTTAACACTCGATCTCTAAGAACACCGGAAAAATTATTTGAATTACAGGAAGCATTAGAAACTATAAATTGGGACATAATAGGAATTAGTGAAATGAGACGCCTGGGTGAAGGAATAGAAGACCATGGGAATTATATCCTACATTATAAAGGTGAAACACCGGGACTGTACGGAGTGGGATTTTTAATCAAAAAGGAACTAATGAGAAATGTAGAGGAGATTTAGGGTATTTCGGAAAGAATTGCGGTCATAAATATGAAACTACCTTTAAACCATGAAAAAGATACAAGTTGGTCTATTATCCAGGCATACTCACCAACGGAATCCAAAAATAAACAAGAAATAGCAAAGATCGAATCATTTTACAAGGATTTACAAACCACAATACAGAACTCGTATAAAAATATCATATTAATGGGTGATTTCAATGGACAAGTTGGAGTGTGTAAACCGGGAGAAGAATATACGATAGGAAAGTATGGTTACGGAAAAAGAAGCAAGAATGGCGAAAGACTGGTCACACTGGCATTGGAGAATAAATTAAAAATTCTAAACACTTTTTATAACAGGAAAATATCAAGGAAATGGACCTGGATCTCCCCAAATGGATTATATAAAAACGAAGTTGATTTCATTTTGTCCAACAACTGCAGAGTATTCAAAAACTTATCAATAATTAACCAATTCAATTTTAATTCAGATCACAGAATGGTTCGAGCAACAATGACAGGAACACATGTAAAGAGGAATAGAAAGTTTCAAAACAAAGTCAACAGTCTTATCTGCCTAGGAAACAACGACAAGCTATTAAATAGTCTTAAAACACATGTAGATAGCACTGGGCAATGCATACCAACACAAGACAAATATGATAGCTTGCTTAACATACTAAAATCAGAAACCACCAAAATAAATAATGAAGCCAAGAAGACGATACTCTCAGATGAATCCAAACAACTGCTAGAACAACGTAAGGAAGTAATAAAGAAAGGAAAGGAGTGTAAGAAGAACCGACAGAAGATAGTAAGCTTAAGCAAAGAAATTAATGAAAGCATTAGAAGAGATCATAAAATCAAAAGGCAAACTACACTAAAACAACATATTGAACGAAGTGGAGGGACAAAGAAGGCTTTCAAAGAATTAAACAATAAAAAAGACTGGATGCTATATCTAAAAAACAAGGATAAGGATTACACTAGCAAGAGAAAAGAAATTCTAAGAATTGCCACAGAATTTTATAGAGAATTGTACACAAGGAAGCAGCCGAAAGCAGAGATATACTTGACACATGGCTTGACCCAGAACCAGTGCCTTTCATTTTGTTGGAAGAAACAATAAAGGCTATAAACTCACAAAAAACGGATAAAGCTCCAGGATTGGATCAGATAACAAATGAACTACTTAAAACTACGGCACCTGTCATAGCCCCGGTACTAACAAACCTGTTTAATGAAATAATAATAACTGAAAATATACCTGCTGATTGGATGAAGTCAACTATAATATTACTTCACAAGAAAGGAGATAAAGGGGACATTAATAATTACAGACCGATAAGCTTAATGTCCAATATTTATAAGGTGTTTTCCAAAATAATTCTGTCCCGTATTGCAAATGTACTCGATGAACACCAACCAAAAGAGCAAGCTGGGTTCCGTAGTAAGTGTTCTACAATTGAGCATATCCACGTTCTTAGACAGGTCCTGCAAAAATATCGAGAATACAGAAAAACTTACTACATAGGGTTTGTAGATTTCCACAAAGCGTTTGATTCCCTGGAACATGGATACATATGGGAAGCCCTAAATTGCCAAGGTGTTCAAACGAAATACATAAGAATCCTGAACATTATCTACTCAGGAGGCACAGCCCAAGTAAAGCTCGAAACAACGGGAGAACCATTTTCTGTTCAAAGAGGAGTTCGCCAAGGAGATCCAATCTCACCAAAATTGTTTACCGCGGTTCTGGAGATGATTTTCAGAAATCTCGAATGGGAAGACATGGGTCTGAACATCAATGGCCAAAAATTAAATCATTTGCGCTTCGCCGATGACTTAATTATATTCTCCGAAGACCTACGGAGCTTAGAACTAATGCTGCAACAGTTGGCTGATAAAAGTGCTACAGCGGGGCTGTCAATGAATATTAGCAAAACAAAAATAATGACTAACGCTCAACAACTAGATTCAGATGTTATAATGGTTAACGAGGAAAAAATAGAGTACGTTTCTGAATACATATATCTAGGACAATTAATATCACCCTATGATAACATGCATAGAGAAATAAATAGAAGAATTACAAACACATGGAAAAGATTTTGGAGCCTTAGTGAAATAATGAAGAACGATGAAATGTCCATTAAAAATAAAAGAACTGTATATAACACTTGCATACTGCCCTGCTTAACGTATGGATGTCAAACTTGGGCTTTGACAGATCAGCTATCGAATAAAATAAAAGTGTGCCAGAACAGCATCGAACGAAGTGTTATAGGAGTAAGAAGAAGTGACAGAGTGAAATTGGAAACAATAAAAACGAAAACAAAATTCAAAAACGCGCACATCGTTAGTAGAAGGTTAAAATGGCGTTGGGCAGGACATATGTTACGGGACACGAAGGATAAGTGGACCAAAATAATAACGGAGTGGTACCCTAGGGGCGACAAAAGAAACAAAGGGAGACAGAGTAAACGTTGGGAAGACGATTTCAGACAAATGGCGGGCCCTGAATGGATCCGAATAGCTAGGGATCGAGCTGCATGGAAGTCCTTAGAGGAGGCCTTTGTCGAGAGACAAGCTGCTACGGAAAATAAACCGATTACCGATATACTATAAGGAACATAATTAAGTGTAACAAGTATTAATATAAAATAGTGATTAGTATAGCATGTAAGAATAAGATTGTAAACAGTAACAGTAATAAAGGCTTATTTTATTTTATTTTATTTATTTATTTATTTTATTTTATTATGCTACTATTTTACTTAAGTATGTTTTATTTCCTTTTTTACTTCCATTAATTTGTTATGTACTTTAATTTACTTACAATATCATTATATTTATAAACAATAATCTACTTTTCCTTACATTTATTTTAAAAACTTAAATTACCCCTATATTTAAGCCCTTTGCAATATTATAATGATATCGACCCCATATCATTATAATATTTTAGCAATATCACAATTTTTGCGAAAAGCTTCATCACTGACAAAATCAAATAAAACACAAAACAGATTTTCAACTGCTTCGACACAACTTAACGATGCCACTAGAGTTGTCTTAAGGTACAACATAGATTGAGCCACCTTCTCAAGAAGGTGACACCAATTATCCCTCTCCATTAAGCCAACCCCAATGGCTCGCTTAATGCGTCTGCTATCTGGTTGTGTCGAACCAGTTGCATCCGTGTACGCGGAAGTGGGCGCATTGACCACTTTAGCAATATGCAATGGTTGCCCGTGCGAATGCGTCCCACTTCCGTCGCACTGGGCATAAACTACTGAATGCATTGTGCGAGTGCTCCCCCAGCTTGTCCCTGGTACAGTTGACGCACACCGCTGCTTCGCCTTTATGCTTGTCTGGGCAGTCCGACCTAAGGTGCGGACCACCACAGTGGCTGCACAGGTCATCTGGCTCTGTGCATAGGCGTTTCCCATGGCCATACGCCAAGCAGCTGGTACGCTGCACCAGAGGCGTCTGATCCTCGACGCGCACTCTCTAGAGATCAATACGGAGCTTGCCTTCAGAGAGTGCCCGCTTCCAGATTGCTGGGGAAACACTCAGCACAATGCAATTTACGTGAGGGTTTCTCGACTTTTAGCGAAACTTAACGTCCACTTTCCGTTACTCGTCCCCGAGGCCGTGGAATATCTCCTGAATCTGATTCTTAAGGGCTTTCAGCACGTCCTCGTCACTGTGCATCAGCAACACGTCCCTAAGAATCAGAAGCGGGTTCCGATTTTTCACGTCCTCGACGACGAGGTTCTCTCCAGCCGCCTCCAATCGTGCCTTGAGTTTGGCCCTCTCCTCTCTTGTCGAGCACCCCATAATAACCCTCTGGTCTTTTGCCTTCCTGACCCTCTCGACACGCACCCAGCCCTCCTTCCCGTCCACCGCTTTCCTCACTCTTTCGAGTACCTTGCCCGCCGAATCCGCCGCCTGTGTTGAGGAGACGACCACGGAGTGCAGCGATGTTCGCTCCAGGGCTTGTGCCCCGGTGTGGCACTTATTGACGGCCGCTACACTCGCGTAGGTCGTCCCCTCCACACTTTCCCTACTGGCCAGACTGTCTCGGAGTCTGTCGAGTTTCTCGGAGTTGTCTTTCAACTCCGAGATGTGCTTCTTTAGGGTGTTTAGGAGCTCAGTCTGGTCAGCGACAACCTCGACAGAGGACGACGGGGGACAGCAGTCAGCAGTAGGTACGGGTACCGGTACGGCTACGGGTGCGGCAGGGGTCTAGTCCAGCTCTGACTCCTTGACCAACTCGTAGAGCCGGTTTATGGCTTCGAGCACCGCAGTCTTAATTTCGGCCTTGAGGTTGCGCGAGTAGCCCAAATTAAGTTTAGCCTTATTTAGGCAAGCTCACGCCTCCGCAGTGCGACTGCGGTGCTCGCCCTCCAGCTTCTTGAGCGGTCCTGGAGCATTGACAGGGGCTCGGCGCGTCGAGTGGGCAAAAATTTTTGTGAGCTAGCCGCACGTGCGGCACGTCCAGAGAACGGGCTCCGCGCGGGCTAACCGAATAACGAATAAAAAATAGGTAGTCGGGAAGAAAAAATTCGGGTTTCCCGCAAAAACCAGTTTTTGGGGCAAAAAATTTAGAAAACAACCCCCAATCTGAACCCAGGACGACGGAACGCGGCTAAAAGCGCAGGGATGGAGGGTAAGTATGCCTGAAACTATTTAAAGTTATTAAAACAGATACAACTTTAAATTTGGATTAAATATTAAATAAATTGTTGTAAAAAATTTTTTCAGGGGTAGGCCAATGAAATATGATCAGGGAGTAGGCAGAGCACTACTATAGTCTGTCCCCACTGAAAACAGCACGAAAAACGCGTGTATAACACTAAAGATATTATTATCAACGTTTTGCTAAAATTTTCGTTTATGTAGTCCTGGTAAGGTTAGGTTAGGTTAGGTTTCGTTTATGTAGTCCTGGTAAGGTTAGGTTAGGTAAGGTTTCGTTTATGTAGTCCTGGTAAGGTTAGGTTAGGTTTCGTTTATGTAGTCCTGGTAAGGTTAGGTTAGGTTTCGTTTATGTAGTCCTGGTAAGGTTAGGTTAGGTTAGGTTTCGTTTATGTAGTCCTGGTAAGGTTAGGTTAGGTTTCGTTTATGTAGTCCTGGTAAGGTTAGGTTAGGTTTTTGTTTTGCGAGTGGGCAAAAATTTTCGTGAGCTAGCCGCACGTGCGGCACGTCCAGAGAACGGGCTCCGCGCGGGCTAACCGAATAACGAATAAAAAATAGGTAGTCGGGAAGAAAAAATTCGGGTTTCCCGCAAAAACCAGTTTTTGGGGCAAAAAATTTAGAAAACAACCCCCAATCTGAACCCAGGACGACGGAACGCGGCTAAAAGCGCAGGGATGGAGGGTAAGTATGCCTGAAACTATTTAAAGTTATTAAAACAGATACAACTTTAAATTTGGATTAAATATTAAATAAATTGTTGTAAAAAAATTTTTTCAGGGGTAGGCCAATGAAATATGATCAGGGAGTAGGCAGAGCACTACTATAGTCTGTCCCCACTGAAAACAGCACGAAAAACGCGTGTATAACACTAAAGATATTATTATCAACGTTTTGCTAAAATTTTCGTTTATGTAGTCCTGGTAAGGTTAGGTTAGGTTAGGTTTCGTTTATGTAGTCCTGGTAAGGTTAGGTTAGGTAAGGTTTCGTTTATGTAGTCCTGGTAAGGTTAGGTTAGGTTTCGTTTATGTAGTCCTGGTAAGGTTAGGTTAGGTTAGGTTAGGTTCAGGAGGTCATCGCGGATTCGGCCAAGGTGGCCCGGCCGGTCAAGTCGGCGGCCATAGAGGTGACGGACCTCGATGACTCCGTCACCAAGGAGGAGGTGTTGGCGGCGGTCGCAGCGATAGGGGGCTGTGGCGTCCCGGCGGTCCAAGGCCGGGACATAAGGCCCGGCCGCGGTGGCATGGGCACCATTCGCCTCGAGTGCCCAATCGCCGCTGCCAAAGCCGTCCTTGCCAAGGGACGGCTCACGGTAGGGTTCAGCTCGGGTGCAGTCCGGGCACTCGAGAACCAGCCTCTGCGGTGTTTCCGGTGTCTCGGCATCGGACACACCCGGCCCCTGTGTCCGTCCACAGTAGATAGGACGGACACATGCTACCGCTGCGGTAAGGAGGGCCACAAAGCCGCCTCCTGCGAGGTCACCAAGCCGCACTGCGCGGTGTGTGCCGCCAGTGGCTGCCCGGCAGACCACGTCATGAAGGGGAGGAACTGCAATCCTCCCCCTAAGCGGGGCAAAGCGCCGACATGGTCTGCTGCAGCAGCTAACACCGTCGTTCCTGCGGTGGCTGCGGAGGGAGGTGCGATGTCCGACTGATGGATAGAGTCGAACATCGCATCGTTTTACTCGGTCCCAGGCCGTTGGCTGGGCGACCGGGACGGCTTGGTGCCGTTGGTGTCGCGGTCTTCCACAGACTCCCCTCTCCTCTCGCTCTTAGAGAGGGGACCGGGATACGTGGCCGCCGCGTGGGAGACATGGCCCTGGTAGGTGTCATTCCGCAGTCGAAGAAGGGGTTGGAGAAGGCACCGTCCTCTCCCTCCTCTTGGTGGCGATGGGCGGGTGGCAGGCGCGGGGGCGCCTGCGCCCGCATTGCACCCATCACCACTTTCGTCGTTCATTCCCGGGCCCGTCCACCTCCCCACGGGGAAGGCGTGAGGGGTCCGCCCTGAAGGGTAATCGTCGGCGGGGGGCTGGTAGTTGAGGCTGTGCCAGTTTCCCGGTCCCTCGCCACTCAGACGAAGCGGGAGTGCCGCTGGGTCGTTTTAGTGGGTATACCGGGTCAGACCGGGGAGTCCCACATAGCCCCCCATCCCCCGATGGGAGGGTATGCGTAATGCATTTTTTCCCAGCGCAAAAAAAAAAAAAAAAAAAAAAAAAAAAAAAAAAAAAGGTTAGGTTAGGTTGGGGGACCACCCCACAGTGCTTGCGTCCACGTCGCGTCCCCTGGAAACGACCCAGTTCTGACCACCGTAACGGAGTGGCAGACTGGGTTGGCCAAAGTGCACTGTGCTTTCGTAGTATTTATATTTGCCTTGTTGACTACGAACCTGCGGAACTAGCATGTCTAACTCTTTGCGGGATGCCTGCGGGCGATTTTTAAAACAAAAAGGCCCTTCTCAGGGCCACCCAAAGGCCCTTCTCAGGGCCAACCCAAAGGCCCTTCTCAGGGCCAACCCAAAGGCCCTTCTCAGGGCCAACCCAAAGGCCCTTCTCCGGGCCAACCCAAAGGCCCTTCTCAGGGCCAACCCAAAGGCCCTTCTCAGGGCCCACCCAAAGGCCCTTCTCAGGGCCAATCTGAGGGCGCATCGGCGTCGGAGGCTAGCCGCGCGGTGTCTGCGGCTAGCATCTATAGCTTAGCGGGCGAGTTGTTGGACTCTGACGACGAGTCCATTATTTGCGAGTCGGACGCAAGTTCGGGGATTGGTCGCCGGGAGCCGGAGAAGCGGGCCCGTCACAGTAATGGGTCCGGGGGTTCCTCGGACTCGAGGCGGCCATCCTACGCGAAGGCCAGGAAGCCGGTGTCGGACACCCACGACGTGGGTCTGGCAGAGGCCCAACACCAGTTGGACCTGTCTCGGCGGGCGCAGCTCCAGCAAGACCTGGAGGAGCGGGTTGCGGCCAAGGAGCAACGGACGCGCGCCGCCCGCGCCAAGTCCGGATACGGCGCGTCCCGCGTTCTCTATGCGGACCACTCACTGGTGGAGCTGGAGCGGATGGCTGAGGAGGACGAAGAGGAGATAGTGGAAGTCGCCTCTAAGTCCTCTAATTTAAAAGGGACTTTTCAAAAGTCCCTTAAATGCAGGGCCGCGAGCATGCGCGGCATCGT
The DNA here is from genome assembly GCA_949316265.1 of Diarsia mendica. NCBI lineage: Eukaryota > Metazoa > Arthropoda > Insecta > Lepidoptera > Noctuidae > Diarsia > Diarsia mendica. Next base: position 23,336,380 of record OX438903.1, read on the forward strand.
CGGGGAGCTGGTGCAGCGGAAGGCGACCGACGAAACGCGGCAACTGCAGGCGAAAGTTGATCGCCTGCATGCAGAGGTCAGCCAGCTGCACCAGAAGCTGGCTGATGCCACGGCCCGGCCAAACCAAGCCGAGCCGAGACCAGCGGCTGAGGTCCCCCCCTCCAACCTTGAGGATATAATCCGCAAGGTCATCATGGAGGAGAGGGCCTTCACGAGAGCCTGTCTTGCGGGCATAGAGGACAGGCTCTTGCCTGAAAAGCGCCTCCGACCGCCGCTCGCGGCGGACAATAGGCCACGCGAGCTGGAGCCGGAACCTGCGCCTTTGGGAGGCCCGGCATCGGGTGCGCAGCCCCAGGCCTCGAAGCCCTCCAAAGGCAAAGGGAAGGGTGTAGTGTTATCAGGTCGCTAGGTTGGTAAAGTTGAAAAGAAACGTCTGATTGGTTTCATGGTCCGGTTTAATGTGTCTTAAAATAACTTACAATTTATTACAAAACAGTATTGCTAAGGAAGCACTTTAAATAAGGCTGTCTACATACATGCTTAGTATTTGCTTACACACTACATCATCCCCGTTATTTGAAAAAAAAAATGAACATAAGAAACATTTTTTTTTTTTTTTTTTTACTTATAATTAACTTAACTATGGTTCCGTATACAATTTTGTTCTATTCTTATGAATTATGACATTTTTTCCATCTATATTTATTTTAACATTAGGGTTAAGGTCTTCTAGTACAATATATGGACCGGTGTACAAAGTATCCAATTTATTTCCTATCTCATTTTTCAACAACAGTGCATCACCTGTGATCGCGCCAGGACTCAGCCGAACCTTATCTCGGGCCCATGGGAGACAGGTCTCAGAACAGCCGCCGTCCTAACGTGATCAAATAGACGCGATACGCGCCTCCGAACAATATTACAATTTCTGAACTTATAGCTACCCTTACCTCATTTCTTCGAGCCGGTCTCACTTCCTTGACCCCTCGCAAGTTGTGTAACTGTGTATGTGTATAATGAGTGTATATGACCTTGCGATGGTTTGCTGGTAGTTCCGGACGATTCTTCCACGTCGCTGCAAGCCACGCCGTTAACGCGAGCCACCACACTCACTCCGTATTAGTCTAACCACAAAAGCCTCGGTGCTTTCCCAATAGCACTCCCGTGACAAGGCAAACCAATGATATTATCAATAACCCGTTCGACATTCACAGCGTCGCTAACCGTACTGCTTAACTAGTATAATTGGGTGCCGCGAAATGACTCCACAAGTCGATTTAATCAATGCGCGTGCGCTTTCACCCGTGATTCTATGGCTACTATAATATTCGTTCGACGCCCAGCGCGACTCAATACGAACTACTTCACGCCGAGCCCAGCGCTCGACCTCTCTCCCTCCGCCCCTTCGCCTCTGTCGCACCGAGGCGGAGAAAATCAAAAATCTGAAGGTAGATTATAAACAATCACCCCCCCCGGACCGACCCGTTGTCGGTCCGCTCAAACTCCCGGGAGTCGAGATAAAGTTGAAACTGCCCGTCTAAGGATCGAGTCCCTCACCTGGACGTCTGCGATCCTTGGAAACCCATCCTTGCCCGTAATCAGGTTAACAATGCGCCCCCGTCGCCAACACAACGGTGATAGGTTAGCATCCTTAACCAGAACGAGGTCTCCAACGCAGGGTGGGGTCGTCCTGTCCGTCCACTTAACGCGTTGCTGTAGAATATGCAAATACTCCAGCGACCATCGCTTCCAAAAATTTTGGCTCATTTGCCGTAACATCTGATACCGTGACAACCGGTACAACTTGACATCAGTATACGGATATTCCGGCAAGGCGCTAAGTGGTTGGCCAATCAAAAAATGACCTGGGGTCATGGCCTCAAGGTCATTCGGGTCAGCGCTCAACGGGCACAAAGGTCGCGAGTTTAAGACCGCCTCAATTCTGCAAAACACCGTTGACAACTCCTCAAAGGTGAGAATCGTTGAGCCGATGACCCGATACAAGTGAGTCTTGGAAGACTTGACTACTGCCTCGAAAATTCCACCCCAGTGGGGGCATCCAGGTGGACTAAAATACCACGAAATGCCCCGACTGGCGAGGCCCGTGCCAATCTCTCGCTCATTCTGACTTAAAAACAATACAATTTCCTTTAAGCACCGGTCGGCGCCCTTGAAGTTGGTACCACAGTCCGACCGAATCATTGACGGTACTCCCCGTCTAGAAACAAATCGATCTAACGCCGCCAGAAAGGCCTCCGTAGAGAGATCGGCCACCAATTCCAAATGAACGGCCTTGGTCGCCAGACACACGAAGACACACAGATATGCCTTAACCGACTTCGCGTTGCGAAGGTGCGATGTCTTGACCATGAAAGGCCCCGCGAAATCTGTCCCTACGCCAGCAAATGGCCGAGCCTCCGTGACTCGATCGGCCGGGAGATCTCCCATTTGTGGCTGCATTGTGGCTGCCTTGGGTCGGTAACAAGGCAAGCAACGAAACACAACGCTCCGTATGATTCTGCGGGCCGATAAAATCCAAAATTCACGCTGCAAAATGCCCAGAAGGGTGTTACAGCCTGCGTGTGAATTCTTGGTGTGACGGTCCCTAACCAACAACTCCACCAAAGCTTCTGAATGAAGCACTTTCCCATGAACGTGACCGGCGCGATCCAACCGGTTGGGTCGAACGTTCGTGCGATAGTCGAAAGGACCGATCGCTTGGTCCAGGTCTTCGACAGCAACTCGGCCTCACAACTGTATGTGAAGGCATCCTGACTCGGTCGATACTGGACCCCTAAATTGGCCAACGCATGAAGATTCTCCGAATCCTCAAACAAATGCGGGTCTTGTTGATACTCAGTTGGCAGTCCTGCCAGTACCTCTGGGCAGTTCGACAGCCATTTCCTGAGTTCATAGCCACCGGAGGCCATGAGCGCCACCAATTCATCCCTTAAGATGAGCGCCTGCTCAATACTGTCTGAGCCCGTACAAATGTCGTCTACATAGACGTCCCTATCAATGACAGCAGCCGCGCGGGGAAAGCGGAGCCGTTCTTGATCAGCCAGTTCTCGTAGCGTACACATGGCTACATATGGGCTGGGCTTTAATCCGTACGTGTTTGCGTTGAGCTCGTACGTGACCATCGGTTCCTCTGGGCTCTCTCGCCACAATATCAGCTGGAACCGACGGTCGTCTGGATGAATCTCAGTTTGACGGAACATCATCCGTACGTCCGTAACGAAGACAACCTGGTGTCTCCTGAAGTCCGTGAGAATGTCTGCAATGTCTCTGGTCAGCTTAGGACCAGCATGGAGACATTGATTCAGGGACACCCCGCTAGACGTCTCCGCGCTCCCGTCGAACACGACCCTAATCTTTGAGTCAGGTGTCTTCAAAACAGCATGATGAGGCAACACATAATGCTCCTCATGACGATAGTCAACCCTGGACACCGACATGTGACCCAACGTCAGGTATTCGCGCATGAACTCCACATACTTCTGTCGGAAGTTGGAGTCCCGCTTCATGCGCCTTTCCATTGCCACTAACCGCTTTTCTGCCAGACTCCATGAGCTCCCCAGCGGAGGTCGAATTGACAGAAATGGCAACCTTGTCATAAATCTACCCGATGGGAGGCGCACCGTGTTAAATCGATAGAATGTTTCGCACTCCTCATCACGTGGGTTATTTCTAAGAGCGGTGGGTGGCTCTTCCGTTGCCCAGAACCGTTGCAGGACGTCGGATAACACGCTGCCATAATATATGGAGCTATAATCCGTTGAGTGCTGTGGTTCCCGTACTGGGTCCAATAACGCGTAACCACCTGCGGTACGCATGGCCACAACCCCGTTTGGTTGCAGCTCCCGTTTGCCGCTTCGGAGCAGCTTCCCGAGGACGTCAGACCCAAGCAAGACGTCCACCCGTCCGGGGATCGCGAAGTGGGGATCGGCTAACTCCAATCCATTGGTCAACCCTTTTACCGCAGACGGTAACCGAGTCTGAGGGAGGACCCCAACCACTTCGTCCAAAACGATCGCCGTGGCATTCACCCGCGTGACCGATGCCGTGTCACCCATCTCGAACAGGAATGTCGTCTGACCCCTGAGGTGAGGCACCCGATTGCCACCTATACCTACGGCGCCATCCCGTGATGGCTCTAATGTAAGGCCCAGCTTTTTCACTAAACAGCTGGACACAATACAACCTTGTGCCCCTGAATCTAACAGTGCTCGCACGTGCACCGGCTGTCCGTCAGTACCCCTGACAGTAATCCTAGCCGTCGGTAATAATACCGTTACTGTCGGGGTGGGCACCACTGACGAACAGGCTGCTAGTTGCTAATAGGAGGCACCTCCCTCCTCCCCTGCCGGAGGGGGAGTAAATACTGTCCCAGTATACGGGTCCCAACCCGGGTAGTAACCCTCCCGACCCATCGGTGACATCCGTGCCGGTCGGAAGTAGCCTACTGGCATCCTTCCGAACGGTGGCGGGCGCGCCGTCAGCCGAGGGCGTTCTGCGAGAGGCGGGGAGAAGCGACTACTCGGGGGTGGCAACATGCCCCCCAACGCATTCGAGTACGCCGCGTAACCCGTCTGTACTACCTCCGGGCCCCTGCCCGAGTCTCGGTGCCTATCCCCCCCCCGCGGGGAAGACGACGGTATCGGGTTGTGCTCTGGATCAGCCCTTGGCCCACCCCCCCGAGGGGGCGGCGACCGCTGATTCCTGGCCGACCCACCCCCCCTAGGGGGGGGTGACCGACCACCCGAATCTGGCTTAGGAGAGGGGGGGTGACCTCCCGGCGAGGCTCCGTGCACCTCCCTACTCTCCGCCAGGCATAGCAACTCGTGATGGGCTCCTCCGCAGGTTCCACAGTTAGTGGTCCTGTGGCACTCACGTACAAAGTGAGTCCCCAAGCAGCGGAAGCACAAATAGCGCTGCTTGACCACCCCTCTTCGTCTATGCACCCGCTGCGCCTTAAAGTCCGCGCATGCGGCGAGACCGTGCCCTTCCTTCCGACAGAAGGCGCACACTTCCGATTGGAGGGCGTGGTATTTCTTCCCCCCCCGACGGGGCTCAACCGGCTTGGGCCCGCTCGTACGTCGGGTTGACGGAGGAGGGTGCGACGTGGATGCCCCTTGGCAATCCGCCCGCCGGCACTCGCCTTCTAAAAACACCCTCAAGTCATCGTAACTTGGGAGGTGGTCCGTCGATTCGCCACCATGTGACTGCTCAAAGCGCGCCACCACGTCGATCGGCAACTTCCGTAAAACCCTATTGACGATGATATATTTATTGTCCCCTAACGACAACTTAAGTCGATCTAACGTGTTCACCGCAACCGTGACCGGATTAAGGATTTTCGCCCTTATTTCGTACACGTTAGACACCTTCGGGATTTCAAAAATCTTATCGATGAGGCCATCAACTATTAATCGCCGATTATCATATCGGTCGATTAATAGGCCCCATGCCGTCTCATAACTGGCGTCCGTAATCTCCAGGTGGGTCAAGATGTCGTGCGGCTCACCGTTAAGCCTACCCATTAATTGAGCCATCTTGTAGGCGGGCGAGAGATCCGTACGCGAATGCACGACACTATTAAAAATATCGCGGAATCGCGGCCAATCGGCATACTCGCCGCTAAACTCGGGTACATGTACTGGTGGCAACGGCGCCTGAATTCCTACGCCTGCTGGCCGACATGATTCCCTGACGTCACCCATGCGCGATCGCTCAATGTCGGCCGCCGCCTGGATTATGCTCATGGACATTTCCCCACACTGGTCCACATTGCCCCGTACCACCTGAGCATCCTTGTCCACCGACGACAGATCCGTCGATTCGAGACATGCTAAATACTCAGCGTGACACTTTAACACGGCGTCATATCGTTCGTCAACTTGCCGAGCGCGTGACAATAACGCATCTTCACGATCGGTGCGACCTACCAACGTAACAACCGATGAAAACCATCTCAATTCAGCTTCGATTCTGGCTGCGATAGTTTTCGTTACTGACGGAGCCATAGTACCAACTTCAATACGCGATTATGCAATAATAAATAACAATAACCAAAAAAAATAACAATTATTGTATCCGGAACTAACAATAATAATATATTCGTTGAGTGAATAAATCTACGACGCTATGCCAACTCTTGAACTTATTCCTCTACGTGCTCTAGAGGTTATTCCTCTATGTCTCAAATGTTGACAATCATAACACGATTTGTGATGAGGTTATATTTGTGCGTAACCGAACGTAAATAACAAATTATTTTATCAACGAATATTCACATTCCATGTACTTATTATTAATAACGCCAAACTCAACTTGAGGCGTACACTGGTATGTAGGTCAATGTACTACTACCTACAAGTTGAATTTGTACATGAACACAATTTTTACAAAGTAAATTGGTACCAAGTACCTACTAATTTTTACAAAGTGGGTTTAAATAAACCACGCTCTGCTACCAGATTTTGATCGCGCCAGGACTCAGCCGAACCTTATCTCGGGCCCATGGGAGACAGGTCTCAGAACAGCCGCCGTCCTAACGTGATCAAATAGACGCGATACGCGCCTCCGAACAATATTACAATTTCTGAACTTACAGCTACCCTTACCTCATTTCTTCGAGCCGGTCTCACTTCCTTGACCCCTCGCAAGTTGTGTAACTGTGTATGTGTATAATGAGTGTATATGACCTTGCGATGGTTTGCTGGTAGTTCCGGACGATTCTTCCACGTCGCTGCAAGCCACGCCGTTAACGCGAGCCACCACACTCACTCCGTATTAGTCTAACCACAAAAGCCTCGGTGCTTTCCCAATAGCACTCCCGTGACAAGGCAAACCAATGATATTATCAATAACCCGTTCGACATTCACAGCGTCGCTAACCGTACTGCTTAACTAGTATAATTGGGTGCCGCGAAATGACTCCACAAGTCGATTTAATCAATGCGCGTGCGCTTTCACCCGTGATTCTATGGCTACTATAATATTCGTTCGACGCCCAGCGCGACTCAATACGAACTACTTCACGCCGAGCCCAGCGCTCGACCTCTCTCCCTCCGCCCCTGTCGCCCCGAGGCGGAGAAAATCAAAAATCTGAAGGTAGATTATAAACATCTTTCGTTGATCTCGTCTCACAGAAACCAACCATGTCTCATCCTCTGGCCACAGGCCAACCCTTTACCAAGTATATTGGGGTCGGCTTACGTTCTAACGGTCTAACCGGATGCAGCTGAATACCAGCTATATTTTGTATAAAAAAAAAAAAAAAAAAAAAAAAAAAATTTGGAGCGACTTGTGTATCTGATGTTCACAACCTGCAGTTAGTACGGGTTAATACGATAACCCTTAGTAAGACCACAGTATAAAGACTTTCGGGCTTATGGCATACTGTAATACGTCGCGCGTCGGTCGTGACGACTGACAAAGATTTACGAATGACGGCCGGGCCCAACCAAAGGCTTAATGTGCTTTCCGAGGCATGGCTAAAAACTCGGTCACCCATCCACGGACTAACCTGAAGATAGACCCCGACGCCCCGAGCGGTGTTATTATTATTCAGCCACGAGCTCCTCCCATGTCTACCCATCTTGAGGCAAATAAATCACAAGCGCGGGCGCTAACCAAGGGATTTTACCAATACGCCCTTCGGGGCTGTGGGTTAATCGAAAGTGATACCGCGACCTCGCCCACAAAGGGCTAAGAAGGATCATCGGGTGGTTTTAAGTCAGTAGAAGTCTGACACTTCCTACCACTCTGCCCAGGGGCCGTATTTTTGAATCAATAGAATTCCAAATCGTGTACGAAATCGCAGAATTCATCACGTCATTTCCGTCATTTCTACTGGTAGAATATCGGAAACGAGTGGGTCGGACCACTCGTTGCAAAATTCACGGTGAATATTCAAAAATAGCGATTTCGTACGGATTCGCATACGAATTCTGCGATTTCGTACACGATTTGGAATTCTATTGATTCAAAAATACGGCCCCAGAGCGATAGGAGTCATTTGATTATTCCCCACCTCCCAACAAGGGCGACTAACAATGGGAACCTGACGTCCACCAATCTGTGGCCACGCGGTCTCAGTTGATATTTGGGCACGAGCTGTACGGGAGTGCTGGTCGCTGGTCGCTGGTCGCCCCGAGACACTGCGACTACGACCAAGCTTTCAACGAGCAAGTAACGTTGGTTTCGCGAGGATTATGATAAATGATTGTGTGATAATAATATTACCGTGTTCGAGCGTTGACCCTCCGCCATCGGCGACCGCGACCGTCACGGGCCCCACTTCGGGACTCGAGAGAGATAAGCAGCCCCGACCTTCAGGGCTTTCAATTGGCTTCACAAATATAGTCGGTGGACGACAAGCTAGTGAGAAATCGTCTTAAAAACTCGTGTACTTATCGGTCAAGGCATCAAAAATTCGAGAGCTAGAATGTTAGAATTCAGGAATTGGTGACCTCGCCGCGTTAACAGCACAGCTACAGGGCCGTGTCACGTGGCCACTGCTTGCAGCGGGCAGAGGGCAGCGCTGCGGGCTGCGGGGTGCGGGGGTGCATGGCGACCGAGAGGAGCGCGTGCACGTTGCACTCTATCGCTAACGAACTACTTATCTAACGATGCAAACAGTAATTACTGTAATTAGTGATCATTAATGAGTAAACATGTCCGAGACAGGAGCACGCGGGCACGGCGTGCGCGGGCACGCGGGTGCTGCCAGGATCAGCTCACCTGTGCGCGACCACTCACCTGTGTCCTGTGTGCCGCACGCTCACTCAATGCTCCGCCACCTCACAGCCATTGTCCTCTTTATATGCCGCTAATTAAAATAACACTAAAGCTGCGTACAGACCGGCCAAACGAACGCCAACGAACGGGTTTCGTTGACCTTCGTTGCTGCAATCTGGCCGGTCTGTACGCACCATGATGCAGTGGTAGTTTTCGCAAAAAAAACTTCACTCAACTTTTCGTGATGATGCTGCGTACAGACCGGCCAGATTGCAGCAACGAAGGTCAACGAAACCCGTTCGTTGGCGTTCGTTTGGCCGGTCTGTACGCAGCTTAACGCAAACTATACGCGTAGGGCTGACCAGACACGAACATTGCACCGTCCGCATTTGTAAAACGTTTTGAATTCCAACGTAGTGTGTTCTTCGTGAAATATAATTATGTAGCGCTGTGTTTAAGTGTATCCTGTGACTGTCAGTGTCGGTAATTCGTTAATCACCCATCGATCACAATGATCGATTTTAACACCCGAATATTCTATGTGCTACATGAACTTAATTCGCATAACTTTGATTTCCTTTTGTTCTTATTATTTGTTCGATGTTTCAATACGCGCATCCGATGTTCAAGTAGTCGTCGATGGAGGCATGTTGCGTCGTCGGCAGCCCTGACCTATGGCAGTGGGCAGTGGTGGAGTGCCGAGTGCGTAATATAACGGATATCCAAAACCGCTGCGTGAAGGTCGCGTGGCGCGCCTTTGTGTCGGTCGCATCTTGTCGCACACACACACACACGTACTGCACGCTGCGGGGAGCAACTCTGTGAGGACGATGCACCAACCTGCTATGGTGTCGTCGGCCAGCCCGCGCCGGCAACCATGCGCGCCCCCGTACAGCTGTGCCCAGCACTGCACGACACGTGCCTCCTCATGGGCGTTGAGTCAGTCCGCCGCTGCCGGTAAAGTTATGAGTATGGCACTCTAATAAAAAACTTTATTTGCAAAAAAAAAACAACCGACTTCAAAAACACCAAAAAGAGAAAAATAAACTTCAAAAGAAAAATCAGCTTCTGAAGTCGGTGACATTTGTTTGTTTGATTTGGCTTTTTTTGCCACCGACTTCAGAAGCTGATTTTTCTTTTGAAGTTTATTTTTCTCTTTTTGGTGTTTTTGAAGTCGGTTGTTTTTTTTTTGCAAAAAAGTTTTTTTATTTTTTCATTTTTAGTTGTGTATCTTATAGAAATATTTACTATGAAACCTATGCTTGTATAGCGTCAGAAAAAGCACGAAACACGTAATACGTGCCTATGTTTGAGGGTTGCCCTCGATTTCTCTGGAATTCCATCACCAGGATCTGGTTTCCATATCATGGTACCACTCTTGAAATATCTCCGTTCCAATCAAAAAAGAATCATCAAGATTGGTTCATAAACGACGAAGTTATTCGCGAACACACATAAAAAAACGAACGAAAAATGTTCATAAATTATAAAAAATGGTCATAAAATGAAAAGTACTGGACCAAACTATGCTAAATTTTTATGGGACCAAATGGCAACTATTCCGCATCAAACTAAAAAAGATTCACGTAAATCGGATCATAAATCGCAGCGTAATCGGTGTACATACTCCTCCTTTTTGGGAAGTCGGTTAAAAATAAAACCGGCTTCGACAGAAATAAAACACAAAAAAAACCTTTTTTACAAAAAATAAAACACAAAAAAGTGAAAAATAAACTAAGAAGAAAAATCAGCTTCTGAAGTCGGTGACTTTTGTTTGTTTGATTTCATGTTTTTTAACCGACTTCAAAAAAGGAGGTTATTTAACCGACTTCAAAAAAGGAGGTTACCTACTATGTTCGTGTGTATGTATTTTTTTTTTATGTATGTTACCTGGTTTCTCCCCCATTAGTGGACCGATTCTCAATTTTTTTTTTTATTTGAAAGAGTATACTCCTGAGGTGGTCCCATTTTAATTTGGTGAAGATCTGGTGCTGATCTTCGGAGATATACAATGGAACTCTTCAAAAATAGACGGCAAATCTGTCGTAATTGCTGGAATCGCTTGGATGTTTATTGAATATACATTATCATGACGTAACATCACGCCTACGCCTGTATGCTCTGAGGGGGTATGCAGATATGTACAATACACATTTTTTTGGGTTCCCTACTTGTAGTCGAAAGTTGATGGTTCGATTTTTATTATATCGAACACGGTGTGTCGATAATTCAGTTCTACGATGTTTTATTCCATCGATGCTTTATTGGTGCGATGTAACGTTTGTGCGAAAAATCCTGTTTCGAAAAACCCTACAGCGATTGCTCATTAGTTCGGTAATTTATTAGTTCGATTATAGTATGTCGGTTCGAAACGCCTACTGCTGGCCGTGATATTTAGCTAATTATTTAGTAATCTTTTATTCTTACTAAATAATAATTAATTAATAATTAATAAATAAATAATAATAATTAATTATTAATAATTATAATAAATATAATAATAATTAATTAATAATAATATTATTAATTATTATTATAAATAATAATTATTAATAATTAATAATTATTATTAATAATTATAATACATATAATTATCAATATTAAAAAATAAAAAAACAATTATAATAAAAATAATAATAAATTTAATTCAAAAATGTAAAAATAAATAATATAATTATTTATAATAATAATAATTAATTAATAATAATAATAATAATTAATTAATTATTAATTATTATTATTTATAATAATAATAATAATAATTAAATAATAATAATATTATTAATTATTAATTATTATAATAAAAATAATTATTAATTATTATTATTATTAATTATTATTATTTATACTTAATAATAATTAATAATATTATTATTATTTAATTATTATTATTATAATTATTAATAATAATAATTTATTATTATAATTATTAATAATAATAATTTATTATTATAATTATTAATAATAAGTAATAATTAATTATTAATTATTATTATTTATTTATTAATTATTATTTAGTAAGAATAAAAGATTACTAATTAATTAACTAAATATCACGGGCAGCAGTAGGCGTTTCGAACCGACTTAATATCGAACTAATAAATTACCGAACTAATGAGCAATCGCTGTAGGGTTTTTCGAACCAGGATTTTTCGCACAAACGTTACATCGCACCAATAAAGCATCGATGGAATAAAACATCGTAGAACTGAATTATCGACACACAGTGTTCGATATAATAAAAATCGAACCATCAACTTTCGACTACAAGTAGGGAACCCATTTTTTTAGTGGTTATATATGAAAAATATAGACACGTATTACGTGTTGCGTGCTTTTTCTGACGCTATTCAAGTATTCGCATCTAGCAGTCATCACTTGTCTTCATGTTGATGAGCTGATAATGGAAGGTACTAGGTACTCCTCAACGGTTAAGAGTTGAAAACAAAAATAGGGGAAGGAAGGTTAAGGGTTAGGTTTCTTGGTTGAATTATAGGTATGTACTTATTACAACTAAAAATGAAAAAATAAAATCAAACAAACAAATGTCACCGACTTCAGAAGCTGATTTTTCTTCTGAAGTTTATTTTTCTCTTTTTGGTGTTTTTGAAGTCGGTTGTTTTTTTTGCAAAAAAGTTTTTTTGCCACCGACTTCAGAAGCTGCTTTTTCTGTGTTTTTTTTTTGTGGAAGTCGGTTGTATTTTTTGTAAAAAAAAGCTTTTATTTTTCACTTTTTAGTGGTTCACATGTGCTTTACCCCTTCACAACGTACCGGCGTGATATTATGTTATGAACTGGTGTAAACAATAGACAGACATGAGATTTCAGCAATCCCAGTCCATTTGCTATCATTTATTGAGAAGTTCCGTTGCCTATCTCCGAAGTTCTTCATCAGATCTTCACCAAATAGTTTTTATAATTGTAGTGAGTACAGGCGTGATAATATGTTGTGTGATGGCGTAAACAATGCTTAGATATGCTATAATAGCAACAATCGCGGTTAATCTGCTGTTATTTATTGAAGAGTTCCCCCGATTTCTACAAGATCCCATCATCAGATATTGAAATGGTGACAATGGGACCCCACGGGAAGCACTAGCTTTCAAATAAAAAAATAATCATGAAAATCGGTTCACCCAGTCGCAAGTTATGAGGTAACAAACATTTAAAAAAAATACAGTCGAATTGATAACCTCCTCCTTTTTTTTTGAAGTCGGTTAATTACATCGATATATCGGTACATTTATTTTAGTTCTAAGGCTGCCCGCCCACGTCCGTTAATAATCAGATAATCAGTGACCGATTTTTTTTTGGTTAAAAATTACGAAGTAATTTAAATCGGCCCGATTATCTGTTCTACAAGGAGTTAAGTTTCAGAATTAGTCTGCAGTGGGCGGGCAGCATGGAGCCGTCTGTACAGATAAGTTGTCGTAAGTGTTAAGTGTTGAGACAAGGAGACCACACTTGGTTTTTAACCGACTTCCACAAAAGAAGGTTTTCTATTCGGTTTTAAACAGGGCGTCCCACGGCTATGGCACATGGAGGGAAAGTACCTTGCATATTGCAGATGGAACATTTTACTGAAAGAAGACATTATTTTAATTTAAAAAACAATTTAATTATACTGCATTCATAGATTTTTAAATATTGATATGGTTGAACCGGGAATCAAACCCGCTACACGTGAAAAAAAATACTATCATCACTACATAGTATAAATAAAACAAAGTCGCTTTCTCTGTCCCTAACTCCCTATGTCCCTTTGACGGATTTTGATGCGGTTTTTTTTTAATAGATAGAGTGATTCAATAGGACGGGTGGCCTATGTACAGACCAAGGTACGCAAGTACGGCTACCCAAGCAAGCCCGGCTACCTATGTGCTAACATGTGCTAACCCCTTCACAACGTACCGGCGTGATGTTATGTTATGAACTGGTGTAAACAATAGACAGTCATGAGATTTCAGCAATCCCAGTCCATTTGCTATCATTAATTGAGGAGTTCCGTTGCCTATCTCCGAAGTTCTTCATCAGATCTTCACCAAATAGTTTTTATAACCTTTGTAGTGAGTACAGGCGTGATATTATGTTGTGTGATGGCGTAAACAATGCTTAGATATGCTATAGCAAAAATCGCGGTTAATCTGCTGTTATTTATTGAAGAGTTCCCCCGATTTCTACAAGATCCCATCATCAGATATTGAAATGGTGACAATGAGACCACACGGGAAGCACCAGCTTTCAAATGAAAAAAGAATCATGAAAATCAGTTCACCCAGTCGCAAGTTATGAGCTAACAAACTTAAAAAAAAAAAAAAATACAGTCGAATTGATAAACTCCTCCTTTTTTTGAAGTCGGTTAAAAAATAGAAATCTCCTTTTCTATACGTGATTGAAGTAAATTATTATCCCATCAAAAACATTCTGTAAAAAACTAGCCAAGTCTCGATGGAGCTGCTTGTTTATCTCTAAAAAGTAATGAAATCTAGACAAAGTCGTGCCAAGTCTAAGGTTCCTTATTGCGATTTCTTTATTATTATAGTTATTGTTGTGAATCTTATAGAAATCGCAATAAGGAACCTTAGACTTGGCACGACTTTGTCTAGATTTCATTACTTTTTAGAGATAAACAAGCAGCTCCATCGAGACTTGGCTAGTTTTTTACAGAATGTTTTTGATGGGTTTATTTTATTAGATTTTCTTATTTATTTTTCGATTTTCCTACTTTTTATAGTTTTCCCTTTATGTCCACCATTAAACCCTAACTCTGTACCAAATTTCAGCTCTATGAATTTATTGGAAGTACTAGTTCTATTTTGATGATCATGAGTGAGTGAGTGAGTGAGTTTCATAAATGCGAAACTTTGCTTTCGCCTAACTTCGGAACTAACTAAATGACCTACAGACTTGAAACTTTTTATTTTAAGTGTGATTGTATAGCTTACTGGATGACGAAAATTTCAGCGTTCTGGTCTTATCCAGAGGTTCTCAAATAGGGGCCTGAAAATGCGGCGAAATGGTTCCAGTAAAGGATGGTACGGCAGTGTTTGCTTCGCGCTCGACTCGGCGGGGGCACTGCCGTGCCCGCAGATTTTTCTGGTATTAGATGCATGATTATCTACGAAATACGTTATGAATTTTCCCCGGGGTTTTGAGTGTTGCCTAGTGTAATCAAAGAGAAAACTCTTTTTTAACCGACTTCAAAAAAAGGAGGAGGTTATCAATTCGACTGTATTTTGTTTTTTTTTTATGTTTGTTCGCTCATAACTTGCGACTGGGTGAACTGATTTTCTTGATTCTTTTTTCATTTGAAAGCTGGTGCTTCCCGTGTGGTCCCATTGTCACCATTTCAATATCTGATGATGGGATCTTGTAGAAATCGGGGGAACTCTTCAATAAATAACAGCAGATTAACCGCGATTGTTGCTATAGCATATCTAAGCATTGAAGATCTGATGAAGAACTTCGGTGATAGGCAACGGAACTCCTCAATAAATTATAGCAAATGGAATGGGATTGCTGAAATCTCTTGTCTGTCTATTGTTTACACCAGTTCATAACATAACATCACGCCGGTACGTTGTGAAGGGTAGCACATGTGAACCACTAAAAAGTGAAAAATAAAAACTTTATTACAAAAAATAAAACCGACTTCGTGGTCGTGGCAAAAACATGAAATCAAACAAACAAAAGTCACCGACTTCAGAAGCTGATTTTTCTTCTTAAGTTTATTTTTCACTTTTTTGGGTTTATTTTTTCTTCTTTAATCACCATAGAAATATAAAAAGCCGGCCATGTGCATGTTGGACCACTTACAATGTAGGGTTCCGTAGTTGCCCATCAAGAACTTACTAAACTGATTAACCTCCCTGCCTACCTGCCTCCGAGACGCAGTTTTGAGACCCGCGCTCCCATACATCATGCATCATACATCAAAATATTTCATGTAAGTACATTTTATTGTAAAGCCTACTAATACTTAGCAGTGATAGTTTTCCTTTAATTTTCGTTAATCATACTACCATGATTTTATCAAATTCAAATTCAAAATATTTTATTGTGGATCATAGGTAGGTACAGGTACAGTTCTTAAATAGTTGATAATTTTGATCAGCTATGTCCCGCCCGTAGGGCATACAATAATCACAATGTCATAAATTAATTAGCTATTCAATAAAATTCACATTATTACTAGTTATTATTACTTTTCCTCGAAATAAATAAAAAATAGAGAAAAAGCGAACCTAAAGGGTAATTAAGAAAAATATCAAATTCAAATTACATAGAAAATTAAATAAATTACATATCACATTCAAAAAATAAAAAGATAAAGTCAAACATAACAAATTAAGATAGGTAGGAACATGTCAAATTATACACCTAAAATTCAAAAAAATAAAAAAATATTCATAACAAATTTAAAATTGTAAAAATAATACCTACATAAAATTTAAAAATAGATAATAATGAAAATACTAAAATTAATTAAATAAAGTCTGTAGGTCATCGAACACATCATGACTGGGTGGGACTATATTTAAGTAAAGACTTGTCGGACAGAAATTCTTTTACAGAGTAGTAACTTTTGTTTACTAAGAGATCATGGAGAGTCCTTTTAAAATTTTCCTTTTCCACAATAGCTCTGATAGGCCCCGGTATATTATTAAAAATGCGAGAAGCTGAACAAAAGATGCTCTCATGCATTAGATGAGTTTTACTGGCTAGTGTACGTAATTTGTCCTTACGCCGTATACGCGTGTAGTAGGTGAACATATGGATATTGCTCTTTACAAATACTGCTGCCTCAAGTATATAGATACATGGCAACGTCAACAATTTATTGTTTTAAAAAAATGGCTTACAGGAGTCCGTTCCGCATAAATTAAAAATAGCCCTGATGCAGCGTTTTTGAGCAATGAAAGCGCGCTCTTTTTCCGTACTGTTCCCCCAAAATATTACACCGTATCTGAGAATAGAGCCAACGTAACCATGGTAAGCTGTCAGCAAAGTACTCTGATTCGCTATTTTCCCTAATCTATATAGTGCATATGAAAATTGTCCCAGCTTTTTGCAAACATGCTCAATATGATATTTCCAATTAAGTTTGTGGTCAATATGTAGCCCTAGAAATTTCGTTATTTCCGTTTCCTCAATTTCACTATCTAGGTAATGAATTTTTAAAGCACCTGTACGTCGAGTTCTTATTTTAAAATCCATTATTTTAGTTTTGTCAATATTAATCATTAAATTATTCATTTTAAGCCAATCTATAATCAATAATATTGTTTGGTTAATGTCAGATTCTAAGTCAGTTGAATTATCATTAGCAAATAAAACGGTGCTATCATCAGCAAACAGTGTAATGTCATGAGTAGTTACCGAAGGCATGTCATTTATATAGATGAGAAAGAATAGAGGGCCGATAATACTCCCTTGAGGAACGCCGAATTTAACTGTTCTAGATTCAGACACATATAGTTCTTCTGTTTTAGTACTAAGATTAATCCTTCTTACTTCTGTGAATTGTTGCCTGTTGCTAAGGTACGATTCTATGAGTTTGTACACATTTCCTCTTACACCATATGCATACAACTTTCTTAAGAGTATTTTGTGATCGACACGATCGAAAGCTTTCGACATGTCCATGTATAATGCGACAGCTGACGACCCTTTATCCAAGTTGATCATTACCTTATGTAAGAAGTTATAAACTGCTACATTTATGGATTTATTTTTTCTGAAGCCATAGGTATTGATTGGGCGTTAGGATGTTTTTTGCCTCAAAGAAATTATAAAGACAGTTATAGATCACATTTTCAAAGATTTTCCCAAAAATAGGTATTAATGCAATGGGCCTGTAATTACTCATGCTGGTTTTGTCTCCTTTTTTGAACACTGGCTTTATAACTGATATTTTTAGTTTTTCTGGAAAGGTGCCTTCTTCTATAGCTAAATTGACAATGAAGCTAAGTGGTTCTGATATAATATGGGCTACATCTTTAACAATATTTGTCATAATGTTGTCATAACCGGCACTGTTTTTATTTTTTAGAGCAATTATTATTTTATTAATGTCATCAGGGATCGTAGGTGTCATAAAAATTGAATTAGAATTATATGTCAATTTATTGAATAATTCCTGGGGTACACTAGTATTGTTATTGTTGATGTCAAGAAAGAAGTCATTAAACGAATTAGCAATGTCTTGAGGATTATTTATGGTTTCGCCATTGGCAATTAATTGAGCCACACCTTCATTAGGAAACTTACATTTGATGTCATTTATTACTTTCCAAGTAGCTTTGTTCTTATTTATTGCAGATTTAATAAAGTAGTCGTTTTGAGATTTTTTAGTCAGTCTAATTATAGTTTTATACCTTTTTGCATATGCTTTGAAAGCAGTTTTAGTGGTTTGATTTGGATTATTTGTCCTATATTGCCACAATAGTTGACATTTACGTTTGCTACACAATTTTAATCCACGAGAAATCCATTTCGGTCTAGATCTGTTATGTATCTTGACTTTCCTAATAGGAAAACAGAGATTATATAGCATAACGAAATTATCATGGAATACGTTGTAGGCAGTATCCGCATCCGAGCAACTATAGACGTCACTATTGGTTAGCTGATTTATCACACGCCCAAACACAACACTTGAGTCTAACAAAAATTTGCAAGTTCAATATTTGACAAACGAATCCCCTAATCCAAAAGTGTTTGAACAATATCGCAATATTTTTTAAAGACCTCTCCAACGACATCCCACACAACGGACTTTGCGAGAAAAAAATCATCCCCACGATATAAAAAAAAAATATTGTACTTTGTGGCGGCGGCGTAAGTCGTAACTTATTTGTATATTCTTGCCAAATTACAGCTTTCTAGTGCTAGTACTAAGGGTCTTTGAGATATAGTGCGGACTGACGGACAGACAAACAGACGGACATGGCGAAACTATAAGGGTTCCATGTTGACTACGGAACCCTAAAAACGGGTTGTCGCATTCATACACAAGGGAATTTAACTCTAATTAACTTGCGATGCGAGAGTCATTATTAAACTTGTCTCTCTCTCTATAATCCTTTATTTTTTCTTCTTCTCCAGCATTGTTTTGTTCACCGATTTCTCATTGATACTGATTACGAGTCTGATTCTCTTTTAATTTGGTAGAGGACGCATCCGCGGTGGTCTCGGATATTGGTACTTTATAAGTTTTATGACTTTATGCATAAGATCTACCTCCGCATTACCGATCAGATTACGCCTCGTCCTGCGTCACCTGCATCACCTTCATCACCTGCATCACCTGCGTCACCCGCACGAGTACAATAGTACATGAGAGCGCTGCGTGCCGTCCGCGTCAGTGCCGTACCCTCGCGGTCTCGCCATAGCACAGTGTCGTATTGGGTAGCCAATAGCCATACCCAGCATGTTTGTGTCGTCCTGCACGTACAGATAATAATTCACAGACTGCAAGTAAGTCCCAGTCCGGAGTCCCACGCCAGGCTGCCTGCTCCTCGTCCCGCTGTTGCCGTGGAACTGTTGTTTAGCCTATGAGTAAACACGTTCTCGAAAACGGCCCTAAAGATTTCGATAAGAATTGCTGTGTGGAAATAAGCGATCTTTCTAGGTGTCATATTTGGGAATATTAGTTTTGTCTATTTTGAGCTGGACGCCCTGGGCGGCCTGGGCCCAGGTACTGATTAGTTACGATATACAGGATGATTAGGCTCTGGGCGCGTGTGGCGTCGCGTGTCGCCTTGACATCTGCACCGCTTATCAGTGCGTTATCACAGCTCCCGGTACTGAGCCGGCGGGTGGCGGCGAATGCGTGCTCGGCCGGGCGAGGTAGCTCTTATCAGCTGAAACTGCACAGTGTCAAGTTTCTCATTACCGATGTAAAGAGCGACCCAATTACGTCACAATTAAAGTGCGTGTCGGAGACAACAAATAAAGTTTCGTTCTGCCAAACTATTACAAGTCCGCAGCATACGAGTATAGTTGATACGATAGCCGTGGTGCGTTGTGCCGTGTGCGGTGTGCGACACTGCGGGTCCCCATTCACCAGCACTGCTGCACTGCTGCACTGCTGCATACACTTCTGATTACATTTTCATCGCTGTAGTGCTAAGAGTGCCTCGTTGGTCTAATGGTTGCAATCGCGACTGGGTTCGATTCCCGGGTAGGAAAAATTGTTTTCTTTACCGATATACCACTTAAAACTACGTAGGCTCTGAATCCTCACCTGAAGTCTCAGTTGCTTTATTAAAGGCGAACGAGTCTGGCTGCCCAGCTGAATTTAAATTTTAACAGCTTCCGTCAAATAAAAACTGGCCAAGTGCAAGTTGGACGTGCATATGAAGGGTTCCGTACCATGACTTCTTATAGGTTTTCCTGGAATCTATAAGTGTTGAACTAATTTCTGTATTTTTTTCAGAATTTTAGGCTCAGTATTTTCGGAGATTCTATATATATATAGACAGACAGACACACGAGTGATCTTATAAGCAAGGGTTCCGTTTTTACCCGACTGCGGCGAAGCCCAAAAGGAGGGTTATGTGTTTGACGTGTATGTATGTATGTAGGTATATATGTATGTATGTATGTCCGTTTCTTTGCTCCCTCATAACTCATAATTCCTTTTGAGGTAAGTACGGAAGTTTTTTTTTTTTTTATTATTTATAGCCTTCAATCGGACATGACAATATTTTTATTTTCCGTAAATTTCGCTTTTTCTCCACTTTTGCGTGTCCGTTTGCCAGGTGGCAAAGGCCTCCTCCAATCTTCTCCATTCTGGTCTCTCTAAGGCCACTCTACCCCATGTTGTTCCCGCTACTTGTCTGATGTCGTCGTCCCACCTCTTTTGTGGTCTGCCTCTCTTTCTCTTTCCATGTCTTGGGTACCATTGCGTGACTATTTTACTCCATTTATCCTTTCCCCTGATCATGTGGCCTGCCCATTTCCACTTTTGTCTCCTTATTTTTAGAGTTATGTCCTGGACCTTAGTCTTGCTTCTGATGCTGCTACTCTTTATTTTGTCTTTTCTTTTGATCCCAGTCATACTCCTTTCCATGGCATGTTGACATACGGAGAGCTTATTTGTTACATTTTTTGTTAAAGCCCATGTTTCGCTACCATATGCCAACACTGGCAGAATGCATGTGTTATATAATTTGCCTTTTGTTGAGATGTGTAGGTTCTTGTCTTTCATTATTTCTTTTAGGCCCCAGTACCTTTTCCAGCTGTTTGCCACTCTTCTTTCGACTTCTTTGTTTTCGTTCTCCACTGGAGACATCAGTTGGCCAAGGTATTATGTACTCTTCAACATAGGAGATTTGATTTTGTTCTACTGTTACAGGGTCTTTGTTGCCATTGGTCATGATTTTTGTTTTTTCCGGGTTTAGCTTCAGTCCGGCCTTTGCACTTTCCAATGCTAGATCGTTTATCATCTTGCTTAAATCAGCTGGTGTTTTTGCAAATAAGACGATATCATCAGCGAATCGTAGGTGCGTTAGTGTGCGGCCATTAATATTTATGCCCATGTCTGTCCATTCCAGATTCCTGAAAATCATTTCCAATACGGCCAGAAAAAGTGTTGGTGAAAGGGGGTCACCCTGTCTCACGCCTTTTTGTATTTGAAATCTATTTCCTACTTTTTCTAGTCGGATACAGGCCGAACTGTGATTACGGAAGTACGGAAGTGGAACCCTAAAAATCAAACTGTCCGAAGTTTTATGGGGAATGTCTATCAAAGTTTGTACATCTTTAGTTGAGAGTTGAGACTATAGCACCATATTTAGCTTGCGTGGATTTGACGTGTATTTACAATATGTTTGTATGTATTATGTCCGTTTCTTTGTTCCCTCATTACTCCTAAAAACAAATGAAGGGATTTGAATGAAATAATATATCGTTAGATTCGTCTTGATGGCGCGACTCGCGAGTGTATAGGCTACGTTAAAATTAAAAAGCAAAGAAAAATTGCGAATTTTGGGGGCCAAATCGCGGAGTTCAAAATTATTATTTTTTCAATACCATCGAGTAGGTAGGGTATCAAAATGAAGGGTTTTAAAGGGAGATTACATAAATATGTAACACTTATATGTTTAAAAGAAATTCAAAGTGACAAATCCTATAAACAAGCACAAAAGTTAAATCATTTGCGAAGAATTTTACGCGATCAACGAAAGAACAAACACAAAAGAACTAACCTATTTACATGGGGAACTACGGAGCCCTACCTACATTAGTAATAGTACCTACTCGTGTAAAATATTTTACATGGGAGCGCAGGCCATAAAACTGCAAATTATGTAAACTGTTTTATTTTTACAATAATAATCGTCGTTCGGAGGCAGGTAGGCAGGTAGGCAGGGTGGTTAACTGGTTACTCAGTTTAGTAAGTTCACATGTTCTGATGGGCAACTACGGAACCCTACATTGTGCGTGGTCCGACATGGACTTGGCCGGTTTATAGCTAAGCACCGAGAAAATGAGATGCTTAGCTTCTAATAAAAGAAGTCTGTTTAATCAGCATCCTTTAGAACGTTGTTATTTTGACCTTCAAGATCTCCGTAAGTAGAAGTTCCCAGGTACCAGGAACTAGCCAGCAGAGCCATCGAGAAATAAGTACTTAGTACTTATATCTCGATGGCCAGAGCAAACAATATCATCACCATGTCGGAAAGACCACGACCGTGCTTTTGTGTGCCGCGCCCGGTGCCAGCCGCGCCAACCGCGTGACACTGATAAAAGTGAATTCATGGAATATATTGTTTGTTTGTACAATCGGGTGGAAATACCGCTGATCCGCCCCTTGTTTGTTGTGCTGGCGCGCTATTTGCTCCGGTAACGAGGCCGACTGCTCAATTCTAGGAAGATGTTTGTGGCGGGCCGTCACGACGTGGTGCGGTGGTGGCACTCGCGACTTATCAGTACTCGCTACTGTGATAGTGTGACACTGTCCAACAACAAGTCCACAAGAGATACTGGACACGTCACGCGCTGACCTATAGGTAGTGGTAGAGCACTTACTTACCTACGAGGTCAGCGCCTTAGCGGTGCAAGTGTAAACTTTACTTGCTTACTTTTCTCTGTGAAAATTCTTGAAATAACGATTGTAACTTTGAGATAATTATGAGCTACCTTATGATACTACTAGCCGTGCCCCGCGAGTCTGATCTTCGTTCGCGTGAAATTATAATTATTATAATAAGTATATTTCAGATGGTATACTTACGTGTAATAAATGTTAGTAGATGAGATGGTTGAAATGAAGGATATGGAAGGAAAATCAATCCGCTATCACTCATCATGATTGGAGAATGAAAAGGGACAGGTATGATATTACATAAGGATACCATGGTGGATGGACTGGATGGTGGTGGAATGAACAGTGCAAAATAGTCTGAAAGATAAGAAGGTTCCGCAGCAAAAGAAATCAAGAATGTTGGACAAAGAAAAGAAGTGCTACACACGAAATGTTTCCACTAGGTGAACATGACGAACACGTTTTTACACTTTTAAAACAATAAATATCGGGTAACTGCAAAAGAACCCACACAAGTTGGTAAGCTCCACGGTTGCCCGGCCGGCGGGCGGCCCATGGAGGCCATGGACTATGGACCATGTTGAGTGTTGACTACCTGACTCCTGTTACCTGGCGAGCGGGGATTAGCGCAGGATTTACTGATTAGTTGGTTGTGCGCATTGTTCGTGGCAGGTAGCCGGCAGCGGCAGGTACATTCTCGGGCTCGGCAGGCAGGCAGTGGCTGTCGTCACGTGGTGTTGGCTGCTGTGGGCTGCGGTGGCAGTGTAGCGGCTCTACTAAGATCCCTCTAGTTCACCATTGAACATAGTCTACAACGTGGAACAGTATGAACTCTAATCTCGTCTGTCAACGCAATCAATAGTACATTGCTATCCAAGGGGTGAAAGTTCCCGTCAGGGCTGTGGCTCCCGTCGGGGCTGTGGCTTGTCGAAAGGATAACGCGGCTCCGACACAAGGGCGAAGAAGGAACATGGGTTTGGTTTTTAGTCAGTAGAAGTCTGACACTCCCCTTCGCTCTGCCCAAGAGCGGGGGGGGGGGGGAGTTATTCGATGATTTTCCACCCACCAAAAAAAAAAAAAAAGGGGTGAAAGTTACTTAATTAGTCCCGAGACGGGGTTTGGCGCCCGTAATGCAGTGAGGGCGCTAATAGTTCGAGGGACTAAATAAGTAATTTACCCGAGGTAACACTGTGCTTTTCATTACGAATACGAGGAAAGTAAAAAAAACCGGCCAAGAGCGTGTCGGGCCACGCTCAGTGTAGGGTTCCGTAGTAATAATTATTGTTTTGTTTGAAAAAAGATACGTTCAGGATAATAAAATACCTATGTAAACAAAGTAAAAAAAATGCTTGCTTACGATTATACTACAAACTTAGTCCAGAAATTATTTTGTACAACTTTTTGTCTTTTTTGTACAAAAACTGTTTCCATCCAAGTTCAAAATGATCTTCCTAGAAAGTCCTTATAAAGTTCTACTTTTCAGATTTTTTTCATATTTTATAAACTTATGGTTCAAAAGTTAGAGGGGGACACACATTGTTTTTAGGGTTCCGTAGTCAACTAGGAACCCTTATAGTTTCGCCATGTCTAGGTCTGTCTGTCTGTCCGTCCGTCCGTCCGTCCGTCCTCGCTTATTCTCTGTGACCGTTAGCACTAGAAAGCTGAAATTTGGTACCAATATGTGTATCAATCACGCCGACAAAGTGGTAAAATAAAAATTTGAAAAAAATGTTTTATTAGGGTAGCCCCCCTATATGTAAAGTGGGAAGTGTTTTTTTTTTTTAATTTTAACCCTAACGTGTGATATATTGTTGGAAAGGTATTTAAAAATGAATAGGGGTTTACTAAAATCATTTTTTGATAATGTCAATAATTTCGGAAATAATCGCTCCAAAAGTAAAAAACATTGTGTCCCCCCCCCCCTCTAACTTTTGAAACATAAACCTATCACCTACCTACCACCTATAACATACTACCTACCTACTACCACTAAAAAACCATTTGCCATTACCCTAATAAAGTTTGCTTGTCGTCGCCCCTGAGTTACGCTTCACCCACTCAACCTTCGTTACGCTAAGGAGGTCGCCGGCTCGCTAAATATGAAAAAAATCTGGTCACTGACTACCTGTAACGACTGCCAAAGCATATATATGGCAGCCGGGACCGAGGCACGGAAGAAACTCGGTATGTCGGGCGGTCACCCATCCACAGACCGACCTAGGCAAGCGCGGCTTAACCTAAAGATCGAGCCGAGCGGCAGTTATGATTAAGCCACGAGCTCTATGTTCAATCTCTGTTACTGCTTCAACATCAACATCTCTTCCACTAAGTACGTGAAGTGTCTGACTGTGTCTGTGCCTGATCAGTGATCAGCATGATGAACAAAATATTGCACAAACAGCATTGTCTTTGTCTCGAGGTACATCTAAGCAGTTGCAAGATAAATCAAGTAAGTAAATTAGTCCTTTATACTTGATAAAGTTACTCGGCATAGTTTTGAGACAGAAATGCAAGTAAGAAAGAGGTTCACTAACAAAACTCAGCTTTTGTTTTTCAGTGAGATGCGTGATGATGCGGCACATGCCTCCTACACTGCTACTACCGGAGTATTTGAGTTTGAGTTGTGCTCACTGTGCTTAGGTTGCTCACTGTACCCATGACCCACTTAGAGATAGCCAGGTGTACTGGTAACTGGCTGGTATGAATGTATGATGGTCTGTTATAGATTGATTACTCGTCGTGCCGTGCGTACATAACATTGCTTTCAGTATTTGTTAGTAACATCAGTAAAAACGTTTGTATCAACAAGTTGTTGCCACATCTTTTGCTATGAAAGTGACTTCAGGCGTTTCTCATAAATATTTTAAGCGCCTAGGAATAAATGATTGCAACCAGTTCTTGTTTGTAGTTTAGTTAGATAACTAAACGCAATAAATTCAAATCATTTATTAGGGTTCCGTTAGCAAATGGCAAAAACGTAACCTTTATAGATTCGGCCTGTCCGTCTGTCTGTCCGACCGTAGTCCGTATCTGTGTCCGTAGGTAACAGTAACAGCAGACATTTTTGCATACAATTTTACGATCATTGTTATTCCATACGCGCCAGGCGTTGATTCTCTTCTGGTATGTGACCAATAGACTGCACGCACGTATCATAGGTGGACAAATTTTTAAAAATCATTCAGACCACCAAATTAAGGACAATGGTAAAAATAGAAAATAAGAAAAACGCATTAGATACTTACAAGAAAATAAAACAACTAGCGAAAATACGCAAAGAGTGTTAGTTACCCAAAATTTTTATGTCAAATATAATCACTTTGATCAGTGTTTTTTTTATTTAGATAATTATGTTTGGTTAGACATACTGAACGCGGTGTTAAAATTTGTCCACCTATTTTAATGGGACCTAATATTATAATTATACGTGCGTCACTTTATGATTAGGAGATTGGAATATCAAGAGTTCACTTATCAACTAGCCCCGGTGTAATCCACATGTACGGCGCGCGGCGAGGAGTTTCCTTATGCTGTAATGGAGGCGCCTATTATAGAAGTAGCATGTCGTCAGTGGAACTCATATTACCGACGTATTCTCCGTCAATAGAGCAGTCAACTCTGGTGTAGCCTCGCCAAGTCGCCATGATCCCGTTCATGCACAGAATGAAGAAGCGGTGCGAAGTTAACGGCAGCGTCGTATGTACGTATTAGTTCTAAAATAGGTAACTCGTTAGTTTTTACCACTTCGTTGACTTTTGAGTTTTTACCACTCTCTAAGTGGGTTAAAATATCTAAATGTTTTATTCTTCTATAAACTCCTTGCTTTTATTTTTTTAATGGTGGTTTAGGTACTCAACGATTTGAAACTATTTGCTATTACTCGTTTGGCAGGCGTCTCTCTTAATATGGACTATTTTTAAAGCTTTCACATATCTTGCCGTGACGGTGTTAGTTTTTTTTATATTTTTATGTATATGAACTAGCTGAACCCGCGCATGCGTTGCAATGCGTTTTTCCTACCTATCTACTGCCCTACCGCTACCTACTACCCTACGTACTACCCTACCTAGCACTACCCTACCTAAAAAAAATCTAACTAAATATACAATAATGAGCATCCTGGACACAAACCATCCCATGCCCAAATGCCTATGGTACTAATGGTACTATTTGCTGATGACAGCACATAACTGCACATTGTACCATGTAGTAAAGTAGTTAGATATGTATTTATGTAAAAGTATGCATTGTTAATAAATAAATAAAATAAAAGAAGGGTGTTGCCCGCGACTTCGCTCGCGTGGAAGTCTTGATGTGTATTGTGTGAGACTGTCCCGTTGCTCGGGTGGTCGCAAGCGTGAGTCAGCGCAACTACTGCGCATGGGGTCCTGGGTACGATCTCCGAGTCGGGCAAAGTGTTATTGTGATCTCCATAGTGGCCTGGACTCCTGCCCGGTTGAAGGCAATAGGCTCGCCCCCCCCCCCCCCCCCACACATTACATGGTACCTTCTTCAACATTACGAGTGAAGTCTGGATGTACAAGTAGGTACACAACCTAAACCCCTGCAAAATCCCCGTAGGATTACAGGCGTGATGTTATGTTATAAGACTTATAACATAACATCACGCCTGAAGTAAGTCGCCAGTTATCACTTATAATATAAGTGATAACTGGCGACTTACTTCAAGGAGACAGGGAGTGGACAAACTCAACGGGGTAGGCAGTACTATCGCGTGTCGCCATTAGCCGTCACAGTGTCTAAGGATGAGCACCTATACTTTTGAATCGCCGACGAAATGTGTAAAAATTCTCTTGTTTATTTTGTTGATTCACTCGTTCTTTGGCAACAACATTGCCTTCGCTTGATTAAATGTCCAATGTCCCCTAGATGGGGCAGAGGGCGTCCACAGATGTCCTCCATCATGGTAGTTGGTCTTGCTTCACCTCGCTCCATGTCATGCGCGTCATTCCGATGCTCGTCGCTTCTGCCAACACGGTGCGGCGTCAGGTTTGACGAGAACGGCCACGCTTTCTTTTCCCTTGGGGATTCCAGTCCAAGCTTGATCGAGTATATATATATGTGTTCGGGGTCCCTTCGGAGCGTGTGAACAATCCATCTCCACTTGCGACGCTTGATCCGGAGGTCGATCGGGCTCTCGTGGCATTTCTCCAACAGCTCTAGGTTGGTTACTTATTTGGGGTGTATGTGCTACGGGGCACCAGTTTGGGACGATAGGGCCTCCATAGCACAGAGTAAGTAAAAGTTTACTCCATAGGAGCGGTACGACGTAAATTACTTCAAAGCCAGCGGTTGGCATTGATTTTCTTTTGTAAAGTATAGGACGGTTAGTATACTGAAGCCTTACCGGTACTGGCAGGGGGGTACTTCCAGTCGATCTTGAAGTACAGCGCCGTGCTTCAATGTACTACTGCGCACGAGAGACAAAAGGGCTAAGAAGGAACATGGGTGGTTTTTAGTCAGTGGAAGTCTGACACTCCCTTTCGCTCTGCCCAAGAGCGGGGGGTCATTTGATGATTTTCCAACCACCCGAAAAACAAAAAGGTGGATCACTGTGTTGTCCAATTTCTCACAGGTCATGGTAACTTTAAGAGTAAATTATTTTCCATCAAGCTTGTTGCCTCGCCTTTTTGTCAATGTTCTACATCCGACCGCTATTTTGAACAATCAGCACATCACATTTTATGGGAGTGTAGTCTTTGGCAGAATGAACGTAATATTATGTTTAATAGTGTACCTATTATACAGCTTACATCCGGAGTTATTCTTGGAATCAAATATTATTATAACAGCTTAACAACTTAGAACCCAGTAATAAATATTAATGACAATAATATCCGTGGTGCTAGGCAACTGGGCTTATCCCAGTTGTATACGTCCCTGTGTGCCTATTGGCCTTGTTCTGTTCTGTCTCCTGCTGATATGGAGGGAAGTGGAAATTATGTTTTTCCTACTCCTCCGCTATTCTTTTCTGATACAACGAAATTATTCGTTGTATCCAAGACAGTTAAATCGTTTTTCTGAGACTTCGTCGAGCTTTATTGTCTCGGTGCTTCCCTGTGGTCGCCACTGTTGATTCTGGCTAACAGGAGTTACAGTGGTTTGGGAATAGTGTAAAAAAAGCTCAAGGTTGGAGATGGTCTCGGGCCAGTAAATCCCGAGAATGCGACGAAGACAGCGGTTAACGAAGACTTCGGCGTGACTTGAACTTTTTTACCTTCCACGTTTCGCACCCGTAAAGCAGCACGAGTTTTACATTGAACCCGAATATCTTTAGTTTAATCCTTTGGACCAGTTTCCACGACTGTCAAACAGGTCACAGCTGCGAGAAAGTAGCTCGGGCTTCGGCGATCCGTGGAGCGATGTTCTTCACAGCCCCCAGTCTCTGCCACGACGCTCCCGAGGTAAGTAAACTTGTGGACGCGTGCACGAGTTATTCTTCACACAAACATTATGGCTGCAAATAGAGTTTACTTTAGAACCTAAAGTGTTATGAAGGTAGTGTTGTAGCTGCAATTATAGTTTGTGACGACAAAAGAGTGTTAGTAATAAAAAATAATGCTTATAGTGACAAAGCAAGTTTATAAGAGCAATGTATGGAGGTTAAACGAGTAGAGCAGCGATTATTATCTCTACAATACAGACCAAAGCTGCTGAGTTATAGCTTTGAGCGAATCTTACGACTATCAGATCCATATAAGAAATAAGCATTTACTATTAACTTCTAAAGTTCTAAGCAAGCTACCACAAACTCTCTCGGAGCGCTGAGAGTTGCACAAAAAGAGCAATTAACGCTACTAGCTCTAGAATGGTGTTCGTTAAATCTTTTACAACACCAAACCCCTAAAGGGGTACAAAACTCCCTTGTATAATTTAGGGCTTAATAGTAGAGATATTTCCCCCTAATACAGAACCTAAAGTGTCAAGTATGGCCTCCATATTATTTAAGGTTGAATTATTGGGTTGGTTACTTGGGTTGACTTTTAAGTCAATAGGCAAAGTTTTGTTACATATTTAGTACAAAAAGTTTTGCTCGATGTGAAGCAAAAAAATGATTTTTTGTTAAATACACAACAAAGAGTGGGCCCATGAGTTATTTGCCAATAATATATACACATATTCACAGTTTACTTACATTCGCAATGAAAATTCCCCTTCAGTTTCCACTAACAATGAGTTAAAATTTTAGCACTCAACTCCGCCATTTATTTTTGTTTCATCAAATTCAATTCATCTAACAACATTATAGAAACATCATACCGCATATAATAGCCGGCTATGAAAGAAAGTAAAAAATTATATCCTTAGACGCTAAAATTTCCTATTGTAGATCTATACTGCAGCTCACTGCTCAAGGTGTTACAATTTACCTTATTGCAACCCTCTAACCGCTATTAAGATACATCATAGATCTAGTATACCTCTTATGGAGTTTATATTCATACATTTGCTCCCTATATAGCGCTCAAAGTGTCAGTAAGCAGCATGTAGCTCTACCATACCGCTTGAGGAGTCACTAGCCACTAACATACCACTCTTACAGCGTTTTATGTCTCAGTTAGCGCTACTGTACCTCCACAATTGCTCTACTATATCTCCTAATGTTAGTTGGGGCAGTTCTCATCTCCTGGGTCTTCCTAATGTTTATTTTAAGGCCCGTTTCTGGCCCTTCCTGACGTAGATCGTTCAATTTTGCTCGCATGTCGGCGTTGGTATAATGACTCAGCAGGCACAGGTCATCGGCGTAGTCCAATTCTTCCACGAAGTTGGATAATTCCCACTCAATGCCCCGGCGCCCATTTTTAGTGATGCAAAGCATAATTCTGTCAATAACGATTAAGAAGAGAAGCGGCGACAGGAGGCAGCCTTGGCGGACTCCCGCGTGTACTAGAATACTTCTTTTAAATACTCTCCAGCAGGCGGACGATTTTCGGCGGCACTCTTATTTCCAGTAAGTGGGACCAGATGCTAGACCACTTCAGCGTATCAAAGGCCTTTTCCAAGTCGACAACGGTTGGATAGATCTCCCTTTGCCATTCTGTCTCATTCTGATGCCTGTTCTAGTATGATATCGAGATATAATATTAGAAACATTTAATACCAATATGGTCAGATTTATTTATTTTCATGAAAAATCCGTAAAATCCGGCTTGGACCAAAAATCCGTTCTTAAAAATCCGGATTTTAAAACAGAACGGATTTGTATTCCTTAATTAAAGCCGTCATTCGTAATTTTTTTGCTATTTTTTCAAAATTAAACCGATCGTATTCGTGCCCTTTTAAATCACAAAGGTACATCGGCAAAAGATACGGTATGATACAGTAGGCAGCTTGTCTATCCAGTTCAGCACGACCAGTGTTAGTAGCTGTGAGTTCGCAAGGTGTTGCACCGACTCCATAACTGTCGGAAGCATCGACTCTTCTCTCAGGTTTAGCTGAGGACGATGCTACAAAGCATGAAATATCCAATGAAACACCATATAGAGTAACTATAAAAATACGTTTAATACTAGCATTTAATACATAAGACTAAGCTAGGAGCTCGTCACCGGTGCGGCAGCGGCGGCAGGAAGGCGAGCGCGCGCAGCACGGCGTCCACACTGGCGACGAGCGGCTCGCGCCAGCGCCACAGCGCCTCGTCGCGCACCGCCTCGGCCTTGAGCTCCTTGCACGACTTGAGCGCGGACACGCAGTCGGCGCGGTAGTGCTGCAGGCGCGCCGTGCTCGTGTCCAGCGGGTAGGTGCTGCACGCGCCGCCCAGGCACGCCAGCGGGAAGTGGTTGTGCAGCGCCAGCACGCGGTCCGTCTCGTGGAACGCCTGGAACACATGCGACACGAACTTACTTATCTTCTTTATATATGAGATACAGCCTGGTGACAGACAGACAGACGTACAGTGGAGTCTTAGTATTAGGGTTCTGTTTTTACCCTTCGGGTACGGAACCCTAAAAACAAGACTTAATAATGCGTAATTTAATTGCGTGTTCCTAGTGTAATTATACTAATGACTACCCTAAAATAAGTAAATACCGATTTATTAGTTGCATTCATTTTTCGTTTAATTGAATACTGCATTGGCAGGAACCTTTGCATAGAAATCAGATTGATTATATACTTGTGAACACACGCTGGAAGTCGTCCGTAAGGAATGTGAAAACCTACCCAGGCGCGGAATGTGGCTCTGATCACAATCTGCTCATAGCTAAATTTGCGCTTAGACTAAAGGCTCCGAGGAAAACAACACGCAAGCCCCGAACACTGGATCCTACTGAGAGAGTGCGATTTCACAATGACGTGATGACGCAAATTTGTGCTGGAACCACCTCAAATCCCAGATTGGTATAACTCTGGACACAATCAAAGCAGAGAGAAAGGACAATGTCATGACGACCAAGAACAAGTCACAGCTAACCGACGACACCTGGGAACTGAACTGATCCGTGACAGCAAAGAGGTAAGAATGAAAGATCTGCAATGCCGAGACGTCAGAAAGAAATACTCCGAACTGTGGAAAGAAGTCAAGAAGAATTGTCGAAGAGACAAGAACAGTTTTCTGGTGGACATCTGTTCGGAGATAGAAACTCACTCTTTGAAGTTCCAGACCTCAGACCTTTTCAAGAAAGTTCGCCTCATATCCAGACAGTTCAAACCAAAAACATGGGTTAGCGAGTTGGAAGCTTTAACAGAGAGGCGGCGTGGATACTGTCAAAAGCTCTATGACCAGCAACCGAGTGCTCTGATGGCACCAGGCCCCAGTTTAAGCCTAGACTTAGAACCCTCAATACTGCGAACCGAAGTAACAGCAGCAATCGCAGCACTAAAATGCAGGAAAGCCCCTGGACCAGACCAAATAACGGCCGAGATTCTAAGCGCCTTGGGTGACAGAGGCATCGACTGTCTTCATCACATCTGCAACTGCATTTGGCAAACAGGCAAATGGCCAAAGGACTGGACCGAATCGGTTATTCTCCCCCTGCATAAAAAAGGCTCGACCAGAACTTGCGACAACTACAGGACCCTGGCTCTCATCTCTCATAGCAGCAAAATCCTCCTGCATATTATAAACCACCGCATAAGGCACTTCCTCGACTGGCAGATCCCGCAGGAGCAGGCTGGATTCGTCAAGGGTAGAGGCAATCGAGAGCAAATTCTCAATATCAGGCAAATCATTGAGAAGTCTTACGAATATGACACCTCATTTGTAATGTGCTTCATCGATTACAGCAAGGCGTTTGATTGCGTTGACTGGCAGAACCTGTGGGAAGTAAGTAGTCTTCGAACTCGGGGTACCGGGACATCTGCAATCTGCCTACTTCAGTCTCTATACTCTAACAACCAAGGCGTGGTCAGGATTGACGGCACACTGTCCAAACCGTTTTCGTTCAGAAAGGGGTCAGACAAGGGTGTATACTTTCCCCTATCTTGTTCAACATTTATGGGGAGTAGAAGACTGGGAGAGGCGGGAGAGCGGCGTTTCCATCGGCGGTAAAAAGATCACAAATCTACGGTATGCTGATGACACCACACTTTTTGCGGCCAATGAAGAGGAAATGTGCATCTTGTTGGAGAGATTGGAATGGACCAGCAGGGAAATGGGGCTACTCATAAACAGAGCCAAGACCAAGGTCATGACAATCGATCGTAGCATGTCGCTCACCCTGACCAACAGACTTAACCTAAAAATCGTCAACGACTTCACATACCTATCTAGCTTCTAGCTCCATTATAGCGAATATTACGGGTCATGTGAAAAGGACGTTAGAAGGCGGATTGGCATGGCAAAAACTGCTATGGCCTAGCTGGACCGTGTATGGATATGGACCGACTCGATATTTTTAAAACACATCGAGTTTCGAGAGAAGGGACAACTGTCGAATCATGTTGTCATCCATTTTAGGGGCTCACGTAACTACATTCATGCAATTAAGTGATACAACTAACTTGTGGTAACTTGAGCCAAAACTACGAGTTTAGTGGTCAGAGAGTAGACATCGCCAATTCGCCATCGATACAGCGAGTAGAGCAGTAGAGTGAGTGAGGTGGTGAGCTCACCTTAACGTACTGGCCGGGCTTGGTGAAGTTCTTGGTGCGCGTGACGTGCTGCAGCATGTGCATGTAGTGCGGCACGCCGTCCTCCCAGCCGTGCTGGTGGCCCAGCGAGTCCAGGAAGTACAGGTTGGAGGCGTGGTACGACGAGCGCGACGGCTTGCCGGCCGCCGGCTTGGCCAGCGGCAACACGTGCTTCATGAGGCCGGCCCAGTCGCCGTCCTCCAGCGGCACGATCACCTCGTCGATGTCCAGCAGCGCCAGCCAGCGGTACTCGTACATGTGCCGGTACAGGCAGTCGTTGTACGGGATCAGCTCCATCTGCCGCTTGTGGTTGAGCTTCTTCTTGAGGTACATGTGCTGCAGGCCCGGCAGGTTGGGCTGGCCGCCCGGCAGCGTCACGGGCGTCACGGTGACCACGCCCTGCGCCGCGTAGTAGTCCAGCACCTTGGTGATGTTGGGGTGCACCTGCAGCTCGTAGAAGAAGATCTTGTCGGCGCCCAGCAGGCGCACCAGCTCGATCCACTCCACGAGCCGCACGGACAGGTCCTCGTACAGGAAGTCCAGGCCCTTGACGCAGACGGCGAAGTCCTTGCGCGCGGCGGGCGGCGTGGGGCGCGCGTAGTGCACGCGCAGGTTGTTGGTGGCGCGGTCGCACGCACCCTCCACCAGCGACACGGACGCGGGCACGAGCGAGCGCACCTCGGGCGGCAGCACGCACGCCAGCAGGTACGGCTGCAGCACGTTGTTGCGGTAGTTGCCCCACTTGTTGTTCCACACGTACTTGTACTCCAGCACGCGCACCACCACAGGCGCCGCGTGCTCCTCGAACCACAGCTGACAGTGCGTGGTGAGGCGCGGCTGGATGCGGTCGTGCACGGCCAGGATGCGCACGGCGGGCCCGATCTGCGACGTGTTGCGCGCGTCCAGGTACGCGCCGAACATGTGGAACACGCCGTTGGACGAGCGCAGCGTCTGCCAGTACGTGTTGTGGAACTCCAGGTCGTAGATGGACGGGAAGGGCGCGCAGTCCTTCTTCTTGAGGAACTTGTGCTGGTCGTTGCGGTGCTTGTGCCAGTAGGAGAGCGGCAGCGAGGGCAGGCGCCGCTCGGCGTCGGCGCGCAGCTCGTCCTCCGTGAGCACGCGCGTGTCGGTGAGCGGCAGCGCCGTGGCGGGCGGCGCCGGGGTGGACGCGGCCGGCTCCGACTGCAGCAGCAGGCGCGCGGGCGGCGCGGGCGCGGCGCGGCGCGGCGGCGGCGCCAGGCGCGGCAGGGCCAGCGCCGCCAGCGCGCCCCAGCACAGCAGCGCCGCCAGCCAGCGCAGGCGCGCGCGCGCCCCGCCGCTCCA
The DNA here is from genome assembly GCA_949316265.1 of Diarsia mendica. Classification (NCBI taxonomy): domain Eukaryota; kingdom Metazoa; phylum Arthropoda; class Insecta; order Lepidoptera; family Noctuidae; genus Diarsia; species Diarsia mendica. Next base: position 23,371,592 of record OX438903.1, read on the forward strand.
CCGCACGCACCACCCGCGCATCACCTGCAACACGAGACAACACACGGTCAGTACACAGCACACACACTACACACACGCCACAGTAATGCACACTCGCCTGCCGCGCTGCACGGCCGGCGCCGCCCGCATACCGTGCTTGCTGTGGTGGACTACACTATAATAATTTACGAGGTGAACTTGTCATGTTCGAACTTAACAAACAGAAACCCCATTACTCATATGAATCTTTCCCCTACAGTTTATTTCGCGTTATTTGACCACTGCTTAAATTAATTAAAAACATTTGTAACAATGAGAACCCGTGACCGTGTCATAGGTCATAGTAGCATGCTAGACATCAAAACGTAGAATACCAAAGAGTAGAATACTTATACGATACTTCAAAAAGAAGAATACATAGATACTACTATAATAAAATAACAAACGGAAAAGACGGCGGACTCGCACAATAATTTAATTGCTACAGAAGGGTGGCGGGGCGACATCTATTATTCTGTACCAAAAACACGAAGTAACAGCACGGTAACGATATTTATACTGTGGTACCAGGGAACTTACATCTGAAAAAACCAGTGTTCTTAAACAATATGCATTTGAAGAAGGTCATTTACAAGTTTCCAATATTATGAAGGGTGTAAGAGTACTCATAACGAAGCCGAAAGGCACGTCTTTACTCCCACTTCCCAGTCATTGCGATAACTTTATTAACCGACTTCCCAAAAGGAGGAGGTTCTCCATTCGATTGGTATGTTTTTATTTTGTTCTTGACCATACCTCCCTCCATTAAGTTACGGAAACATTGGAGGTTAACGACTAACGTCCTCACAAGTCAAATCATTTTTACGAAAATCCCCCGACCCCGACTCAAATTGAGTTCTAAAATAGTTCGCGGTCCTCGCCAGCTCATTGTACCAGACTACCAGGTGAGACGGGGGCAGCATGCAGTCATACGCCACACGTGGGGAAGGTCCACTTGCCCACATCACTGAGACAAGCGCAATATTTAGCGCACAAACATGTCGAACTAGTGTCATTTAGACTGCGAGACGCGAGCTGCCCCCCTGCCCCCTGCCCCCAGGCCCCCAGCGCACACGGCGCTGAGTCACACAACGTTCTAACCGGAAATAAGCTTGAGTAGCGCTTACGGTTCAATAGTTTATTTGAATGCGACTGACCACGTCATGCGCCGCGCCACGCGACGCGACTCGTACGCGGACAACGCGCAACGTCGAGCGTATGGAGTGGTATGGATTCCTCAAACATTGACAGTGTACACGGATACATGGAACGACTCTGGACCTACCACGACTTCTTCCTCCTTTCGGGTTGTGCTCCGTAATGTTTTTAGAAGAGATGTGTGCAAACGGTCCTACTGTGTATACACACGAGTTCAATCTTCAACAAGTTTATGTGGTCACATAACAACATTGTAAACGTGTAGGTGCTTAACAGATTTGGTAAAGATCTACACCAGCATTGGGTTGGGAGGACAAACATTGAAGAAGGCGAAGAAACGTATGAGGTCCAGTTGCAGTGAGTTGTATCCGCGTAGAGCAGTGGACAACCAGACACGCCATCACGCTGTCTGTACGGACAGCCGTACAGCGTGATGGCGTGTCCGGTTGTCCACTCCGGAACGATGCGCGATATCAATCTACCTACAGCACTAGTCACTATCACTACACACTAATATTTAATTGAAAACGAGTCGATTTCCGTCGATAAGAGTAACCTCACATAATCTGCTCCGATGTATATCGGCACATGTCGATATTTTACCACAATATACTTAACGAGTCTTTTAGTAACGTCTTTTCGAATTAATAGTCGTAAAGGAATACCAATCGTCAAACAACTACCATACTATACTATTCACCCAGAGTCCCAAATGTACTAATGGAATTCCTGTCACATGCACCAGCCCAAGTGCAGCCGAGCGTGAGGCGTGGGGGCCGAGTGGGTACCAAGCTCACTCGCACCCTAAAGTACAGTTACGATGATAAAATATATTATCTCCAAAAATATACCTTAAATGCTTTACGTAGGTTCTCCACCTGGGTGAAGCACGAGGAGTAAGGGAGGGTACTTCGGGTCCCGTGCTTCACCTGATAACGTCAACTCGTTACTGTACAGACAGTGATGCAGTCAATTGTTTTCCCAAGGTTTTCCCAGTATCATTCAAAAGATCTAAACAATTACTTATTGAAATTATTGAAGTGAATTTATAATGTACAACTAGATTTTGCCAGCGGCTTCGCCCGCGCGAAAATGTCGATTTTCCAAACAAACTTTCATCCCCTATTTAAATCCCTTAGGGGTTGAATTTCGAAAATTCCTTCCTTATTCCTTGTCTACGTTATAAAGGTAACCTCTGTGCAAAATTTCAGCTTTCTAGGTCCAAGGGTTTGGGCTGGGCGTTGATGAGTCAGTCAGTCAATCAGTCAGCCAGTCAGTCAGGACTTCTCTTTTTATTTATTCTACGTTATAAAGGTAACCTCTGTGCAAAATTTCAGCTTTCTAGGTCCAAGGGTTTGGGCTGGGCGTTGATGAGTCAGTCAGTCAATCAGTCAGCCAGTCAGTCAGTCAGGACTTCTCTTTTTATTTATATAGATAACAGAATTGACTGATTGTCTTGTGTCATAGCAAAAGTACTAGGATAGCATACTATAGGTTCAAGGTGGTACGTATTCTAATATTTCTGGGTAGAAGGTACTCCTAGTACTAGAAAGAAACTATGATTGAAATACCACCTTATGCTGACCTAGTACTGTTTGTACACCAAAATTCGCGCATTGTGAACAAATAAAGTTGGCGTCAACAATGTCAACACCACCGCACAGCTCGATTTATCTTTTAATTCGGATTTATTAATGCGTTTCCCTCGTAACTCGTAAGCATCTAGGTACTGAACTTTGAAAGATATTATCTATTGTAATGCTCTTTGGAGTTGTTTTCGTCTCGTAAAGCCTGATAGCTAAAACTTAGTCACCTGACCGCCTCCTTCCGTCCTGCAGTATTCACGGTTATATGAATGCTAACCGGGTAACCTCGTAACCCGGGTGAAGCTGGGGCGGGTCGCTGTTTCAACAGAACTTAGAAAGAACGTGAAATGAACCTCGAATAAAGTAATTGTTCTCCTAAGTCCTAAGTGATGAACTGATTAGTGTGAAACTACCTGATCGAAACGCATTCAACACGGTGCGGTGTGATAACATTGCAGCAAGTGTATTTATAGCGTATTTGAGTGGTATTTATGTGCGTGGATAATGCGACAATGCGTTAACACAGCGCACGGCTCACGTGTGGCTGTGGCGCTGCAGCGGCACCCGCAGTCGACGGCACGAAGACGGAATTAGCTTGTCGCGCGTCGGCACACTCGGCACGCGGAACGATGCGAGCGAAACGCCGCGCGCCGTTCAGAGGTGAAGTCTCGCTGCATCTCTGCACGGTATGCCGACGGTATGCGGACACAATGAGGGTAGGCTGGTGCTCCAGCATCCTCCCGACGCTGCTGTCATCATCAGTCATGGCGGAATTTAAATCCCTTCAGTAGTTGTGGTAGACTAATCATAGACGCCTACCACAAACAACAACGACACACGCCACAGTGCGAACAACTTTGTTTTTACGATAGCCAGTTGTTTCTGTCTTTTTTAATTTCAATTAAGCCATTACAAGCACTTTTGAATGTCAGAAGAACAATTCACAAAACAAAACGAAACTACGAGTGCAATACGTCATTCCGAAAGCCACCACGCCGAACCACACGCCGCCGAAAGCCCGCAACAACGAGCACTGCGAGCACGAAAGCACACGAAAGCACGCAGCGATGCACACCGCAACAACGAATGCACGAGACCCCGAATCACGGAACAACGAATGCACGCCGCGGCGCGCATTCGTCGCCCCGCGACCCGGGACCCGTAGCACTGTGCCCGGAGCCCCGCGCAACCGCCACCACGGCACGCGCCGCCGCGCGCCCCCGCACCCACAGCACTCGCCGCCGGAAACATCCGCGCGGCGCCGCGTGCCGCGCAGCCCGACGCAGCAACTCCCGAAACGACGCATTGCACTCCTAAGCTACAGTCACAGACACAAGGCATAATAACCTGTGAAAGTACTGCAGTTGCCAGTTCAGACTCCAGAGGTGACGCCCCCCGTCGGGGCTGCGGATTATCGAAAGAGATGACGTGGCCTCGGCACAAGGGCGAAGAAGGAACATGGGTTGGTTTTTACTCAGTAGAAGTCTGACACTCCCCTTCGCTCTGCCCAAGAGCGGGGGGGGGGGGTTATTCGATGATTTTCCACCCACAAAAACAAAAAAAAAAGAGGTGACGCCTGGGGCGGGGGCGACAGCGACAGTAAACTGTATAATTATCATGTCACTCACTACGGCTCTAGTTCCGTCCTGCGCGGCGCGTTCCCAGAACTCGGCGTCTGATTCCACGAGAGATAGCGGTTATTTGCGATCGTTGAGTGCGATACCAGAATAAATAGCGAACGCAGTGTGCACCGCGAGGTGCGAGATGCGCTCTTACTGGTGGAGTTGTGGCTAATAATACCAATGTTGACGAGCACCCATCGCTGCGCTTGTATCCGCCGCTCTGGCATTACTCTTACACACACGTACACATTCATGTTAAACTGTCTTCCTCTCAGTATGGTCGCAGAGATGAAGAGCTGGAGTCCCATGACAACACAGACACTGTTTCTTGACAACCGATACAAAACCAGACATTCTAACTGTCGCAATGAGAGAACACTTGCAGCCAGTGAGGCAGTGCACCAACGAATTGGCCAGGAAAGCGTGTGACCTAAATATGATATTTATCATTAGAAAATAATTTCTGTGAAACCGAGTGCTTGCCAAGAGAACCTCCAGCCCCAGCCCATGCATCACCCGAGATCACCAAATGACAGATAGAGCGCGGAGACACTGAGCAACTTGCCTGCAAGCAACTTGCCTGCAAGCCTCATGCCGCGCGGGAGTCAGCAGGAGTGCTCGTGCCCCGCCACGCGCCACGCGCCACGCGCCTCGTAGCGCGTCTAGCAATTTAAATGCATTTCGCGAATTGAATTCGTTGTTCGCGGATCTGAGTGTTAATGCTTTATGCTGATGCGCACGCGATCACTGAATCACTTCCATTTGTGAGATTGCAGCGAATGTGGCGAGATGGTCGCCGCCTATCACTTGCACAGTGTAACGGGACGCGCGCTAGTGGTACAGTAAGTAGCCAGGCAGCCAGCTAGCCAGGCCTGCTGGCCGACAGCGCAGATGCGGCTGTCCCAGCGTGACACGGTGCTTCGCTTACCTCGCACTCGCAGCACTCGCACGACATCGGTTCCAGCTCCTCTGCAGCTCTGTGACTGGTGACTGGTGTCAACGCAGTGCTCGTGGTGACGTGGTGTGAGTCGTGCTCGTGTGCAGGTCGCGCGCGCACTGCTGCAGCGGTATCTAGCGCGCCTTATCTGCGCCATCGCTTATCGGATGCAATCACTCGTCAACTGCTACAATATGCTGTTATCAGCTAGGGTCAACACGCCCCATCTTACTAGGACGACAGGATGACGACGACGCGGGATAATTATACAAATTAGATTGTCACTAGTTCAGGAATCAGAATACGGGGACGCAGTTCAGTTCGTCAGCTAAATTACCTAAAAAGCCCGGACGAATGTAAAGAAGTTTTATTTTTCATTCAGATATTAATCGGAAAGGGCGGTGCCTTAGCTAGCATGCCATGATCACTTTGATTCCATTGATCTAACTCGTAGGTAACGGCACCTATGCGGCACAGGGCTGACAGGGCACTGTCATCAACAAGCGCATTACTGTAACAACAACAATAACATTAGGTGATCACTAGATTACCATTATATTCCTGAATAAGAGCGACTGGTGCGATATCTAATTAACCGACTCGACTTCCTTTGTTTATTTACCTATTTATAAATTGAACATTGCACGTGCAATGCGGCAGCTGGGTACCGAATGTCAATAAAAAATTATTTTAAAATGAATGAATAGCAATTAATATCAAAGACCGACCCGACCGCCAATCGACCGCCATTCGGCGGCCGGCGACGACCGCGACGGATCGATCACCCGGAATACAAATATTGCTTGTTGTTGCTTATTGCTTGTTTTATATGCGGCTGCGGCATACCGCAGCAACAATGCGTGGTATCGGCAGCTCGCCGCACACGTCGCCAGTGTCGTCACGACATCGACATCGACACCAACGTGCTAATGTCAAGGGGCACGCCTGACGCTGCACAGTGTGACAACACAACAGTTGACAGTACGCCACGCGCGGGAGAAAGCGCCACCAACACGCCAACACACATCACCCACTGATGAATATTGAAATGCGCGGGATGTAGCGCGATCATCTCACAAGGTTTCCAAACTATCTTGACTTTATTAATTTCTAAAATATAAGTATCGCGTCACGTCGTGCTTCGCCACACAAACAATGGTGGCGGAGTGCATTGCTCACTAGTGTGTGGCCCGGACACACCATGACACCACACACCGCGCAGTTCGCACAACCCAACGCGCTGCCAACACCATTCCACAAGATTTACGAACACTTACATAAACCATTCGTTATGCACAATTACGTTGCAGTGTTTAACACACGCTGTCGATGTCGGTTTGTCAGTGATTGTGCTGTGGCTGTGAGCTGTGTGCTGTGAGCTGTGGGCTATAGAGTGGGCGCGGAATAGACGCTCCTCGTTAGAAAGTGTGTCGCGGCGGCGGCGCGGGTGAGATAACGCGCAACATCTCACTAGTGTAGGTTATGTGCACGTCCATCCGGATCGCATCTCCGCTCGAAATGGCACGACTCTTCACTTGTGATCCAAAGAGTCGATATCATGAATGTTGACCAGCCTCCAGTGAACATATCTATCTGCCAGTGGGTGCACCAGACGAAGGCGCGCTACATTGCAGTCATTATAATAATAATAATAATAATAATTTATTTGTATAGAATGCAGGTGTTACAATAGTGGTGTTAGCTTTAGGTATATTCCCAGTACATTCTGCCTGTCGGCATACAAAAATTTATATGAAAAGTACAAGTATGACATAAAATAAAACAAATATTACAATTCATCATTCAAAAAATCAGCAACAGAGTAATAACACCTCTCTGTTAGCAATGACGACAGGAGTTTCTTAAATGTTACTAAGGGCTTATCCTTAATACAATTTGGCAATTTATTAAATATAACAGGTGCCATACCAATTACGTTTTTTTTAAGCAAAGCAGTGTTATATCTACCAGTACATAATAGATTTTGATATTTGGATCTCAAGGCAGTAGTTCGCATCCTTGTGTCATTTAATGCAGGAAATAGATGCTTGTTAGTTTTAACGAAGATAGCTACTTCGAGAATGTATATGCTAGGAAAAGTTAATATTTTATGTTTCTTGAAAAAAGGAATGCAACTATCTGTAACCTTGAGATTGAAAATAGACCTTATACACCGTTTTTGGGCTTTAAATATAGACTCCCTTTCGGAACAATTGCCCCAGAATACTACACCAAACCTTAGAATAGAGACCACCAAACCATGATATGCAACCATTAAAGTATCCACGTTAAGGTGGTACCCTGAGCAAATAACCTTGAGCATTTGCTCCCTCTTTGCCGCACCCCACCTCTACAATACTTCGTTAACTATTACTTGCGCCACCTGGCGAACTTCTTACGAATACAAGTAAAATTCACAGATCTAAGAAGTAATAGATATGGCATTCAAAGAAATATTTTTTTATGAAATGTTAAAGAATTCAGTTACTATACTCACGTCGATAAATAGGTAGGTACTTTCAACTTTTACAGTGATACAAATATTACGATTACGAAAATGAGCTCAAAATGAAAATCCAAGATGGCGCTGACGAAGATCTTTGGTTTTTCCGTCATGGGTGTCGTTTTCATGGTTTTAGGGGTCGCTGATTACGAAAATGAGGTCAAAATGAAAATCCAAGATGGCGGCCATGAAAATTTTTGGTTTTTCTGTCATGGGTGTCGTTTTCATGGTTTTAGGGGCCGCTGAATACGAAAATGAGGTCAAAATGAAAATCCAAGATGGTGGCCAGGAAAATTTTTGGTTTTTCCGTCATGGGTGTCGTTTTCATGGTTTTTGGGGTCGCTGATTACGAAAATGAGATCGAAATGAAAATCCAAGATGGCGCCAACGAAAATTTTAGGTTTTCCGTCATGGGTGTCGTTTTCATGGTTTTTGGGGTCACTGATTACGAAAATGAGGTCAAAAGGAAAATCCAAGATGGCGCCGACGGTTTTTGGATATTCCGTCATGGGTGTCGTTTTCATGGTTTTTGGGGTCGGTGATTACGAAAATGAGGTCAAAATGAAAATCCAAGATGGCGCCGACGAAAATTTTTGGTTTTTCCGTCATGGGTGTCGTTTCCATGGTTTTTGGGGTCGCTGATTACGAAAATGAGGTCGAAATAAAAATCAAAGATGGCGCCGATGAAAATTTCTGGTTTTTCCGTCATGGGTGTCGTTTTCATAGTTTTTGGGGTCGCTGATTACGAAAATAAGCTCAAAATCAAAATCCAAGTAGGCGCCGACGAAAATTTTGGTTTTTCGACTTATATATATATATATATTATATATAAAACGACAGCCATAACGGAAAAATCAAAAATCTACCTGGCCGCCATCTCGGATTTTCATTTTGACCTCATTTTCGTAATCAGCGTCCCCAAAAACCATGAAAACGACACCAATGACGGAAAAACCAAAAATCTTCGTCGGCGCCATCTTGGATTTTCATTTTGACCTCATTTTCGTAATCAGCGACCCTAAAAACCATGAAAACGACACCCATGACGGAAAAACCAAAAATTTTCGTCGGCGCCATCTTGGATTTTCATTTTGATCTCATTTTCGTAATCAGCGATCCCAAAAACCATGAAAACGACACCCATGACGGAAAAACCTAAAAAATCTTTACCGCCATCTTGGATTTTCATTTTGACCTCATTTTCGTAATCAGCGACCCCAAAAACCATGAAAACGACACCCATGACCGAAAAACCTAAAATTTTCCTAGCCGCCATCTTGGATTTTCATTTTGACCTCATTTTCGTAATCAGCGTCCCCAAAAACCATGAAAACGACACCCATGACGGAAAAACCAAAAATCTTCGTCGGCGCCATCTTGGATTTTCATTTTGACCTCATTTTCGTAATCAGCGACCCCAAAAACCATGAAAACGACACCCATGACGGAAAAACCTAAAATTTTCCTAGCCGCCATCTTGGATTTTAATTTTGAGCTCATTTTCGTAATCGTGCCAATATTATTTTGTATCACAGTAAAAGTTGAAAGTACCTACCTATTTATCGACGTGAGTATAATAACTGAATTCATAATGACCAAAAGTATTTGGACGCACCAATAAATATTTCATAAAAAAATATTTCATTGAATGCCATATCTATTACTTCAAATTACTTCTTAGATCTGTTGATAATGTGACGTAAGCGAGCGAGCGCATGAGCCGACGCGGCGCGGTGACGAGCGACACGGGTTCCCCCTTCGAGGCCTGGCGGCATACTGAATGTCAATAGATACAGATGCGAATACGCTCAGAATTTTGCATAAAAATCATTATAAAATCAAATTTTGGGTTTTTGAAAAAAAAAATCGTACCATAATGTTCATTATGAAATTGCTTATCCATTAGTGTAAAAACAAAATAAAAACAATTGTTAGTTTTGGAGAAGTAGCATGTTTTCAATAATTATTTCTCATTTCTGTGGTTTCGTTGTGAGGGGATTAATTAAATATTTTACTTAAAAAAGAAAAAAACAAAACGTACCATTTTGAAGGTAAGAGTATGTAGAAATTTAATGTATTTTTTGTTGGTTGATATATCTTTTTTTTAAAGAGTTATAAGCTCCAGAAAACTGCACAAAAAACGGCTAGAGCTACGTTTTGCTGGGGGACGCGCCTTAACTTTCTTAGACAGATTGAAGAGAGCATACGCGGACGTGCTTAATCTTTTGCAAACTTCTTCAGCCTGCGGTTTCCAAGTTAATTGACTGTCTATCAAAATACCCAGAAATTTAGCCACATTAACTCTATCAATAGTTTGTCCCATATAATTAATTTTTAGGTTTAAGGGAAGGATTTTTTGATAGAAATGCATTATATTAGTTTTATTTAGGTTTATGATAAGGTTATTTTCGGTGAGCCACTTTATTATTAATTTTAGAGAATTATTTATTTCCCTTTCATAGAGCTCTTTGTTGAGGCAGTCTATTAGGATCGTGCTGTCATCGGCAAATAACACACAAGGGTGAGGGATGTGTCGGGGCAGATCATTAATATATAGCAGGAATAGTAATGGTCCTAGAACGCTGCCCTGCGGAACACCATATTTAATTTTCCTAGGACTAGACAAATATTTAACCTCACGTTTTGATTTGACACATATTTTAGAGATTTCTGTATATTGGAGACGACCACTCAGATACGACTTTATGAGACGCAGAGCATTCCCTCGTATCCCGTAAGCTTCAAGTTTGACCAAAAGCGTTGGATGGTGCACGTGGTCAAAAGCTTTGGTCATGTCGGTAAAGATGGTACAGATTGGTATTTTTTTATCGACATTAACCATGATTTTATTAATTAGATCGTAAATGGCCATATTTATATTTTTATTTTTACGAAAACCTTTTTGTTCATCACACAATATATTAAATTTTGTCAGAAATGAAAGAAATGACTCATAAATTACTTTTTCAAAAATTTTTGAGAATACGGGGATTAATGCTATTGGTCTATAATTTGCCATTTCTTCTTTGTTGTTCTTCTTATGGAGTGGTTTTACTATTGTGGTTTTAAGGCTATCTGGAAATATTCCGGCGAATGTACTTGTGTTAATAATGTGGCTTAGGGGGTTAGCTATAACAGAACTGACAAATTTTATAACGTTTGTCGAAATACCGTCATATCCATAACTCTTCTTGTTTTTTAAAGATTTTATGACTCTTGTAATGTCTTGGGGGACAACAGGGGCCATGAAAATAGAATGAGGGTTATTCGTTATTCTTACAGTATTTTTAGTCGTGTTCAAGGGTGGATCTGAGATCTGATCAATAAAGAAATCGTTGAATGATTGTGCTATTTCATTAGGGTCAGTTAATATTTGATTATTGTTTTTTATTCTTGTTATGGGTTCACTTATAGATTTTGTCTTATTTATTATTTGCCAAGATGTCTTAGATTTGTTTTTGGAATTTTTAATTAGAAAGTTGTTCTGCGCTTTTTGGGTCAGTTTGATAATTTTTTTAAATTTTTTCGAGTACAGTTTAAATGTCGTTTTATTTTCACTAGTAGGATTAAGTCTTTGTTTCCAGAGTAATTGGCGTTGTTTTTTGCTGCAGATTCTAATACCTCTAGATACCCATTTGATTTTTTTTTCAGATCTTAATATTACTGTTTTAAATGGGAAACATAGATCATATAGGAGTTGAAATATGTCTATAAAGTTATCATAGGCTTCATTTGGATCTTCTGTGCTATATATATCTGAAAACGATAAGTTTTGGAGATGATTTCTGAAGATAATTAAATTTTCTTCAGATATGTCTCGTCTTGATGTTTTCCATGTTTTAATTTGACTAAACTTATTAACCTTAATTTTTAATATTTGAGCCGTATGGTCGGATAATCCAAAGTCTATTATTTCACTTTGGCAACTTTGTTTCGAGTTGTGCGCAAAATTATCTAAGCAAGTATTACTATGAGGTCTGGTCGGTTTATTTATTTCTAGTTTCAAATCGTAGTTCATCAGAAAATATTCAAAATCCATGCTAATTCTGTTCTTTTTCAAAATATCTATATTAAAATCTCCGCACATAATTATTTTTTTGTTTGGTTTGGATATCTTTTTAAGTATAATATCTAGGTTTGGGGGGTAAGGAACAGGGTGTAAAGTTCCTCATCCCCCATAGAAAAGGGAGGATCCTCCGACCGGACGGGTGTTGTGTCCGGCGGGCTAACTGCCCGACAGTTGTAAGTCGGGAACTCCTATATAGGCTTATGTCGCGGATAAAGTTGATAGCGCGATGTAGGATTTCTGTCAATCGTTGTTAGTACGCAGGTGTTGCGATAGATGTCGCTAGTCGCCACATCACTCCCCTCCGAGACCGGAGGTCGAAAGCAGGTTAAGTCTTGGCGCTTGTCAGCCAGTGGAAGGTTCCAGTGAGTCGGAACCGGATGCCGCATAGTTCACGGTGAGTCGGAACTGTCTGCGGTGATGCCCCAGTGAGTCGGGGTGATGCTGCATATTAGCTCCAGTGCGTCGGAGTGATGCAGTGCTGCGTAGTGGCTGGCTGCTGCGTCGACCAGGAGAGAAGGGCGTCTCTGCTTGCTGACCGGCCGAAGTGCAGTGTGCTGTGCCAAAGTCGCTGCTGAGGCTGGGGGTGATGTCCAGGAATGCGCTTCCGCTGCATGCTGGTGGACAGGATACCCCATGAAGCCGTGGCTGCTGGCTGACGGTATGACTCGCTGCTCGAAGGCGAAGGGGAAGTGGTGACGACGTCTGAAGTAGTTGCACGAAGGCTGCGCTGACGTTCATGCTCGGGGTCACCAGTTTGGGGGGTAAGGAACAGGGTGTAAAGTTCCTCATCCCCCATAGAAAAGGGAGGATCCTCCGACCGGACGGGTGTTGTGTCCGGCGGGCTAACTGCCCGACAGTTGTAAGTCGGGAACTCCTATATAGGCTTATGTCGCGGATAAAGTTGATAGCGCGATGTAGGATTTCTGTCAATCGTTGTTAGTACGCAGGTGTTGCGATAGATGTCGCTAGTCGCCACATAGGTTTTCATAGAATTGGTGTAGGTTCGTGATTTTTGGTGGTCTATATACACATAGGATTGTAAGATTTTGTGAAGGTAGTTCAATCGCGCAACATTCTATAATTCCCTTTACTGAATGACTCATAATGTCAGGTAGGTCTTTATATTCGATGCCTTTTTTAACTAAGATACAGGCTCCACCGCGCTTAATGTTATGTCTAGCATAACATGCCGCTAGCTTATAATTTGGTATATGTAAAAGTTTCTCCTGGCCAGACATTATGAAATGCTCGGTTATACATATTATATCTAAATTAATTAATTTGTTTACTTAACAATTCCTGTATATAAATAACCAGTAAGTCAGATTTGCTTAAAAGACCGGCAATATTTTGGTGCATTATATTTATATGATTAGAGAAAAAAATCGCACCGTGGAGACGAAGTGCTTGTTTGGTAGTCAGCTATATTTATAATATTCTTGTTGAGAAAATGAATTATAATCAGCAATAGTTACTGATAGATTATGAAACACAATTCGCATACCACGATCGTTTATTTTCCTACTGAACTTAGAGAACATTGTAAAATCGTAACTCAAGTTTAAATTAGAGTCAAACGGCGTTGCATAGTTGTATGTCTGCAAGTCTAGATTAAGTAGATTATTAAAAGTCTCTATGCGCCAGTTAAACAATGTTGAATTATCATATAATTTGAAAGTAGGGACACATATTATAATATTCGTATGCTGTATTTTCTGCAAATTTTCTCTCAGTTTCACAATTATGTCCACATAGTTTTCAGTTTTATGGAAGTCTTTTTCTCCAATTAAAATAATACAGAAATCATCCATTGTATATTCTATTAATTTCTTCTCCAAGTTGTTGGTAAGTTGCTCCGTGCCACAGTTCGGATAAACATAGTGACAGAATTCATAGTTTAGAAATGTACTCTCGGCTATAGACAAAATCTTGTTATTTTTATTTGTACTCAAAATACATAGCTTATTTTTGGTGTTTTTAGGCCTGGTAGACAGTCCAGCTTCTTGGGATTGAAGTGTCTCAGTGTGTCTATTTTGCACACAGAGCTTTTCCTTGATTGCTGGTGACTGTGAAGGAGTTTCAATCTCTCGAGGAGTAGTTACAACATTTGCACTTGATTTTGCCAGTATGTTTTTTGCCTTCTTCTTTGGGGTAACAGTTATCTCAGATGTTAATTTAGTTGTAACCTGTTTCATTAACTTGTGCTTTACATCTAAATTTTTTATTTCATCTTTTAACTTCATGTTTTCTAATGACAAGTTATTAATTTCCTCGTGAGCTGCGCTTAGTTGTAAATTAACTTTTTGTAGTTCATTTCTAAGTTGTGTGATTTCTTCGTCGCTTTCATCTTCGGATATATTAGGAGGTAGGCTACTGGAAGTGCCATCTAGCGGTGAGTTTGCAGAATTTTGCATACTTTCGTTTAAAGTGTCATTTGACAATGATGTAGCACGTTTCCTCAGTCGAAACGTAATATTTTCTAAAAATTCCATTTTTGTTGTTGATAAACGTCGAGAAACCGTAGAAAAAAGAACTTTGCTTCGGTGGGGATCGAACTCGAGCCTCGAGCGATCACTTCGATTTCATAGGACAGACTCACGTTTTGCCAGCTTAGCCAAACGTTCATTAAGTTTGTTGACGAAAATAATGTTCTGTTTTTATTTTCGATATTTTTGAATTTTAAATTGACCGTTTTTTTTCTTGTTGTTGTCACAGTGACCGCGATTTGAAAAAAGTTGTTTTTGTTGTGTTTTTTAAGATTTTATTACGCACAACGATAGAATAGGCACAAGGTTTTAGCACTGTTTGTTTTAAACCTTATTTATACAGAGATTATTGTGTTTTAACTCTTGTTTACACTATGTTTGTTGTGTTTACACTGTTTTACATAAATCACTATTGTTTATTGGCAGAATTGTTTGCTAACAATGTCACTTATTTATCGGAATACACTGATGCTATTTCACTACTTATTCACACTTGAAGACGATTTGGATAATTTAAAAACAATTTTAATTACGGAGCTGAAGTTAACGCTGACATTGACAGGTGCCAATCTCCACATCTCTCTCATCTCGCATTTGCAGTGTAGCTCTCCCGATCTCACTTGAACTCACTTCGAGGATGTTTTGATCAATAAATTGATTAGAACACTAACGCCCGAATACTCGAACGTCACTCAATTTTAAGTTGCACTTAAATCTCGTGCTGTCTTTGTTACTTTAACGCAGAGTGACAGAGATAGCACGAGTTTTGAGGGCTACTTATAATTGAGTGACGTTCGAGTATTCGGGCGTAAGTGCCGCACTCAGAGAGCTTTAATGATTACTAAGGCCTAAGGCCATCACTTAGTAAAGGTTTTGACCTAAGTAATCATTAAAGCTCTGTAAGTACCGCAGTTAAACACATTCAATAGTTGAGGTTTTTCTAAAGCTAAACTATCTAATTTCGATAGTTTTTTGCATAATTTGCTTCGCGCAGATAAAGGCAGCAAACAACAAAAGGAGGCTCTGAAATTTTCCTCAGCAATGACTGCAAGGGGACCAGGCTACCAATGATGATGATATCATCTTTAAGTATGTTTCACAAGGTGAAGCATCTGATTGTGATTTCACAGTTTCTTAGTGAATGCATATGAAAGTAAATGCGGTACTGATAAACAAAGCATAGCTGATGTGATAAGAGGTAACTTTGACTTTTATTTTAGAAAAAGGCTTAGGTTTAATATGCCCCATCCCATGCAAATAAAATATAAAATCCTTGAAACTGTTCGCAAAAATCAAACAATTTTTTTTATATAATAATTTCACGCGGCGGAAAGTCGCGGGCAACAGCTAGTACGTGTACAAAAGTTAGTTTATTTTAGTTTCTCTGGAATTGTACAATCATGTGAATAGAAGTGATGGCACATTTTGCCAAGCAAAACCTATGATAATGTTGGCGACACAGCGTGCAGAACTGCAGAGCCACAACAGCGCGGGGCGGTGCACGCGGTGGTAGTAGACTGTCGTCTGTCGTGAGGTAAACGTGCAGCAGTGACACATGACAGCGAGTCGCGACCGTGACGTCACTCGCTGATAACCAAACTTCAACGAACATAAAGAACCACCGAGAGCCGTAACAGCTGGAAATTACTGTAATTTTACTTTCTAACGCACGGACTTTCAGAAATTAATTCAATTGTATGTACGGCAGTTTGCACAAGACTGTTGGCTCGACCCTGCTCCGACTGCTCCGAGCTCCGTCCGTGTGTCCGTGCGCCAATCGACACTGACTCGCTGCGCATGAGTGGGCGGCTCGCTCTGCATTGATGCATTCACGACATCCTTACGCTGTCCGGTGTGGCGGTGTCCGTAGACAACATCGCGGTTCATCTGACTGCGTTTGTAGACTTTCGTTGTGCAGTCGGCACAGCTCACAGCACACAGCGAGACTGAGACCTCGAGCAGAGATTGTTAGGTCATGACTTAGTGCACATGTTGCGCAACTGCTCCGCATTGTATCGAGTGGTCGAGCGACGCGCGACGGCCGGCGGAGTGCCGTGTCGTGGGCGCGGTCAGCTCGCGTGTCTAGGACGGGTACTTACTACACCCTTTCTTCTTTTCTTTTACTTAGGAAATCATCAAATAACTCCTCCCGCTCTGGGTGGAACGGAAGAAAGTGTCAGACTTCTACTGACTAAAAGCCACCCATGTTCCTTCTTAGCCCTTTGTGTTCCGGGGCCGCGGTATATCTTTTGAACAACCTGCAGCACCGGCAGGCGTCGGCGTCGGCCCTTGCGCCCGATGCGTCTCCGATCCGCCACCTCCTTCGCTAGCATGCCTGCTTGCCAGAACGAGGATACGACGTCTCATACCCACTCGTTCAGCCCCCGTAGCATGTGGTAGCATGGCGATTCTATTACTATTCTACTAAGATTAGACAAAGATTTTTCCATACAATTTGACATGAAACCTTGCTACTCGTACAATCTGTAATTTTATCGATTCTTTCGTCGACAAAACCCGTTTCTTCGGTGGTCATGCTAAGCAGGCAGGACTATGTATGAACCAGCGGGCCGGACGCAAGAGGTCGCCGCCGCCAATCGCCGCTACGAGGACACGGCGTGGCTCCGCCCAAGCGGAGCAGACTTCCGCAGCGTGCTCCACCGTGTCCTCCGGCCGATCCTCACAAGGGAAACATCGGACACTAGGTACATCCTCAAGTCGCGCTGCAAGTAACGACTTGGGTTGACTTGCGACGAACTGGGTGTCGCCGTCGTGGTTGGATCGTCTTGCGCTGGCTGTGCCGCTGTGCGAGAGCGTCGTGGCACGGTCGTGGCGTCGGCGGTCGGCCCCAGGCCCCGCGGCGTTCCGCTGATGTCAGATAAGGCAGACAATGGTGCCCCCCCCCCCCCTCGTACCTCGGCGATGTGTACAGGTAAGCAGTGTGGGGTAGCACATAATGGCGGCACTGGTGTTGATTATTTAATCGCGTTGTTATGATCAGCGTGCGAACGAGGTGCGAACGCTCCCAGCGCGGTCATTGTGGAGACACAGCTCAGCGAGCGATGCGCGCTGCAGTGGCGGTGCGGTGCTAGTTTCACTGCGTGCGGAGAAACCGGCGCGTTTCACAGCGACATGGACAGACGCGCACTGCCTGTTCCTGCCACGCGCCGCACGACACCACACACGCACCTGCCTGACGCACCGCGCCGGTACCACAGAGCCACGGTAATATTATCATACAGTAGTTCGACTTCATACAAACGGACGAAGCGCGAGCTATGCCTACGCGCCTCGATTAAGGGATGCGCCTGGGATGCAGACAGTCGCGACTGTGCCGCAGTGACGAGCGGACGGTATGTTGTTTTTTAACAATAAATGCGCGATGTTTTCTCTAAAAATAAGACAAGTACATTTAATTTACATTTTTTGTGTTGTTTTTGGTTTTATGAATTCGTTAATAACGTATCCAGAGATAACTTTTTTTTAATTACCTGGAAACTTTGAAAGATAAGACTATAAAATAATTTCACTTACTAGTAGGTAGGCTTATAATGTGTGTCTTTTTAATGGATAAGTATTTCTTTATATGTCCCGAAAAAAAACATGGTTTTTTAATTAAATCTATCAATCAAAAAAACAACACGCATGTTTATTGAACACTTTCTATTCAATTCACAAAGTATTTTATTTGTTTTAAAAAGTATATTTACGATCACAAAACTAAATGGAAACACAAAATAAGCACATGTAATTAAAATACTGGAGGCGGGCAGCCCTTACGCATGTTTACGTACCGCGCGGCTGTAGGCATTTAATTCAAGGACACGGCCGAGTCACACTACTGTACATATTTATACTGTGACAGAGCTGACCGCCGCGATTGCTGTATTCACTAGTACAGCTCACTTGTAGGGACTATAATATTATAAAGATACCTACGTTATTGAAATCTCGCTTGGGTGTAAAGCCATGGTTCTCTAGCTGTGCCACTCGAGGTGTCGAGTGCGCACTCGACCGGAGCCCCGCGCACCGATAAAGACTCGCTTGCACTCAGCGCCGAGCACCGCGCGAGCTGACCAATCACCAGCTCACACGAGTAACAACAAACAGCTCACTTTACATTACAATCAATTATCACATGGAGACGATACTGTTTTACTATCATCTCACATAATTGACTATCTGTGGTAGGTACCTACTCAGAAATATTTAATGATTACTTACGCCATCACTTAGTCTAGTAAAGGTTTTGACAGATTTGTCATACAAAAACTGTCAAAACCTTTACTTAGTGATGGCCTATAAGTAATCATTAAAGCTGTCTGAGTACGGCAGTTAGTTCCCATCATTTCAGCCAAAAGACGTCCACCGCGGCCTATGTCCAGCAGTTAGTTCTAGAAAGCTGTAATTTGGCATGAAAATAGGTAAGTAAATGAGTTTCGCCGAAAAAGTGGTAAAATAAAATGTTGAAAATTATTATTTCTTTGGGGTACTTACATCTCCATCCAGTACACATTAAAGTGGGGATGATCTTTTTTCTCGCGATACCCATTGTGTGGTAGGTTTAGTGAGTTACCCATTTATTTTGATGGGCAACTACGGATCCCTAATTCCCTACATTGTGCGTGGTCCGACATGCACTTGCTTAGGTTTGAAGTCGGATTTAGAGTCATAGGTGACGATGATGACGGCACGGTTGGCGCAGTGGCTGAGCAATTGGACTGCTGCGCTGCGTGTCGCGGGTTCGATCCCCGCACGGAACAGATAGGTATTTGTATGACCTACAGATAGTTGTTTCGGGTCTGGGTATTTGTGTATGTGAGTTTAAATGTTTGTAAACGCACCCACGATACAGGAGAAATTCCTAGTGTGGGGCAACGTAAAAAAAAAAAAAAAGGTACGATGCTGTAAAAAGCGGACTAAACCAGGTCGACGTAAATACAAAATGCAAGCATATTCGTTATATTTATATGTCCGCCACGACGCGACGCCCTCGCGCCTTCGGAGCTGCGGAGGTAGATTTATGACAAACAGTGACAGTTGCATCACCGCTCATCACCGCAGACTGCAGACACAACATGATGCAGCGTGCGGCAGACCTGCAGCTCACAACCGTCCGCTGCAGAACCTATCTCTGAGGACAGTTATGTGTGCGTGCAGTAGGTATAAGTATGTGACTGTGCATACACACATACCTACAGATAGATAGCCCGCCACCGGCCACTCTCGCACTCTCCACACGACCACACCGCACGCTCAGCGTATCACCGCATTCCGGACGTGCGCTATTTTGATAATTATTATTCCTCGCAAATATTTTCATAAATTTCATCGCATTCGTCATACTCGTACAATATAGGCACATAACTAGCGATTGTCACAAGAGTGGAAGATAAACTATCAATAATATTGAAGTGCTGCACTCGAGTGACTCAAGTGGCGAAGATATCAGTAACATAAACACTTCACTGATATCCTTGATATACAATTATGTTTTACTTACTTAATTGAAATTCTGAAGCATTCATGAAGAATAAGAAAAGCCATAGAAATAACGATTATTTCCACGACAATTTTCACGTTGTTAACCGACTTAAAAAAGGAGGAGGTTCTCAATTCGACTGTGTTTTTTTTGTATGTCATGTCATCATCATCATCATTTTATTTCGTGGTGATCTGAAAAATAATTATTATAGACATAGTAGTAATCCCTTACGGCACGTATTTAACCTCGCGATTTTAGATAAAGAAAATGAATATTTTTTAAAGATTGCAACATTTGCATCTTACTTTCCCGTCTTTGACACATGAAACGTCACTTTTCTTTTTCGCGCGTAACGACATCGCAAGAAAAAAGTTCTTTCTCGTCCAATTATTCGCTTAAAAATAAGTTTACGTTATAATATCATCAAAATAACACAATACTGAGTGACAGGAAGTGTATTTGTGCATCCTTAGTGAAAATTGTAAACCTCTCAACGCAGAAATCTGAGCAAATACCTACAGACAACGCTCGCACAGGATTGAACTTGGATGTTGGATGTAACCCTATTTCCGTTCACTGCTTGTAGCCCTATGCCTGGCTATAACTGACCTCCGGATACGTGATATCTACAGTGCTTATTCAAGCGATACGATGGTCATTAACACTGTATACCACATAATTATGTGCCGTAAGCTTCTTAAAGTTTTTTCCAGTGGGTGCGCGACACCCCAGTTACATATATTTCCTATGTACTTAGCTGGAACTTGAACTATCAGATCAGTGCGAGACACGAGATGTCCTAGGCAATGTCATTGGACTATGCTTACACTGAAAATACCTATACTCGGCATAGCAGGTGAGTTCCATTTCCATGTTAATTTAAAGCATATAGGTACGCTATGTTATTTGCTACATGATAGCAGACTATCAGTGCGTAGCACGAGATGCTCTTGGCAAAGTCATTAGACAATGCTAACACTGAAAATACCTATAATCGGCATAACTGGTGAGTTTTTAACCATTTACATGTGTTGTTTGAGCGCAAAGAGCAATTATCAATCTCTTGCCCTTATCCCAATTCATTTGAGGTTGGCGCAGCATGTCATCTTCTTCCATACTTCTCTATTACTCAAATGATTCCAACGAAAAAATTACCACCCAGAAGTATACTATGCTTTACATGAAAACATATTCCATGTTACTAGCTGCATATCAAACCATCAGTGTGGGACACAAGATGTGTTTAGCTAAGTCATCAGACAATGCTAACACTAAAAATACCACCGCATGTGTAGACATCACAGTGGAACCTATTGCCTGACTTCGGCAAAATTTTATAAATAGGTATGTTCTTTAATCTATGAGCATGATGGTTGCGAGACAACCTTGCTTATCAAATGTGCATTATAGTCTTGCTAACGCAAATACTTGCAGTGAATGGGGGACTATACTTTGACTAGCGATGGGTCGTTGACGGTTTTTCCGTCAACGAAACGTTAACGTTGATTTACGTTTGTCAACTAGTTGATCAACTAGTTGAATTCGTCAACGAGTTAACTTAAAATTAATGTCAACTTGCAACGTAAACCGTTTTACCGTTCATTCATTGAACGGTTTTATTCAACGTCAACGCTGCGACGTTTAATTTTAGAAACGATTTGATTCAATGCATGTCTTAGAAAACGTTTGTTTGATGGTTCTACTTATATGACCTACCCTTCATACTAGACTTTTTCTTCTTTATTCTTAAAATAAATATTTCGAAAATCAACTCTGTAACACGGTGCTTAGAGTTCAAATTGTACGAAATGACTGTCACTCGCAATCTATGGCGTTATTTTCAACGTAAGTTTTTTAATTTGCTCAGTTCGTTACGGTTGTGTTCTCGTTTATTAAACGAGATGCACGAGTTAATTTCATAAACGTCGTTGACGAATTCAACTAGTTGATTCATATACAGTTAACGTTAATACGTTGACGGGAGATCAACGGTTGATTCAACTAGTTCGTTGATTCAACGCTCATCCCTAACTTTGACACCTGGACCGGCCGACACACATTTGTCATAATCGCTTAACAGGTGTTTTAATGTTTTAAAAATGTTTTAAATACCTCCTGCCTACTTCTATTCTCCTGGTAGTTTGTGCCGTAATTGTACCCTAAACTGTGTGATAGAACGAATGAGAAACTTGAGTCCCGCTGGTTTTACGATTTTGTTACACCACTCTTTATCGTAGAACTAGTGGGAATGATGAATGAAATGCACATGATAAGGCCATTTTTTTATTTTCTAGTTAATTGTGTTTTAAAAGATCTAACATAATCCATTAAAACATTTTAAAAATCCATGACATGTTATAATTTTATTTCCATATTTTAAAAATAATAAAAACCAGCATTCATGGACACTGCGAACGAACGAAACTTTTTTTTCCCGATTGTCTGTCAGTGTTGACGACAGGAACGAAAGGTGTTACCGAACGGGAATTACCCGAAATAATAAGTAGCGTTCGTCAACACTGTGAACGAACGAAACTTTTTTTTCCCGATCGTCAACAGTGTTGACGAAAGGGTGTTACCGAGCGGGAATAACCCTTAACTCTGAGGCGCCATTGAGACCCGAGCGTGGAAGGCTATGGGGAAGACACCGAGTGAGTCCGAGTGGGACATACCTATAGACCAAGAATAAACCTAGGTAGTTTCGGGAAAAGTAGTTGTGACATAGGTAATTAGGTACGGACGCGCGGATGGACAGACAGACATGACGAATCTATAAGGGTTTTGATTTCTGCCTTTCGGCTACGAAACCCTAAAAAGGACTTGTCATCGAAACGAAGATAAGTTAATCTCTCTTTCCGCCGACAACAATTACTGCACCCTTTATTTTATTTTTTGGTGGGTCGAAAATCTTCGAATAACCCCCCCCCCCCACTCTTGGGCAGAGCAAAGGGGAGTGTCAGACTTCTACTGACTAAAAACCAACCCATGTTCCTTCTTCGCCCTTGCGCCGAGGCCGTGTTATAAGCCTTTCGATAATCCGCAGCCCCGACCAAAACCTCATTGGCCCCGACGACGGGAACAACTTTACTGCACTTAGGGTGCTTTTCCACCAGAGATGTGTGGAAAAGCAGCCTTACTGCCTTATCCTGTCAGCGTGGGTTTACCTATTGTTGTTTAGGAGACAGCGGGGGATTTGGGACTCTGCTCTCTGACCCGAAGCTACGATTTTTGAAGACAAAATAATATTCCCCTTCCCCCCAAAGTCAAAGCGATCCACCTGCACCACCTATCCGAGAAGGAATGATAAAATTTAAACCTATCTACCTAACTCATTTCTGAAATGTTGAATCGTGCATGAAATAATAACGAAAGAGTAACGAAAATAATCTGATTTATTCGAGGACGTGAATCAACAATCTGATTTCATAGTAAGTAAGACAAATTGATGCAAGTTTTGGTCGAAGGGTCGTCTCAAAACAAAACTTCTGCAAGCTGCTTAGCTTTTGAATCATTGCTGATATTCTGGCCGAGACATTACCTACTTACATACCTACATTGCTTTCCCAAGGAATAGCCAGGCGGCCGGCGCGGCGGCGCGGCCGGCAGAATCGAGTATCGCGATTAAAATACACTGTTTTTCCAGGTAGTGGGAGCTGGGAGCCCCTCCGGAGTTTACTTTGTACCTATTAGGTACAGAAAGACTCGGGACGTTGCACCCATTGTGTGCACGGCAAACCGGCTCATTCGCGTGATACATTCCAGTTTGTAACAGCGTCTGTTATAGGTAGGTAGGTACCTACTTAAAATGTTAATAAGTGAGAAAAATATGTCAGTCGTATTAGAAAGACCGTACCTTGACACCATTAACGCAACTGGTTTTGAACCAGGCGCAGTTTCTAAACGTCTCGCGGATACAATGCAGCACCACTGACTTCACTACCTACTCCAATGATCTGATTATTGGCAGAAGTTGTACCGATATCGCGATACGGAGAAGTTTACAATGTGAGCGCAACCGTTATCCAAATGAGCACATCTCAATTAGCTGAATTGACAGCATCGCGCGTCGTCCCGACTTGCATCATTTTGTAATCACTATTTCCTATCAATACAATCTGAGCTTGTTTCATTGATTCAGCTTCACAGTCCAACGACTTCTGCAGTGTCGACTGTCGGGCACTCGGGCCCACCGCACCGCGCACCGTGCTGCTGAGCCAGTCGTAATTTAGGACAATTTATTATAATAACGATACAGCGGAGTCTTCACGTTCGCTGCGAGTGTTCCGCGGAGAGCGCACAACCGGTTAGCATCGCTCGGCTCGGCTTGTCGCCGCCGTCGTCGGGGTAGGAAGCGCAGCTGCAGGAGCTCACCTTGTGGGATGTGAGCTGTTCGGATTCCGATCACTGGTCAGCGGAGAGGCGGGAGCGGCAGCCGGAGCGGGCGCGAGCTCATACTCGCGCGGTCAACGACCTGTTGCTGCGCCACGGCACGTAACTGTATAACACACACACTTCACTTCGCGAGGAACTGCGCACGACACAACTGCTGCCTGAGGGACCGCGGGGCGAACTGAGCCGGCGCGCAGGCGCAGGGGCAGGGGCCTGGCGCCGCGTGCGCTGGCGGCCTTGACCGCCCCCTGCCGCGCCGCCCCCCCCCCCCCCCACCCGCGTGCCTCCTCACTGCGTCGGCGCATCCGCACCATTGCTCCTTGACGGGATGGCGGCTGATGGTGTCCGCACAAGTCCGCATTTCCGCAACTCGGCAGTCCGCAGGCGAGCGAGACGGCGATGACGCGCAACTCTGCGTGGCGAAAGTCATTACCGTTAGATCATGATTGCAATTTGTTTTTGTTGCTATCTGATAGCGGTAATCTTGGCCTGAGCTTGCCAACATATTATACCTACGATGGGAGCTTTACTAAATATTGATGTGGCTTCTGGCAGAGCGACGAACCTTTCTTTTTGTTTACTAACTGACGTAGGTAATAAACATTAGATTGTCTGGTTAAAGAATGCGAACATAAAGCAATTTGTGATACTAATCGAAGAAGAGACAGCTTGAAGGGAATCATCAGCATAGATAATTATGTTGTCCAGGGTACCTATTCATACAAAAAAGTAGTTAAAAAACCAAAAATCCCGACTGTAAAAACTGAAAAGCAAAAAACAAGCACATTTTAAATCAATCAAAACTTGGAAACAGGTGGGGTCCATTCTATTTTCATTTCATAATTTAATATTCAAATGAACCCCGCCTGCTTTCAAGTTTTGTTTGATTTAAAATGTGCTTGTTTTTCAGTTTTTTCAGTCGGGTTTTTTTGGTTTTTTGCTACTTTTTTTATTTCCAACTTTTTAGTTCTTTACTTCTTTTGTGTTTCTCTCGTTGGTCGCGTAAAATTCTTTGCAGATGATTTAACTTTTGTGCTTGTTTATAGGATTTTTCACTTTGAATTTCTTTTAAACATATAAGTGATATATATTTTTGTAATCTTCTTTTAAAACCCTTTCTTTTGATATCCTACTCGATGGTAAAGTAAAAAAAAAATTTTTTGAACTCCGCCTTTTTGCCCCCAAAATCCGCAATTTTTCCTTGTTTTTTTTATTTTAATGTAAGTAGCCTATAACACTCGCGCCATCAAGACGAATCTAACGACGTATGTTTCATTCAAATCCCTTCTTCAGTTGAGTTATGAGGGAGGGAACAAAGAAACAGACATATACATACATACACGTCAAACACATAACCCTCCTTTTGGGCTTCGCCGCAGTCGGGTAAAAACATAGCACTAAAAGTTTTCAGGGGAAGTCAGACTGTGTTACAGCTCACAGCGTAATCCGATTTAAATGGCCGTTTACGTACAAATAATGGTAAATACAATAGCCCCCCCCCCCCAGGAATCGTTGCATTCTCAACCGTGTCTCCAAACTGGAGAGTTCAGTGCTTACAGTTACACTTCAGTTTTTTTATTTGCTAGTTCTGGAGACGATTTTATTTTGGTTGTCCGTCAGATCAGAGTGCGCACGCGGTGAGCGTCGTCCGTGAGAGATAGGTAGCTACGCCTTTGTACCGACATTTAAATGTTGAATAGGCCTAGTTGTTCATAGTTGGACTTGGAAGGGTCTACGCTACCCCTGCCAAATTGTTCGCTCTTCCCCAACAGTTACAATTACAGGAAAGGTGTGTGTTGCGTTTCAATAAACACATTCAGACGATCTTAGCAGTGTGGCTGGTGGTAACTGGATGACAGTTGTTGAGAATCGAGTTGAGTGACGCGCGGTTGAAGATGAAGAGGCATAATATCTAGCAGTGGAATAATGCTGATGATGAGGCTTCAGGGATTAATCACATACCCGTCTCATATCTTGCAGTCCTCTAACTTTTCGTGTATTAGGCTAAAATATGAAACCATTTTTCTATTACCTACTTACCTACGTTATTACGTTACGTACCTTTAATATTATGTTCTTTTTAGGGTTCCGTAGTCAACTAGGAACCCTTATAGTTTCGCCATGTCTGTCCGTCCGTCCGTCCGTCATCGCTTAATCTCTGTGACCGTTAGCAATAGAAAGCTGAAATTTGGTACCAATATGTGTATCAATCACGCCGACAAAGTGGTAAAATAAAAATTGGAAAAAAATGTTTTATTAGAGTAGCCCCCCCCTAGATGTAAAGTGGGAAGTGATTTTTTTTTTAATTTCAACCCTAACGTGTGATATATTGTTGGAAAGGTATTTAAAAATGAATAGGGGTTTACTAAAATCATTTTTTGATAATGTCAATAATTTCGGAAATAATCGCTCCAAAAGTAAAAAACAATGCGTCCCCCCCCTCTAACTTTTGAACCATAAGTTTAGAAAATATGAAAAAAATCTGAAAAGTAGAACTTTATAAGGACTTTCTAGGAAAATTATTTTGAACTTGGATGGAAACAGCAATTAACCAATATAATTTGGTCCCTGAATCGTATGAGCGCCTATACAATCCAGAGGTCAAGTTTCATTGGCCCGTCGAAGAAATTGTATAAATTGTAGCATACCGTTTTGGTACGGAACCCTTCATGTGCGAGTCCGACTTGCACTTGGCCAGTTTTTTTGTGTTCCTAATGATCTAGTGGCAGTAGTTCGGTTGTAAGTCCGGTTTGTGACTGAACTACTCTGCCACTATTTAGTTGCAACAGTTCGGTAACTTTTTTTTTGTTGAAAAAATAAGGATATGTAGGTAGTAAAGTCCCACAAATTACCAGGAGAACAGAAGTAGGCAGGAGGTATTGGAAATTGGAATCTTTATGATGACCATTGAAAATGATTATAAAAGTATGAAATTCCTTAATGTTTATCCTTGATTATTTCCTTTTTAACAACCAGCTAATTAATAAATCTAAATCGAATTTTGTCTCTGTAACGGCTGAATAGTATAGTCACACAACATTAACAATAATAATAAAGAAATGGCATTAAGGAACCTTAGACTTGGCACGACTTTGTCTAGATTTCATTACTTTTTAGAGATAAACAAGCAGCTCCATCGAGACTTGGCTAGTTTTTTTTTACAGAATGTTTTTGGTGGGATTGATATTACGCCAAGCATTTTGCATTTTGTTTCGGCAGATTTGGTGACTTTTCCAATCAGTCAGGGTGATTGTGGCGCTAGGGGGTAGCCCAAGTAACAAAAATTGGTACTGTAAAATTCCTGAGAACGTTTTGGAGCGTGCTAGAAGGCTCCATAATTAGTACTCTAATGGTGTTGTAAACATTTACAAAACCCCAAATAGGCCCGAGTTTTATCACTAATGTATTCTATAAACATTACATAAAGGCTCTCACGGTGATAAATCAGCTCGATAGTTGAGATGTAAAAGTGTAGTGAAACGCTTTTTAGTACTAAATGAAAAAACTTAAAAGCAAAAAAAAAACTAAATGTGGCACTCGGAGACTGCCGCGGTAAAGCTATTGCATAGCATTTTTTATCAACAGCAAAAAAATTAATTATTTAATTTGACAACCTCAGTTGACAACCTTGTTATTTTCCGTAACCATAGCAACCTGGTTGAAAATTTTTCGTTACGGATTTTCTGGATTTGCTCTCCACAGTCTCCACGCTCAAGGCCCGCGATAGAAGCTATGCAATAGCTTAAAAACAAGCATATTTTAAATTAAACAAAACTTGGAAGCAGGCGGGGTCCATTCTATTTTCATTTCATGATTTAATATTCAAATGAACCCCGCCTGCTTCCAAGTTTTGTTTAATTTAAAATACTTATGCTTGTTTTTTGCTTTTAAGTTTTTTCAGTCGGGTTTTTTAGTTTTTAACTACTTTTTTTTATTTCCAACTTTTTAGTTCTTTTGTGTTGGGTCTTTCTTTCGTTGGTCTAAAATTCCTCGCTGATGATTTAACTTTTGTGTTTGTTTATAGGATTTCCCACTTTCAATTTCTTTTAAACATGTAAGTGTTTTATATTTTTGTAATCTCCTTTTTAAACCCTTCATTTTGATACCCTACTCGATGGTAAAGGAAAAATTATTTTTTGAACTCCGTGATATGGCCCCCAAAATCCGCAATTTTTCATTGTTTTTTTAATTTTAATGTAGCCCACTCGCGCCATCAAGACGAATCTAACGACGTACGTTTTATTCAAATCCCTTCATCCGTTTAGGAGTTATGAGGGAACAAAGAAACGGACATACATACATACATACACGTCAAACACATAACCCTCCTTTTGGGCTTCGCCGCAGTCGGGTAAATAGTGCCACAAGTGCAATAATGTCATGAATTTGCATTATAAAAGTAACCAAAACATGTCATAAGTGCTAATTTTGCACTGTAAACGATTTGAGAGATCTTTCTTGACAGTCGTGTTCCTCAAGAAAACAAAAAATATCGATAAGTTATGAATTATGATTCATGTCATTTGCCATGTTGCCTAACGTATCATTGTAATAATAAAAAGGACATAACGCAACTCTGCCATAACTTGCACTTGTGATTTTGAATTTGACAATGCGCTCCCATTATTTTCGTGTTTTAATTAATAAAATAAGGACTTGTCCCGAATACAGATCCTATAGTACACATTGGCTCCAGCCGTGCTGCTAATGTGCTATCGCGGCAGAAAATAGCGGTCATATTTTCACCGAAAATGAATTAGTCCATTAATGATTAATTTTAGTGTTTTTATGTCACGCTTTAGTCTCGTAGCAGTAACACCAACTCACTTTTAGAGCTATTTGAATTTAAGTTATGAAGCAATTGCGCCAGGAGTCGCTATGGTACTATTTAGAACTATAGAAGAGTTTTCATGATTTTTACAGAACTAGCCCCGTAGCGATGTTGAGGGAGCTTTTATGAAGCTAAACGGTTATGTAATGGTTGTGTAAGATACTTTTATAGTGCAAATTGATTTTGTAATAGTGTTTTCGATCCTAGTAAGTACTGTAAAAATTATTTTAACGCATTTTAGAGCAAAATAGATACATAAAAGTGTTAGTAAGGTTGTCTATGGTACTTATTATTACCAAAATCGATTTCCTCATTTCTATTACAGTGCAACACTTTAAAGATTCTTTTGTATAGTCCTGTAAGCGTTCTAAGAGCTAAATAATAGAACTTAAATGCTCTTTAATCTTATAGAACCAAAACGCTTTGTTATAAACCTTTATAGTACAAGCAGTCACAATGGTTACCGTTAAAGGCCTACTATATCACTCTTTGGTGATAAAACGCCTTGGTTATAGAACCTTTTGTTACTTGGGAGGTTCTTAGTCTCAACTCTCAAGAATCTTTCACTGTTGTTAGTTGGAAATGTACTGCCCTGGGCTTTATCGTCACGTCCTTCCTCCCTGTACAGTGTTACAGTGTGAACGAGTCGGTCACCGTGACGTGTCGGTCACCGATGACGTCACTGCCGAGTGCCGCTGCCGAACAACATGACACCGCGACTCCGCGACGCCCCTTGCGCGCTCACATCTGGCTTTTGTACATTTGACGTCAGTCGACTGATTTGGTTGATGACCTTGATGATCGTTCATTATTTATTGGTTACAACAACAAGTTTACTAGATAATCCGTTAGTTTGGTAGTGGTAGTGGTTCGTGCGTTTCCTATCTACTGAACATTGAGGAACCAGGAACGACGGGTGCCCCCCCGCCCCCCGGGCTGCCAGCATGGCACAGAGCAGGCTCTACTGGGTCGGTGACTGTTGCACCTGCCGCTCTTGCTTCGCGCTCAGCTGACACCACTGCAGCAGTGACGTCACAGGTGCGAGTCGGTCGTACATTGGCATCGCTCGCATCAAGATGGGGTGTTGACTTCCAGTACAATAAGTTTAGTGAGTGCGCACAACTCAGTCAATAGCGTCAGCAGCGATGCCAGACGTATGATAA
Organism: Diarsia mendica; assembly: GCA_949316265.1. Taxonomy (NCBI): domain Eukaryota; kingdom Metazoa; phylum Arthropoda; class Insecta; order Lepidoptera; family Noctuidae; genus Diarsia; species Diarsia mendica. The sequence continues at coordinate 23,401,839 of OX438903.1, forward strand.
TTATCATACATGTATGATAATTTCGACAGTGGTAAGATGTATGATACAATATGCATTATCATACGCCAAAGTATGATAATTTCCAACATTCTGAACCTTCCTATTTCTATACGCCCAGTTACTTTTTGATAGTGATTTATGAACGCATCTTATCAGATCAAGTATTTTTTTGAACGCGTACGTTTGACAAAAACTAAAATACGAAACAAACTTGCAACAAAAACTGTTTTAGGGGCTTTACTTTCAGCGCAATGCGTAAAAAACCAGTCAAAACATTGCTGTTATGGTTTCAAACCAACTGATATAACCCTCCTTTTGGGCTTCGCCGCAGTCGGGTAAAAATGCTGTCTAGAATGACTTCAGCAGTCATTTATTAAAAAACTACTGACGTTGCTGCAGAGGTTGAATATAATGATTGTCTAATTTTAACAACTTCCTAAAATTCCTAATTTTGCAAAATAGCGCATTTCGCGCGGTTTTGGCAGTTGTATGATAATTTTGCATCAGGGCCTGCAGTCTCTACACTAATAACAGCGCTACGAATGTCTCTACGTCGTATCGATGTCAAATTTCTTTAATAGATTTTCAATCTTATGCTGTTGTGTTAGACGGAAGAAAACCGAAAATCTACTAAATCGACACAGCGCAGCACTATATGAGGACACTATGTGGCACATCACTAATTTTCTGTTTGACATTCGACGATTGCGCGGTAAAAGTGTCTCGAGTGTAATGTATATTGTTTAGTCTGATTACATGATTAATTTGTCTTTAAAAACTCTTTTAATTACTAATAGAATCAGAAGCGGGACATTTCAAACTCCCACAAAGTGTTTTGTTTAGTAAAATCAAAAAGATTGAGGTTTCGTTCGAACATCTTTGATAAAAATTGTGGTTGCGGTAAAGACGCTTAAGGTGTTGGAAACTTACTAAAAGTGCAGTGCACGTCGGAACTAACCCGAATTAATGCTTTTTTGGATGCTTTTGTGACTTTTCTCAATGCTTTTGGTCAAGTTTCGCAAGTACATTGACCTTGTGACCTCACAACAAACTTTTGAAGTAATTTTGGTGAACTTCTATGTGTAAGCTTCTTCCCTCTTGGCCAACGGAAGGTGGTCAGTGCTATAGGCATACTTCTGCACGTCTGCATGTTTGTTGCACATTACCTGAATATTTGGTGAGATTGTTTCATACTTAAGTTTAATTGACTTCTGTTTATTCAGGATGACCTTTAGAATAAAGACTCTTATTTTATAATCTATACTGTAAATAACTAAGTGATCAAAGACACATTATTATAAGTGAAAGTATTGAACTGAATAGACTGAAAGTGAATTTATTATTTACTGACTGCTTGTATTGACTGAACTTATTTTGTATTATTTTAATGTGAACTGTACAAAGTGTAACTATAAGACAATTGTTTTATAATTTAGTGGTTGTGTGGTTACGGTTACATTTATTAATTTAAATCTAATTGTGTTCTAAACATGGGTGGGCATAAAAAGAGAAATAGATCTAAGAGTTCTTCGTCTTCAAGTTCTGATGAGCCAGTAAGACATCCTAAAAGTAGGAAGTATAAAAAGGAATTAAAAAGGAAAGACAGCCGTATTGATGCCTTAGAAGGGTTAATAAAAGAACTTAGAAAGAAAGGTGATTACCAAAGTGGAACTGTATCAGAAGCTTCAACGTCTAGGCCACCAGTTGTTCGGTATGTGGGCCGAAATGATTTTATTCCACAATTTGACCCACAAACCTCTCCTGTCTCCATTGAACATTGGATTCGTAATTTAGAAGGTACGGCTAAAATGCATGGATGGGATGAACATACTTTAATCTGTAATTGTACTTTAAAATTAAGTGGTTATGCCAAAGGATGGTACGAGCAACAAGCTTCATACGAGATAAGTTGGGACGAGTGGAAGCAAAAATTGATCAAAGCATTTCCATTTACTAAAAACAAGTTGTCTCAGATTAGAGAACTTGTAAACAGAGTCAGATTGTCAGATGAAGATCCAATTGAGTTTTATTACACCAAGTTAGGTATAGGCATGTCTTGTCAACTGAGTGATGACGTTATTACTGAAGCTGTGATTGGAACGCTTGGCAACAAACTGTGGGAAATTGGTGCTAAGTCTGCTGGTTGCCGTGATACTAGCTCTCTTTTACAGTATCTGGCTAGTATTATTTCTGCAGATTTAGGCAAAGAGAACAACCAACTAGGTACCTCCAAGCAAATCGACCAGAAGTCTGATAAATCAACAAAATGTTTCTCGTGTGGTAGAATTGGCCATAAGGCTAGTAGGTGTTTTAGGCGTGGTACAAGTGCCAAGAAGTCAGCCCCTATTCAAACCAAAAATAAGGTGGACAAAAACTGTTCATTCTGTGATAGGGTTGGCCACAGCGAAGCTGATTGTTATAAGAAAAGATATCAGAAACATTGTACATTCTGTGATATTAAAGATCACACATTAGAAGAATGTAGGAAACGGTCAAGAGCGAGCCCACAAAACTAGTTGGTGCGTAAGGTACAAACTGTGTGTTGTGACATCTCAGACAAGAAGTATTTTAAAATGGTACTTGTCAATGGGAGTCCAGCTGAGGCTTATGTAGACTTTGGTAGTTCATGCAACACAATGAAACAGAGTTTTTGTGAACAGCACAACTTAGAGGTCTCTGCAAATGACGATATTGTTATAAAAGGGTATGGTAATGCTCTCACCTTGCCACAAGGTGTAACTGGAGCTGTGTTGACTGTAGATGGAATTGATATGGATACTAAGTTTTATATAGTACCAGACCAATTACAAGATTTTGACGTTCTAGTAGGCCAGCCGTTTACTGAAGCTGAAGATATTGTCGTCCTTAAAACTGCTACGCAACTCAGTGTATTCAAAAAGGATTTGTCTATGGAAATTGCAGAGCTGTGTTTCAGCGTGCAATGAATGAGATACTTGCCCCTGTTATTCATGAGTGCGCAGAAATGTACATTGATGATGTGATCATATGGGGACATGACTTTTCAAGTTGTCTGAATAATCTTAGAAAAGTTTTGGAGTTGATTGATTCTGCCGGTGTAAAACTGAAGCGCAGCAAGTGTACATTCCTTACCAACACTGTTGAGTACCTGGGACATGAGATACATGAAGGAAGAATACGTCCATCTTCGCACAAAGTGACAGCAGTTGCGAACTTTAAAACTCCGAGCAATGTTCACGAGCTTCGTCAATTCCTGGGATTGGCGAGTTATTTTCGTAAATTTATAAAAGGATTCGCGACAATCGCGAAACCACTTACCATGTTGACTAAGAAGACTTCTGAGTGGTGCTGGGGACCTGAACAGGCTGAAGCTGTGGAAAGTTTAAAACAGGTACTTACCTCTGATCCTGTTCTAGCGATTTATAGTCCAACCCGTGAAACGCAAATCCACACAGATGCTTCGAAATTGGGTCTAGGTGGAGTGCTGTTACAACAACAGGAGAACGGTGAATGGAAGGCTGTTGCTTATGCAAGCCGGCAAACCACAGCTACTGAAGTGAAATACCACAGCTTTGAGTTAGAGGCGTTAGCTGTCGTATTCAGTATCCAGAAGTTCAAAGTTTACTTAACTGGAATCAAATTTCGAGTTGTGACGGATTGTTCTGCTTTACGGCTAGCATGGTCCAAAAGGGACTTGTCGCCGCGTATAGCACGCTGGTGGCTCGATTTGCAAGAATACGAATTCGATGTGGAGCATCGACCTGGGACTTCGATGGTTCACGTAGACGCCCTCAGTCGAAACCCAGTCTCCGTTCAACACATTGAAGAGAAGGATTTTATCAATACTCTCCAAGACGCTGATGAAGAAGTTCAGTCCACTATAACAAATTTACAGCTGGAATTAGACGCTAATAAGCACAAGAAAGATGGTTTATCTAAAGACTATAAGGTGGCAAATGGATTATTGTGTCGTGTAGTAAATGGTGCTAATAGACCTGTTCTACCTAAAAATGCAAGATGGCACATAATGAAGACCTATCACGACGATACTGGCCATTTGGGTGTTGAAAAGTGTCTGGAGGCTATACAAGCCAAATACTGGTTCCCAAAAATGAGGAAACACGTGGAACGATACATTTCCAGCTGCATTGGGTGTCAGTTCACCAAAAAGCCGACAGGCAAACAGCCTGGGCTTTTGCATCCTATTTCAAGACCTGCTATACCATTTGATACTTTGCATGTAGACCATTTGGGGCCATTTTGCAAGAGTAATGGTAAGACATATATTTTTGCTGTCATTGATGGTTTCACTAAGTTCGTTTGGCTGGAAGCTGTAGTAAGTGCTAATGCAAAGGGGGCTATAGCTTCATTAAATAGGCTAGGTCAAGTGTTTGGGTATCCCTCACGAATAGTCAGCGACAGAGGTTCGGCTTTCACTGGACGAGAATTCAAAGACTATTGCAGTGAGTTGGGGATAAAGCATGTCATGAATGCCGTCGCCACTCCACGTGCAAATGGGCAAGTGGAGCGCCTAAATCGCACTATTTTGAGTTCGTTAACTGCTCATATGGGCGAGGAGCAAAAAGGCTGGGATAAATATTTGCCTACAGTACAGCTAGGCATTAACTCGACTGTGAGTCAAGGGACGGGTAAATCCCCTTTAGAGCTATTGTGTGGGTTGAGGCCACGTTTAGCTGGAGATATACGAGGAGCGTCATATGCGCCAGTAGACATTACTCAAAACAGAGAGGAAGCAACTCAGAGAATTGTTGAGAATGCATCACGAATGAAAGTGCGATATGATAAGAATCGCCGAGCCACTCTTCCCATCCCGGTCGGTAGCCTAGTAATGGTTGAGCGAAAGATTTTACGACCAGGTTTATCCAGTGGTAAGTTGGTTCCTAAGTACGCGGGACCTTATAAAATCACTGCCGTTCTGCCTAATGATCGCTACGAAGTGACATCGGCCGCGAGGGGCAAAAAGGCCTATAAAAATATTGTAGCACGTGATAAGTTAAAGGTTTGGAATGCTCGATATGACTCGTTATCTGACGAAGACCTATAATATTGTAATATAATCTGAAACATAACGAAATGATATCGTGCTTGCCTTCGGGGCCCATTCGTGTCGCTTGATAATAAACTTAAGTTATTGGTATTGTTATACTACTTGCCTCCGGGGCCTGGTGTGGTGTACGCTTGCCTTTGGAGCCTGAATGCGTTTATAAGACAAGCCTATGGGGCCTAATCAAATTTCTATTGCTTGCCTACGGGGCCTGATTCCGCCTGATAGCATTTACAAGTGTTGCCTTGAAGGCAACCTTGAGGGCTTGAAGTTATTTTCAGAGTCTACCTGTATGACTCGTATGGTGTTTTCATTATGCTCTACATTAATTGTGCTTGCCTACGGGGCCTGATAGCATTTACAAGTGTTGCCTGTGGGGCTTGAAATTATTTTCCGCTTGCCTTTGGAGCCTGAATGCGTTTATAAGACAAGCCTATGGGGCCTAATCAAATTTCTATTGCTTGCCTACGGGGCCTGATTCCGCCTGATAGCATTTACAAGTGTTGCCTTGAAGGCAACCTTGAGGGCTTGAAGTTATTTTCAGAGTCTACCTGTATGACTCGTATGGTGTTTTCATTATGCTCTACATTAATTGTGCTTGCCTACGGGGCCTGATAGCATTTACAAGTGTTGCCTGTGGGGCTTGAAGTTATTTTCAGAATCTACCTGTATGACTCGTATGGTGTTTTAATTATGCTCTACATTAATTATGTTTGCCTCAGGGGCCTTGGAAATTGTCAAAATGTATGCTTGCCTTAGGGGCCTTAGCAATTGTCAAAATGTATGCTTGCCTTAGGGGCCTTAGCAATTGTCAAAATGTATGCTTGCCTTAGGGGCCTTGGCAATTTTTCAAAATTTATGCTTGTCTTAGGGGCCTTAGCAATTGACAAAATGTATGCTTACCTTCGGGGTCTCAGCATAATATCCATCTAAGTCTATGCTTGCCTAAGAAGCCACAGCAGTAATGACTGACATTGTTCTTGCCTTACGGGCCTCAGTAACATCCACTTAAATGTATGTGCTGCCTCAGGGGCCTCAGCCATTTTATCTGTACCTGTCTTTGCCATAAGGGCCTTAGCAGGGTTACCTACTATTAAGCTTGCTTTAGGAGCCTTAGCTATTACACTACGACCTGGAGTGCTGTTCCTGAGAAGCTGACAAGTCTTCCTGGCAGGATGTTCGTCGCGCAACTGAGCCTTACCTTCGGGGACCGAAGGATTGCAGGATGGCCGAACTGTTAGACGGAAGAAAACCGAAAATCTACTAAATCGACACAGCGCAGCACTATATGAGGACACTATGTGGCACATCACTAATTTTCTGTTTGACATTCGACGATTGCGCGGTAAAAGTGTCTCGAGTGTAATGTATATTGTTTAGTCTGATTACATGATTAATTTGTCTTTAAAAACTCTTTTAATTACTAATAGTTGAAATAAGGTTGAAAATCTATTAAAGAAATTTGACATCGATACGACGTAGAGACATTCGTAGCGCTGTTATTAGTGTAGAGACTGCAGGCCCTGGTATGATAATTTTCGAATGTTGGTATGATAATTCGGTCACACTCGTCTGGCAACCCTGAGCGTCAGTACGTGTACGAGACGCGCTGTGGAGTGTCTGTCAGAACTCTGTCAGCGGCGGGCGAGTGGGTGAGGTCGCGCGCTCCTTGTGTAAGTAGATCATTGCTCCGCCGACCTAATTCCATTGCCGAACGAAATCATGTGTGTGCGCCGGCGCGCGGTTCCTAGTCTGTGTCTAATGAGTTTGTATTGTAACATTGAAGCTCGGCGGGTCCCTTTGTCTTTGGTTCCCCGGTAACTCGCAGGTCTTCTCGATAGAATCTAGCACCACTACACGGTAGCCAGCGGGCTCGCGAGGTGACTGCAGCACAAACAGTCACAGTATAGCAACGATGTTCTGTACAATGCAATGTCAATGCAACAACTGCTCTCAAGCAACACGTGAAGCTGATGCCGCCGACTAGCCGCCCAGTAGTTTACATGGAGCGACTGCCGGTCTGACCTCCGCAAACCCAGTTACTGATGAATAATACGATAGTCATTGGTAAGACTACTCATCAGGTTTCGAATCACGACATTCACGAGCGACCAATTTTGTCAAATTAAGATCATATAAAATAGACATTCCTTTCATACAAATAAGTACTAAAGATACTTTGTGGTAGACAAATATCAAAGAACATCCTGTTCTTTGATATTTGACTTTGACTTTCTACCACAAAGTTTATATTATTACTAGTGACCCGCCCCGGCTTCGCACGGGTGCAAAAAAGGTATTAAAACCTTCCTCTTGAATCATTCTAAGTATCTATTAAAAAAAACTGCATTAAAATCCGTTGCGTAGTTTTAAAGATTTAAGCATACAAAGGGACATAGGAACAGAGAAAGCGACTTTGTTTTTATACTATGTAGTGACTAGTGATGTCTGTTAGACTAATTTGAATAAAAGTCGTCGGGAAGCTACTGCCTCTCACAAGACAAGTAGGTACTTGAGTAAGTAGCAGACGTAGTAGTACGTATGACGTAGTGTGGCTACAGCTGCACACGTGTCGTAGTGTGGCGTAGTGTGGTGTGGCGCAGTGCGCAGGCTGTTGTTATTGGTATGGCGTAACGCTGCCGCGCTGACACCGATACGCACAATTACATCGGACGAAGCTCAATTACCTGATCCCTGCGAGTACCACACAAGACGCTTGCGACCAGATGAGGGACTACAATGATGCATCATTGCAGTCCCAGACAACGCAACTGAAAGCAAAGCGCGGTCGCATATAGTCCTGATTCCTCATCATCATCAGCCTATAATGTTCCCACTGCAGGGACTCAGGCGTCCTCTCTAGGAGAGGGATGGGCTATAATTTACCACGCGTATTATTATTATTTACCCAGTGTGCGTTGGTAGATGTCACATAATTATCTTCGAATTTTTTGGTTCTAAGACATGCCGGTTTCCATACGATGTTTTCCGGGGGCTGCCATTAAATGAACTAGTTTTGCAATGTTCAGCTCCCGACGGACATTCTTGGGTTTTTTTAAGGCGGGTGTTTTATGTTATTTTATCCTTTTTTCAATTACTTTTTAACCGTCGTGGGTTTTTTCAAATTTTTTAATTTTGGTTTTTATTTTAAACTTTTTACTTTAATTTTTATTTTTTTTATCTAAGAACATGCACCAATCAAACCTAAACCCATAACTGAAAACTGCATCCAAATCGGACTAGTGGTTTTGGAGAAAAATGGCAACATGTATTTGCACAATTTACACACAAACAAACAACCTCTCACCCCAAACGCAAACAGTCTCCGTTCCGTCGTGGGTAAAAAAACACCAAAAAGAGAAAAATAAACTTCAGAAGAAAAATCAGCTTCTGAAGTCGGTGACATTTGTTTGTTTGATTTTATTTTTTTGCCACCGACTTCAGAAGCTGATTTTTCTTCTGAAGTTTATTTTTCTCTTTTTGGTGTTTTTGAAGTCGGTTGTTTTTTTTGCAAAAAAGTTTTTTTTATTTTTTCATTTTTAGTTGTAATAGGTACCTATATTATATCCTTTACAAATATTTACTATGCATTTAACATTCAACTAAGAAACCTAACCCTTAACCTTCAAAATTCCCCTATTTTTGCTTTCAACTCTTAACCGTTGAGGAGTAGTATACCTTCCATTATCAGCTCATCAACATGAATAAAAGTGATGACTGCTAGATGCGAATACTTGAATAGCGCCAGAAAAAGCACGAAACATGTAATACGTGTCTATGAAATTCATATAACAACTAAAAAAATGTGTATTGTACACATCTGCATACCCCCTCAGAGCATACAGGCGTGATGTTACGTCATGATAATGGTATATTCAATAAACATCCAAGCGATTCCAGCAATTACGACAGATTTGCCGTCTATTTTTGAAGAGTTCCATTGTATATCTCCGAAGATCAGCACCAGATCTTCACCAAAAAAAAATGGGACCACCTCAGGAGTATACTCTTTCAAATAAAAAAAGAATTTTGAGAATCGGTCCACAAACGGGGGAGACATCAGGTAACATACATAAAAAAAAAAAAAAAAAAATAAAAAAAAAAAATACATACACACGAACATAGTAACCTCCTTTTTTGAAGTCGGTTAAAAATAATGAGCCTGCCTGGGTTAGAACCCACGACTTACTGTTCGTAAGTCGGGGCCGCAACCACTGGGCCCCCACTGCACTTATATCCAGTATCCTGACTAGCTTTTGCCAGCGGCTTCGCCCGCGTGAAATTGTCGATTTTCCATACAAACTTTCATCCCCTCTTTAACTCCCTTAGGGGTTGAATTTCGAAAAATCCTTCCTTATTCCTTGTCTACATTATAAAGGGAACCTCTGTGCAAAATTTCAGCTTTCTAGCTCCAAGGGTTTGGGCTGGGCGTTGATGAGTCAGTCAGTCAGTCAGTCAGGACTTCTCTCTTTATTTATATAGATAGAAGATAGATAAAGATTAGGGTGGTTGAATAGTACATACTGACTGGCCTGTTGGTCTAGTGGTTAGTGACCCTAACTGCTATGCCGGAGGTCGTTGGTTCGGTTCCCACCTAGGACAAATGTTTGTGTGATGAGCACGATCATTTGTTCTGTGTCTGGGTGTAATTTATCTATAATATGTATGTATTTAGAAATATATATGTATGTTTATCAGTTGTCTAGTACCCATAACACAAGCTCTGCTTAGCTTGGGACTAGATGGCGTTGTGTGATAGTTGTGGAATATTATTTATTATTATTACATACATTGCAGCAAGTGACCCGAAGCTAACTCAGCTTAGAACGCCCCGCGCCCGGCCGGCCGGCCGCCATCCGCCAGTCCCCTGCCTGTGCTAGTAATGTACCATTGATGGAGATGGAGTCATGGAGCTGCGGACAACACAGACAAAAAACATGATGAGCATGGGCTTTCTAGAAAGTCGTTTAAGTACATATTGCTTGTGCTAAGTTTCCAACGAAAGCAGGTTCACCTTCGTTACTGACAATTTATTATAAAGAGAGTAATGAGAGTGTAACTTACTTATGCAGTCACGGATCATACCGCAACAGTTCCTACGCCTGCTTGACACCGTCGGGAATGTCGGGATGACGACATGACAGTGGTGGCTGTGGTGGTGGCGACTGGCGCATATACAACGTTCATAGCGCTTTTTAAAATTATAAATCTTTATGATTTTATTTTCCTTATTAACAAGTTATAATTATCGATGATAGTTACAGTGTTATCACTTGGACCATTCGAACCAGGGTCACCTGCTGTACATAATTATGAACATACCACACGAACCAAGTCGGTGGCAACAGCTAGTAGGTACCTATATTACGAACTAGCTTTTGCCAGCGTCTTCGCCCGCGTGAAAATGACGATTTTCCACACAAACTTACATCCCCTATTTAAATTCCTTGGGGGTTGAACAAATAATTTTGACTATGACTTTGAATTCCGAAAAATCCTTCCTTATTCCTTGTCTACGTTATAAAGGGAACCTCTGTGCAAAATTTCTCAGCTTACTAGGTTTAAGGGTTTGGGCTGGGCGTTGATGAGTCAGTCAGTCCAATAAAATATATTTGTGAATAAATACCTACTTAAGAGCCTAGGGTAGCTCAAACGCGAGTTTTATAATGCGTAAAAGTATATGATTCACTGCAGTAATCAATATCAGGAAAATATATGATATTCTTCAGGATATATGCTAGTGCCATAGTGTTGTGAAAACATAATACAACTAACTTTGCTCGATAGAAAAAAATCGCGAAGATACCTCTAAAAATTTCTTTTAACGAGTAAAAACCATACTAAAATACATGTCATCGTTCTGATTTTTTTGCCAAATAATTCTACAAGCAACATACTAAAGTCATAGTGTTTTACTTTTTTAGTCCAATCAATAGATTTTTTGTAAATCGCAAAATACCACTAATTTCGCACTATTCGGCCGCAGCGAAAGACGTAACAACCGCTTTGTAGTGCAAGCTGATTAGAACTTTATTCTAACAGCATTTCAAGCGAAGTTTGAACCACCACAAATAGGGTTGCTAATCTGAGGTAGCATACGCTCTTAAGTACTCAAATACAGAATTAAAAACATTTTATTAATTTATTTGTCTTGCTTTTTGAAGACTTGAAGAGTGAGTCTTTTATTTATAAAAGTTCGCACTCGCACGCGACATACGAGCTCAGCCGAGTTCACCGAGTTGCGGAAATCGTTCCGTTATCGGTAGAGTGATAGGTACTAATCACGTAATCACGTTGAGTTACAGAGTTACCTAGCGGGAGTAGCAACAAGCGAGCATTAGGTACCTGCCGGCAGTACCGGCGTGGCTGCTGGCACTGACTGGCAGGTGCGGGTGGCAGGTGGCAGCCCTCACGGGCCGGGCACGGCACGGGCGTGGCCACGTCCAGTCTGCTGGACTGCTGCTAGTGCGGCACCAAGGCGCAGGCCTGTTACGTTTTCTTGAATGTCAAACTAAAGTAGAGCAGAGTACCTGAGATACTGTTCATTGTGTAATACTATGAAGGTGTATTACACAATGAACAGGACCTCAGGTACTCTGCTCTAGTTTACGTAGAAATCGCGCCAAGTGGGAAAGTGTCTTCATGTTAAAATGAAATAATAAGTTACGCTTATTTCTTCTCAGTCCCCGTGACTATAAAACTGTTTGAATACAGTCAGTGATACTCATGAAATAAATAATATGTGTATAATATTTATCCACATTATTGCATTGTATTACGTTTCTCCGCAGGCCGTGCCGTGACTCGTGAGTTTCCTCGCGTAGTCGCGTCTGCGAATATATTAGCGTAGTTTTCCAAGCTGAATTGGTTGAAACCTTGTTTATCATAATTATCTATGGTTGAAACAAAGCAATGATCTCTATTTAGACAGTAGGTAGGTATTTAGTGAATGGGCGGTCGCGGGTCGCGGTGTGTACGAGTTATTATTGGAGCGCACGGGGGCGCGGGGCGACGACCCAAATATTTATATTTTTACGCATTGTCGCGCCGCGCAGTTTCGTGGTTTTAGAGTTCCGTAGCCGAATGGCAAAAAACGGAACCCTTATAAATTCGTCATGTCTGTGATGTCTGTCTGTCTGTCCGAAGTGTCCGAACTACTCCGCACGTCCGTCCGTGCGACCGTCCGCCTGAAACTGTTGAAACTTGGTAGGTAGATGTATTCTGTGAACCGCTTTATGACTTTTACATAACAATTAAAAAAATAAAAGAATAAGGGGAACATTATGAACATGGATAAGTACATGGAACTGAAACTAAAAAAAACTTTATTTATCAAACATAATTATTCGTGTGGGGTGTCTATAGATAAATAATAATAAATAACTTTATTTCACAAAATACAGATTTAACATGTCTTTGGGTCCGGTTGTTAAGGTAGTCTGAAAATTTCGAGGGGGTTTCCTCGTACCCCTATGAGTTCCAATTTAGTTATAAGTTTGGGAACAGAGACTGTGTCAAATGCTTTAGAAAGATCTAAAAAGATCCCTAGATTTTTAACTCTACTGTCAAGATTCCTAGCAGCCAATTGTGTCAGCTCAAGAACTGCATCTTCAGTAAAGAAAGATGCCTGTGCGAAAACCATACTGATTATCAGCTATGAGCTGCTGCTGATGTTTGTTTGTACTAGTTTGACTAGATAGCTCTTAAAAAAATACATTTAGGTTCCTAAAACCATTTTTTCTCAAAGTCAATCGTTTGAAAGATAGACACTTCCAAAGTGTTTAAATGTGTGACCCGCCCCCTCTTACTTTTAAACCAAGGGCGGAGAGGAGATGTGCCAAATTCGACCAATCACAGTTACATCTGGTCTTTCGCCCTTCCTGTGATTGGTCGAATTTGAATTTCAATCTCCTCTCCGCTTGGCACATCTCCGCTTTGGTGGAGTCCCGCCCTAAGCAAGTGAAAAATGTGTCGCTTATGCTGGCTCACTGCGTTTTCGCCATGTTCCCGCTAATACATCGAAAAATGTTTGTTCATTTGTTGTCCGTATTTTCATGTTAGTTTTAGAAATCAGTCTGTGATTTTGTTGCTGGTTCTACTAAGCTAGAAGTATTTGAACTGTAGATATTAGTTTCAGTATTATATTATTTTTATTTATATAGTTTAACTTCATTTAAAATGCAAGCAAGCAGTTTCTCCCCTAAATGGACGAAGTGGTTACTTATTTAGAAGTCGTTGGCGCTGAAAAAGCCATCTCAGTGAATCACCCTGACCGACCCGTCTACTGCTACGTCTACATCGCAGTATTCACACTTTACCTACTTACCTATCACAATATCATTTTAGGTGCAACATTTTTATATCCCATTCAAGGCCTTCTAATATTTTATATTATTATGTTTTTTTGGAAAATGGCGACGTTCATCGTTCATACATCTAACTTCTAAGAGAAAATCGTAACATTCACTTTTTTCGACTCACTTTTCTCGTGTTGGGTATCCACATGATCAGGTTCCCAAATGTGGCGGTGAGCTGGTGACATGTCACTCGCCTGCGCCGCGCTAGGGGGCGCTACGTGTGCGTGTGTGCGCCGCGCGTCCACTGCGCCATATCGCCACCGCCCGGCCGCTAAGCAAAACTCATTATTCACGCAATTAAGTTTTATGATATTTTTTTTTCATAATCGGGGTTATAAAATGTTGTAAGTACCACTACCACTGTCACAAGCACAACACGATTCTGTTCCCGAAATCCGACATACGGAACTCACTGTGTGGACACTAGGGCATGAATATCGGAATCTCGGAATCTCGTAATATCGGAATCTCGGAGCGAAAGTTCCGATATTACAATTCCGATATTGGATCACTCAATATCGGAATTGTAATATCGAACATATTTTTCTATATTTTGAGTTTTAAACTGAAGCTGTATTTTAGATCCATATGTAGCGCCGAGCGCGACAGCGTGCTACCGTATCCCTGTTGTCAGTTCACTAATGATGCGATATACACACATCAACACGGTCTAGGGATAAATCATACTCAATTAAATAACTCGAAAAGTACTGGCCGCATTGGAATCTAAAATACACCGATTTGTTTGTAATTTATCTCAGACTAATTCCAAATTCAAATTTTTGAAAATTCTTTTGTTTCGGTGGCATAAAAATGTCTTGATGTATAGGAGAGGGAATTTTCATTTGTGCGAAATTTAAAAAACAATACGAATTACGTTTAGTTACAGTTTCTTTTCATTTTTAAACGAAAGATAAAGTTAAAATTGAGGTATTGTAGCCATGCAACGCCGACATTTGACGAGGGCGGAGATGTTACGAGCTGTGGGAATGCTGGAAGCTGGATCTGTTCAGCGTAATGTTGCTGAGGCCATAGGGACCCATCAAAATGTAATTTCAAGATTGTGGACACGCTATCGTGCCACAGGTGAAGTAGCGGAGAGGCACCGGGGGCCAAGTCGCATCACTACCCCCAGACAAGACCGATTTTTGCAAATTACTGCGCGAGCTCAACCAAATGCAACGGCGACTCAATTGGTCCAAAGGCTGCGAGTGGAACACCAAGTGCTTGTGAGTGACCAAACTGTAAGAAGGCGACTGCATGAAAGCAATCTACGCTCTCGTAGACCACTCCGGGTCCCACCTTTACGGAGAGGCAATCGTGGACGACGATTAGTATGGGTTCGGAACCACGTGGACTGGGGCCGTGAGCAATGGTCCAATGTGCTGTTCACGGATGAATCCAGGTTTGGCTTCCATCCAGATTCACGAAGGACGCGTGTTTGGCGAGTTCCTGGACGATGGAGCCGTCTTCAGAACCCTCAGGAAGTTCACCCATACCAAGGAGGAACAATTATGGTTTGGGCAGGAATTCGTCTTGGAGGACGGACGGATCACGTTTGGGTGCGGGGCAATATGACGGCAGAACGATACGTCCAATAGGTGCTGGGGCCCGTAATCTTGCCCCACAGAACACAAATGGGGCAAGATTTCCTGCTCATGCACGACAATGCCCGGGCACACACGGCGAGAACGGTAGCAGCTTGGTTACATACACATAATGTTAGGGCCTTAGACTGGCCTGCTCAATCGCCAGATCTAAATCCCATTGAGCATGCATGGGATATGCTGCAAAGAAGAGCTCTGAAGGAAGTTACTGAAAATCTGGCTACAGAAGATCAACTTTTTGCGCACCTCAGAAGGACATGGGACAATATTCCGCAGCAAGACATTGACAACCTTGTTCTGAGCATGCTGAATCGTTGCCGATGTGTTATGAACATCATGGGCGCTTTCTCAGACTACTAACTTCAAGTTTATAAACACAAATTAAATGATTTTTCTATTTTTTTCAGTTTTTACTCACAAATTAAAAGTTAATTCATATACGGTTTCCGTCTATGCTTCATTTTTTTTCCATAAAATCCTGAAATTTTAATCAGTACCTTAACCATTATTAAAAAATGGTAGAATATTAAATAACGTATATTTTAAATATATACATGTCATATAAATAATTAACACATTGATAGTAATTCGCTTTTCTAAAAATATCCCTAGACCGTGTTGATGTGTGTAAGTCACGCACGAGTGACATTGAAATATCAAAAAACAATTTAATCACTAGAGTCAAGGGTGTAAAATGTGTAAATGCCACAATTTTCATCAAAACATCTAGGGAGTAAAAGGTACGAAATTATGATAGTCTTATAATCTCGTTGTTTCTAAATGTCATGGTCGGTTTCAATTTAATTTAAAGCATTGATTTTGTCATGAATTTGGTGATTCTTCACTAATCAATATAGGGAGAGAACTTGTTATATAAATTAAAGAATAACACTGCATTTAGTGGTACAGTAGGTACTTACACGATCTACAATTATGTGATTGAAGAATCATGAAAGTATGTTCAAGCAGTTTGGACAGAGAATAATATAAATACATAAAACACTATTACAGTCGGCAAAAATGTAGCTTACCTCTGCCATGAGTTGGTGACAGACGATGGCTTTCTAATAATCTGATAAGGCTGATGATGATCAGCCTATAATGTTCCCACTGCAAGGACTCGAGCCTCCTCTTTAGGAGAGGGATGGACTATAATCCACCGCACGTGGGCCTAGTGGTGGTTGGCAGATGTCAATTTCTTGGTTCTAAGACATGCCGGTTTCCTTACGTTGTTTTCCATAACCGTTTTGAGAGCAGCAGTGATTAAATAAATTACACAAAGTAATGCGCCAGCCTGGGATCAAACCCACGACTTACTGTTCGTAAATCGGGGGCTCGGGGCTGCCCCACCACTGGGCCATCATTTCAGCCAACTGGGCCATTGCAGCTGTTAAAAATGCTTTAATGATATTCCTTCTTTTATCAAAGAATCCGTTTTTTGTTTCGTATTATTCATTTTCAAAACTAAACTTAAATAAATTATTGCTAATACACATTACTATGAAGATACTTGGGTGGGTTTTATGTTAATTAGATTCAAGGCAAATCGCATTGAAACTTTTCTGTAACACTATGGTGATACGGTAATCTTTAAATGTGTGACACGGTATACAGATTTGTATGTAGGATGACGTTGCGGTACCGCTCTGGTGCCGCACCGCACCGTTAACGCATTGAGTGGCCTCACTGTTGTCCTGTATGTCATTATTTTTTACAATAAATCGTTTATATATATAAAAAAAATATATAGAAATCGAAATAGTATTATAAAAGTTTAACATTAAAAATAAAGTTATTTCAGTCTAAAAATGGCATTTACGACCTTTCTACGTCGAAGTAGCGCTATTTGATTTAATAAGTAAATAAATACTTTAAAACAACCAAAGTTTGAACCAAATGATATAATATTATTCAAAAATGTTTTGTATTGCACTTAATCCAACCTCATACCGAATTTGTGCAATTTATAAATAACATGTGCAATTTCAAATTAAATAACGTAATTCCGATATTAATATCGGAATTCCGATATTGAGATCTAATATCGAAACTCAGTATCGGAATTGAAAATCTTCCGATATTACATGCCCTAGTGGACACAGTGTGACGTGTCAGTGTGTGTGTGTGTGCGAGTGGACTCGCGAACTTTTTTCGGTAGTGTTTCGGTTTTTACACAGTTGAACCACTGGATTTCGGGTCCCATGAAGTCCCATCCTCCCGGATAAAGTTCTTACAGATATTTGGTTATTTGAATGGTCTCTCTAACCAGACGAGATATATGAGTGGCGTTCTGTCGAGATGACTCAACCAATTCAAAGATGAGGGTTATGTAACTCCAGTACTCCACCCAGAGTGGTTCGATCCCGATTCTTGCAGATGTTCAGCTATAGCCGGATGGTAGTGGTACCGAACGCAAAAAACGAACAAGAAACAGAGTAGACTTCAGTTTATCCGTGATCATGGTGCTTGTTAAACAAAAAGATATCATGCTAAATTCTCCGTTTTCAGTGTTAATGATAATGTGTAATGAACGAATGACCATGGTAGTTAAAAACTTAATGTGTTTGATAGGCCGATCGAGTGCTGCGCTCCTGAACAGGCGTGCACAGCTGCACAGCAGCAGTGTGTAGTGTGGAGACGTGGAGGAAGCCGCTCGTTACAAGTAAGTACCAGGCGCGCAGGAGTCCGGCGAAGGTCGTGCGCTCGCTCCAGCCGCGCTATATTTAACCCGTGGACTAGATTGGACAATGAAATGGAGGCGGTGCAGGCACTGGGGAGTATGCGCTGCGTGCAATCACGGCCAATTACTGTCCGCCGCGGATTTATTATTTTAAAACGTTATTAGCGGATGAAGTTCAGTCGCGCCTCGCGACGGAACTACGCTTCTGTTTGCGAGTGCTTACCGGAGTTACGGGTACATCGCGTCCATACCTACCGTCCATTCGTCTAGGCATCCTTTCTATGGGTGTCGTGGTGTCGAGGACCGAGGTCGACTAAACAAGTTGTTTCAACTTTATCATCCGAAGGACTATTTCAGTTCTCCGTTGACTTTCCGCAACTAAAATTATCGAACGCAGCCCAACAAACGTGATCCTTACATAGTATAAAACAAAGTCGCGTCTGTTTGTTTGTTTGTTTGTCTGTATGCTTAAATCTTTAAAACTACGCAACGGATTTTGATGCGGTTTTTTTTAATAGATAGAGTGATTCAAGAGGAAGGTTTTAATACCTTTTTTGTACCCGTGCGAAGCCGGGGCGGGTCACTAGTGTAGGTATATAACTACAAACCAGACGCTACAAATGAACGTGCACAGCACATTATTGCACATGTTGCAGGCAAAACTCTTAATCAGTCAAAACTACTTTTGACTGGTTTCAGTCAAAACCCTTATTGTGTTAAAACGCGTTTATTCTAATGAAATAAATGTTAGCTATGGTACAAGGTTATCCAAAGGGTCAAAAAAAAAACCTAACAAACCTAATAAGTTTCCAAAGGACATTTAGGTTATTAGGTATAATTTAGTAGAGAAATAAAACAGAAACCACCTTATAATAGTTTTGACGGTTAAAAGTAGTTTTGACTAGTCAAAAGTAGTTTTGACTGATTAAGAGTTTTGCCTGCAACACACATACTATTTATAGCCAACAAGTGGCGAGGATCGTGGTGACATTCAGCTCGCGTGCGATGCATCACAATCACAACTATGTGTAGCGACACTAGCGACCGCTGGCGCGCGTTTCATCCGCCAGCCGCCAGGAGGTACAGCAGACAGCACCGTGCCTCAGGCCCGGTATCCACCAAAGCAGAGCGGAGAGGAGATGACTGCCAAATTCGACAAATCACAGGAATGGCGAAAGACCAGATGTAAATTTTAAGTAATGTGTTTGGCCTATTTCCGGACATCTCTCGTCTCCACTCCTCTCCGCTTTGGTGGATATAAGCGGTCACATAACTAACAACCAGTCAGCGGAATGAAGCCGCATTCAATAAACGACCGATCGCGGGAAGGAAGGACACAAGCACAATGCACGAGGCGCGCGCGAGGTACGATGCACATGACATTTGCAGCAGCCAGTAGAATGCCGATGAGCCGGAGACATTCGGAGAAGGACGCGACCTGCGACTCCTGACTCGTGTCATAATAAGCACTCGTTCACGGCAGTACCAGTGTGTGTAGCAGTGATTCTTGCGCAAATCTGTATTGTGCTCATTGATATAAAAATATATATATATAAGTCAATGATTGTGCTGGACGGAGAAGTGTATTTAAATTCTTGCTATTATGTATCTTGTTAATCTTTGAGGTACCAGGAGCATTAAGCCACCACGGCTGTGACATTGTCCCGGGACATAACTAAACCTAAAGCTCCTGAAGACATCAAATGACATCGTTTCAATCCGACATGCATGTGCATTGTGCATGACAAACAATAATCATAGAATTAGATGCAAACGAATATTACTTATTTTATTTATTTATTTTAACAATTAGCATTATGTGCATTAGCACAAATTAGCGTAATGCGACATGCGCATGATTGTCCAGTGTCCATTGTGATGTGAAGTAATGCGCGCACTAACAAGTGCTAGCGCTCGTGGTCCACGGTCTAGCTGTGTAGGCCGGCAGTGCTGGCACCGTATGTATACCATACTACGTAAGTACAGGACACAAACGAGGCTAGGCAGCAGGCCCGCTATCCGCTAATGCTGTGAACACGACGTGACCACTACTGTGTCATGTACAATGTACATTAACTAGTTTCTAATATGCTCAGTGCAATGTGGCGACGCCTGGGGGAGGCCTATGTCCAGCAGTGGACGTCTTTTGGCTGAAATTATGAAATGATGATGATGAATATGCTCAGCAGCAGCACCCAGCAGTCAGGGCTCAGATTTCAGTTACGTTGTGAAGGAAATGGTCTAAACTTAATGTTTTCCCTTTTCGCATCGTACAGTTATGTACTTGGAGCTGCAACTACAACCCTCGAACTTATACTGTGCCTCGATCGTGAGTATCGTGATATCGGGCATCGGGATGTCGGTTCTCCTGTTGCGGTTGTGTTGACAATTTGACAATACTGTCCGAAAATAACGTCGATGTTATGTCGCGACTCGCGTCATGTTACCGCTACTTACCATTGTTATTTCATTTAGTCGGCAAGTAATTCGTTACAATGCAAGATGTGACGCCGCGCTCCAGCTGACCCCTCCCCCCGCCCCGCGGGGCAACACTCGCCGTCTCCACACGAATGTGCTAATGCTAATTAATGACGCGTTGCATATTTATTTGGATTTGTTTATTTCAAGGTTTTGGCATTCGATTCAATACACATTTCCATTTTAGAAAGCTGTTTTGAATGATCATATTAGAGACCGGATTAAATGCAACTAAAGTCGCCGTCGTCTTGTAGGTACCAATTATGCCATTTTATTGCATTTTATCGATTAGTACGTTTTAGCATTTTCCATCAATTTTTTTAAGGCTCTATCCTCGCTTTCCAAATGGCTTTGCTTACATTCCCCGTGCAATGAGAGATCCACAATCCGCATTAACTGGTTTTGTATAGCTTGATTGGTCATCAACTCGACATACGTGCAGTTGACATTACGCATTGCACGATATTCCGATCATTACCTCATCTTGTAAACTTGCAACCAAGATCGTGTCATGAAGAGAGAACTCCTCAACAGTTAATAGCACGGAAATGAAATAAGTGTTGATTGGTTGGTCATCACCACACAGTTCACACTTAGGTATCACTTTATCAGAAATGAGCACAAATCTAAAGATTTGAAATGAAATAATGACCCCTTTCAAACAAAAACAAAATGAATGGATGGATGTATGTGAATGTGACTCCAACCAAAGTCACAGGATCTCCTGGTTAGGGACCTTTTTAAAAACAAGCTTTTATAAAAAATGCATTGAAAAGAAGAAAAATAATAGTTTAGGATTAAATAGGTTTTTAATTAGGAACTTTTATTTTATTTATTAGAAACTGTTTTATTACTAACTAGCTGATGCCCGCGGCTTCACCCGCGTGGATGTCGTTCAAATTATATACTAAAACCTTCCTCTTGAATCACTCTATCTATTAAGGTGGTACCCTGAGCAAATAACCTTGAGCATTTGCTCCCTCTTTGCCGCACCCCACCTCTACAATACTTCGTAAACTATTACTTGCGCCACCTGGCGAACTTCATACGAATACAAGTAAAATTCACAGATCTAAGAAGTAATAGATATGGCATTCAAAGAAATGTTTTTTTATGAAATGTTATTATGAATTCAGTTACTATACTCACGTCGATAAATAGGTAGGTACTTTCAACTTTAACAGTGATACAAATATTACGATTACGAAAATGAGCTCAAAATTAAAATCCACAATGGCGCCGATGAAAATTTTTGGTTTATTCGTCATGGGTGTCGTTTTCATGGTTTTCGGGGTCGCTGATTACGAAAATGAGGTCAAAATGAAAATCCAAGATGGTGGTAAGGAAAATTTTTGGTTTTTCCGTCATGGGTGTCGTTTTCATGGTTTTTGGGGTCGCTGATTACGAAAATGAGATCAAAATGAAAATCCAAGATGGTGGTAAGGAAAATTTTTGGTTTTTCCGTCATGGGTGTCGTTTTCATGGTTTTTGGGGTCGCTGATTACGAAAATGAGATCAAAATGAAAATCCAAGATGGCGCCGACGAAAATTTTAGGTTTTCCGTCATGGGTGTCGTTTTCATGGTTTTTGGGGTCACTGATTACGAAAATGAGGTCAAAAGGAAAATCCAAGATGGCGCCGACGGTTTTTGGATGTTCCGTCATGGGTGTCGTTTTCATGGTTTTTGGGGTCGGTGATTACGAAAATGAGGTCAAAATGAAAATCCAAGATGGCGCCGACAAAAATTTTTGGTTTTTCCGTCATGGGTGTCGTTTCCATGGTTTTTGGGGTCGCTGATTACGAAAATGAGGTCAAAATAAAAATCAAAGATGGCGCCGACGAAAATTTTGGTTTTTCGACTATATATAATATATAATAATAATAATTAATTAAACCAAACATTTTCCTGACCGCCACCTAGGGTTTTCATTTTGACCTCTTTTCGTAATCATCGACCCCAAAAACCATGAAAACGACACCCATGACGGAAAAACCTAAAATTTTCCTAGCCGCCATCTTGGATTTTCATTTTGACATCATTTTCGTAATCAGCGTCCCCAAAAACTATGAAAACGACACCCATGACGGAAAAACCAAAAATCTTCGTCAGCGCCATCTTGGATTTTCATTTTGACCTCATTTTCGTAATCAGCGACCCTAAAAACCATGAAAACGACACCCATGACGGAAAAACCAAAAATCTTCGTCGGCGCCATCTTGGATTTTCATTTTGACCTCATTTTCGTAATCAGCGACCCCAAAAACCATGAAAACGACACCCATGACGGAAAAACCAAAAATTTTCGTCGGCGCCATCTTGGATTTTCATTTTGACCTCATTTTCGTAATCAGCGACCCCAAAAACCATGAAAACGACACCCATGACGGAAAAATCAAAAATTTTCGTCGGCGCCATCTTGGATTTTCATTTTGACCTCATTTTCGTAATCAGCGACCCCAAAAACCATGAAAACGACACCCATGACGGAAAATCCAAAAATTTTCGTCGGCGCCATCTTGGATTTTCATTTTGACCTCATTTTCATAATCAGCGACCCCAAAAACCATGAAAACGACACCCATGACGGACAATCCAAAAATTTTCGTCGGCGCCATCTTGGATTTTCATTTTGATCTCATTTTCGTAATCAGCGATCCCAAAAACCATGAAAACGACACCCATGACGGAAAAACCTAAAAAATCTTTACCGCCATCTTGGATTTTCATTTTGATCTCATTTTCGTTATCAGCGACCCCAAAAACCATGAACGACACCCATGACGGAAAAACCTAAAATTTTCCTAGCCGCCATCTTGGATTTTCATTTTGACCTCATTTTCGTAATCAGCGTCCCCAAAAACCATGAAAACGACACCCATGACGGAAAAACCAAAAAATCTTCGTCGGCGCCATCTTGGATTTTCATTTTGACCTCATTTTCGTAATCAGCGACCATAAAAACCATGAAAACGACACCCATGACGGAAAAACCTAAAATTTTCCTAGCCGCCATCTTGGATTTTAATTTTGAGCTCATTTTCGTAATTGTGCCAATATTATTTTGTATCACAGTAAAAGTTGAAAGTACCTACCTATTTATCGACGTGAGTATAATAACTGAATTCATAATGACCAAAAGTATTTGGACGCACCAATAAATATTTCATAAAAAAATATTTCATTGAATGCCATATCTATTACTTGAAATTACTTCTTAGATCTGTTGATAATGTGACGTAAGCGAGCGAGCGCATGAGCCGACGCGGCGCGGTGACGAGCGACACGGGTTCCCCCTTCGAGGCCTGGCGGCATACTGAATGTCAATAGATACGGTTGCGAATACGCTCAGAATTTTGCATAAAAATCTTTATAAAATCAAATTTTGGGTTTTTGAAAAAAAAAACGTACCATAATGTTCATTATGAAATTGCTTATCCATTAGTGTAAAAACAAAATAAAAACAATTGTTAGTTTTGGAGAAGTAGCATGTTTTCAATAATTATTTCTCATTTCTGTGGTTTCGTTGTGAGGGGATTAATTAAATATTTTACTTAAAAAAGAAAAAAACAAAACGTACCATTTTGAAGGTAAGAGTATGTAGAAATTTAATGTATTTTTTATTGGTTGATATATATTTTTTTTTAAGAGTTATAAGCTCCAGAAAACTGCATAAAAAACGGCTAGAGCTACGTTTTGCTGGGGGACGCGCCTTAAGAAAAACCGCATCAAAATCCGTTGCGTAGTTTAAAAGATTTAAGCATACAGACAAACAAACAGACAAAAATAGCGATTTTGTTTTATACTATGTAAGGATAAGGAAGGACGATGTCATTGCCCTAGGTTTGATGCAGTCACAATAGTACTATCTGCTGCACGCGATACTCGCCCGTAAGCGTAAGTACAAACAAATGAATGTAAACTACGGTGACACTGAAATATATTGGCAGTATTAGCTCGGTATAAATAAGTGTTTCTAGTGTCATCAAACACGTAAACGAATATTTATAGAGTTGATATTCAAATGACGACTACATCATACCTCCGGCGACGGGCGTAAACAACTTAAGTATCATTAACTATTTATACCCCCGTTTAAAAGAAACAATCAACTGGTAGGTAAAGTTAAGTAGTGGTAGATATCGTCTGCAGTAATAGCTAAATGTTAACGACGTACTTCCGCAGTCGTCAAACATTACCAGCGCGTGCGTCCCTGGAGGACGTTCAAGTACCTTCTATTTGTTTAGTCGTAGTAACGAACGTTATCATAAATCATGCAGTACTTAAGTACTTACATTTTTTGTGGTCATTACTTTGTTGGTAAAGTCATTGAATGCTCTGTGAAGCAAATAGCATAACAAAACGTATTCTATTCTTCTGGTATACCTAGTCAAACATCACACTTACGTCGCCGGCGACGTGTTGTTGTCAATGTCTACAAATCGCCTACCTACTGTTGTATGTAGAACTGTAGACCTCCCTCTCTTCTCTGTTCTGTGCGTGTCTCATCCATCCGTTTCCCAAACTCCTGACAACCTCGTGGGCCCAACCTTGGCCACCATTTGGTCAGATCCTTTCTCCATCGGCTGTCTCCGCGTCTAACTCTAGCCAGATGTCTAGCCCAACTCCACTTTAGGGCATCGCCCTGTCCCCGACATCGAACACTTTCGTCCCACGACGGATGCCAGTGTTGCGCACTCGGTCTAGTAGGGTTATGCCACAGGTTATGCCACAGGTTATGCCACAGGTTATGCCACAGGTTATGCCACAGGTTATGCCGAGCATAGCAGAGTCCATGGCCTTTTGTGCAAATGGTATTCGGTGCATAGTCTCCTTTGTGAGCGTCCATGTCTCGGCACCGTAGGTCATCGTTGGCAGGACACATGGGCTGGAAAAGCGATTTTTGGTGGTGTCTTCTTAGACCGAAAAACATGTTGGAGCTTACCGAATGCCACCCATTCTAGTTTATCCTCCTGGAAAGGTCTTAGTTCGAATGCTCCTTGTCAAAAGATAGAACCTGTCCAAGATAAACGTACGTAATTGTCAACCATTCCCAGATGCCCGTGTACAACCAACCACAACAGCTGAAACGGAGTCATCCGGAGTTCGTGATCAAAAAACCAATCATGCATGACATTCTAAAAATCTGTGTACCTATAAGTTTTTAGAAACACACAGTACGCGCACAGTAGCGGATGTCCTAGACTTGTTTTCTGTGCAGCGAATTGTGTATTTTTGTGCAATCAAAAAACGTTGACGTAACAATACTGGCCAATTGACATGAAATGAAAGTAAAAGGAATGCGATGTGCGATACGGACGTAAACGAGCGCTAGTCGGTAAGTCAGCGTGATGGAGTAGCGCCTGGCGAGCAGTTCTCATCGCTGACCGCGCGGGAATGTTCGCCGCTTCATTAACGTTAATCCGAGAATGTGTTCATTAGTTCATTAGCGCGGCCGAGGGGACGACGACCTCGGGTGACTCATGCGACGTCATCATCTGTGGACAACCCATCTTCCATTAATTGACAAGTTTTATTTTAAACCTTGTTTTGGTTCCTTATTTTGAAGTTGTCCCATGATCCCATCCATGTTCCCCATACCTAGGTACTTGCTTTAGTGTAAAGGGCAAGCCCAGTATTGCTGATCCAAGTACCTACAAGAGTACAGTTGCGCCACTGCTTGGTTAGCTCACACCTCACAGACAGGCCTCCGCCCGCAGTCACCGAGGTGCGACCTTCCGCATCATCACGCGCCCCTGATTGCGAGGCAATTAATGACACCGACAATTATCACTTACGCCACCATCTCTGACAGGCTGCGTTGGGTGGAGGCCGCTAATTAACTCATTATTGTTACATGCCGATGGCACAATGTTTGACGATCGATACGGACCTTCGTGGGCGCAGCGCGCAGCGTCACTCTATTGACCCGCTCAATCAAAATAATTGAACGAATGCTTATTCAGTGATTGCACCACAAAGATAAACATTTACATTTGGTGAACACTCACGTTCGTATTGTCATCGTTTAATTGGAACTCAAACCCAGATTTTTGTCGCAGGATCCAGGACAGTTAAAAAACTGTTTTTTCTCGGCACTTTTCTGATGGTCACTACTGTACTGGCTTTCAGGAGTTACAGTGGATCGGAAATAGGGTAGGGGCTTGCTATTCACAACTAAAGACTACTTTACGGAAAGATTATACAACATAATTATTATCAACAATAATCAACATATCACATAGGAACACGTACGAATCCACAGAGATAATTAGTTTCAACGGTACCTATTGCTTTCGATGCATTAAGCTTTCCTTGAAATATTTTCCCAGCTCTTCCGTCCGTCTTCACGGTGAAATGAATGCTATTAGAACAGTAACAGTTACACACGGAGTAGATTCAGATCAGATGGAGCCGAAGGTAGATCTGACCATGACCTGCCGCACGCTGCTGCACTGCCGCACCGGCACTACTGTTACTAGCCAGTAACAGTAGTTCTCACTGCACTGTTAGCACTGCGGCAGTGCTGCGGAGGCGTCATGGTCATGTGTTGCCACGTTATCAGTCAGTGACACGCGCCGCGGGCGACACGCCGAGATTGATCACGGAACATGCCACACACACCGTGTACACACAATCATAGACGAAGCGCAGAAGTCTCACGAAGGCGCAGTCCTAGACAGATGACGTGTAATCTCCAAGGTTTCAGGGATAAACGCATACAGTGTTTCTCAAAATATTTTTCATGGGGATTGTCGATGGGTGGGCGTTTTGGGGGACTGTCTCATAAAAATGTAAATAGTAAAGTAAAGTAAATTTTGACCTTTGAAAAGTGCTGATTATCAGTCTAGTTTGAATAAATGAGTTTTGATTTTGTATTCGAACTGTATTAAAAGGATACAAAACCCTGCGTTTTTCACACAATGGTTTGGAGTAAATTTTTATTTTTATTTTTTTTTAATTAAAAAAATGAAAAATATTTTTATTTAAACAAAATGCTTCAAACAATGATTTGTGTTTGGAGCCTCCTTTTAGGCAAACAATGCCTGTGTTAGGAGACTCCGCTCCTCCATATCTTAGAAATATTTGTTACATAAAAATATCACAGCAAAATTGCTATTTCATAATCTATCATCTTGATTATGTAACATGTATCACGTGAAGCTTGGTGTGCTTTATAGTTAGACGTGGCGCGTGTGTAAGATGTAGTGCGGTTAGATGAGATGTGCTGTGTGGTGCGGTGTGGTGTAGTGTAGTGTGGTGCGGCGGTGTAGTGTGTGGTGCGGTGTAGTGTGGTGTGGTGTGGTGTAGTGTGGTGTGGTGTAGTGTGGTTGTAGTATGGTGTGGTGTAGTGTGGTGTGGTGTGGTGTGGTGTAGTGTAGTGTGGTGTAGTGTAGTGTAGTGTGGTGTGGTGATTTGTAGAGAAATGATTTTAGAGTGTAGTGTATGAAGTAGAGTAAGATTTGTATCATTATGGTGTGTTGTATTACTCATGATAAACCAGAAGAGCTTCCGTATCCTCATAACTAAGAGACTTTGTCCAGTTTGTTATAACTTTTTTACAGTCGTGATTATTTTTATTATGTTTAAATATGTTTTTATTAATCCTATTGTATATTTGAGCTGAAAGATGGTGAAATTGTCTACTACAAAATTTGGTTTTACATGGGGGAACTACTGCAATGATGTCC
Organism: Diarsia mendica; assembly: GCA_949316265.1. Classification (NCBI taxonomy): domain Eukaryota; kingdom Metazoa; phylum Arthropoda; class Insecta; order Lepidoptera; family Noctuidae; genus Diarsia; species Diarsia mendica. The sequence goes on from OX438903.1 coordinate 23,429,694, forward strand.
TTTCTCCTTTTGTTTGTTTTATTCATATGATAAGGGAGGGTTTTATGTTTTTTTAGAACCGTTTGGGTTACATACAGTTTTCTGACTGAGAGTAAATTGCTGATTTCATATAGGTTTTTAGTAGAGTGTCTTTTATTTTTAAAATACATAACCTAAATGCAGTAAACCTTCTGCGTTGACCTGTCAGTATACCATCATAAGTCGATACAGCCTGCATACCACGCTACCACGCTACCACGCTACCACGCTACCACGGCTCACGGCTGGCAGGCTGATGGCACCCGTTTAGTCATTAACCCACATTCAAACAACGACCAAATATTTACCAAGTAGTAAATGTGCTCCGAGATTAGACGCTCATCAACTAGGTAATTACAGTAATCACCTGCTCGTGTGTACTTAGGGCTGAACTTTATCGTATAGCTACCATACTGTGTGCGTACGAAACTCTTGCAGGTTTCTGTAGGCATTTAGTACATTTTGTTATTGCATTCGAGGTGGAATCAACACCCGAGTCGTGGCGAGGAAAAAAAAGCACCGCCGACTCTAAGGTAGGTACCTATAGTTATGTGGTAATTTTCTTATCCGCCCTTTTGATGACGGAAAAACAGGCATGCGAAATACATTGCATTTCGAACCTTATCGTAGAGTTATAAGAGCCAGTTTCCGAGGAAGTGTATTGAAAATTATATTGAATTTTTCAATACTTAATTTAAAACTCGCTCCGTTGTAGAAGGTCGGCTTCCTGCAGTCTAATAATATGCGGATATGTTTATGTAAGTAAATCAGTATTTCGTATCGCATTAGCATGTAAGTTGTGGAAAATGCGGAGGATTACTAGATAGTAATCAAAGTTGTATGTAATAGGAAACGCGAACAATGAGGATACGCAACGCATGCGGCGCGTATAGTCCACTGCACGTCCGTGGTAGCGTGTAGCGGGGTGACTGTGACAGAATCTGTATTCAGGGGCAGTAAGGGCGGTTTTCGCTAGGTGAGCGTACCATCGGACAAGTTCCGCCATCGGCCGTGCCCGTGCCGGGAGCGAACACAAATGTTACATACGCACCGCGTGCCCTCAGCAGCAGGACCACTGCGCACTGGATGACAAACAGCCCTCCTTCAAGCGCGGTGCACGGGGCCACTACGTACATACAAGGTGAATGTACCTAGTGGCCCCGTACCACCGACCATACATGAAGAGACTGATGCTAAAACAGAAGGGTGTGCACTTAAAGGAAACGAGAACTGATTATCTTCTGATAGTCAGGAATCGTCAGGAGCCGTACTTTGGCTACGTCTTTACGATGTGTGAGGCTATTGTTATTGCTACGACACACGACCGGCACGCTACGGGTTTTAGAACAATCCGTATGGATCTGGAGGTGGAACTGACCTTACTTAACTTTGACGTATAACACACAAAACATACCTAACAAGAACACTTAATACGATTATGTGCAGATAGCTCGCTAATACTTGCAACTAACAAGTGACTGACAACTTTCTGATTACTGTACCGGGCGGTGAAGGACTGTGCTTGTTTCATTTGTTTTATTATTTGTACCTCGAATGTGGTAATGTGCGATGTATCACACATTGGTGTAAAAGGTCGTAAGGACTTTGAGCTAAATAAGCAAATATTTAAACACAAACACAGGTATTAGCATGAATCGTTGCATCACCGTTAACTGACGCCGCACCGTGGTATGACTTGTCATAATCGTTGCACTCGTTTCTGGTCCTGTCGTAGTAAGAGACCGCCCCTTCCATGTCAGCTCGTTACGTTCGAAGGTAAATACCGTCACAGAGGAACCCGCGGCATGCGGGTTGCGTATGTGTGACATGGTTGACATCGTGGCGGTGATTGCGGCGATGCAACTTCGGATGCAACCACCGCACGCCCATTAAACTAATTAGCACAGAGCACTCTTCACGATGAGCACACATACGAACTGGTTCGTCGTGGCCGTTTTAAAAACTGTCTTTTGTTACTTCAGACTTTCAAAAAGTCTTTAATGACAGCCTAATTAGTGTAAAGATTTTCCAGTTCGATCTCCACAACGACCATGTAGACCAGGTACACACACATAGATGGAAGACAGACCGAGCAATCATATCATACCAATTTTTTTTCATTTACGTTCACAATACGAAGGTACAGCTACGGACTGCGGACATAACCAGACGGATAGTGTAGTTAGCAAGACAAGACGTGGAACAAACAGGTTCCTCCGTGCGCTAGGAGCGCGGGTCGAGTTGCGCGGGGGGAGGTGGTACCCTGCGACCAGTCCCACTGGGTAACTGTACAGCTGTACCGTCATTCGCTCTAGCAACAACACTAAATCTAGGAATACCAGCTTTACTACCTACTAAGTGAAGGCGCTGTTCAAGTCAACCTACTACTTCGGAAGTGTGTCTGACTGTACAGTGAGCCTAGCAACTGCGCTACATATCGTGGTGATTACTAGTACATGCACAGTTTATGGCGGCGCAGTCAGCTGCCAGGAATGCGCGATGTCGCGACCTCGACCACCCGTCAGTGAGGAAGGGCATGCAGCCATGTTGATGGGCACAACCGTTTGGTCAGTAGGTGCAACATCACAGCAGCTCCACAGTCTCCACTCTACTTGACCCACATCGTGTACATTACGAAACTGTCACAGTCAACATGCTAGACAGACAAATCTACAGTGTGCAGTTGTGCACGAGACGCTCGAACGTGTACAAACACACACACAAACATACGACTTTGTTTCATTTATCCAAAATAAAGTGCAAGTCGGACAAGTCTGTAGCATGTAGCCTTATTGAGATTGAGAGCATTCATAACTCAAAACACGGCGGTCATTGACCCGCTCCGGATCAGGTCTGTCAGCTGCGAGTTCGAGTAGGTATTATTATGAATGTTTATGTTGTGCTCAAGCTCAGCGCCGCGGCCCTGGGGCTCAGAGCAACCATACATAAATGTTATTGTGCACACTGCACACTTCCGCCGAGACGCCGCCGAGACGGACGGGTTTCTAAGAAAGCAGTTTATGTGAGGGGTGCTCAACTGCATTCGCCACACAAGTTCCTCTAAATGTCACCTTAAAATAACATCCAAAAGGTCTACTTTACCTACAAATACTACCTAAGTTTATAATAATTTTTCATGTGACCAGTCACGGTGGCAGAGTGCCGCAGAATATGTATAGACAATGTTGTCTTCGTAAATTCCCCATACCTGGGATACACTGATAGTGAATTATGATTAGCCTGTGACTAAAGTACCCACTTATGATAAGTATATAGGTAAGTATAAGGGATAAGTACCCTCGTGTTCGAACCAACAAAAACATCGTGATTGTCGAAGATAGCCCCGTAATGGACTGTATTGCGCACAATGTTAGTCGGAGCTTGTTCCGCTACCTCGCTAGGGGATCCAACACCGAGTTGACCACGGTTGACTTTCTGCGTTATCTCCACGGTATTGCCATTTTCTGAGCAAGGAGTAAAACGCGACTAAAATAACGAGCGCACATTAGGGCGCACTAATAAACTTAAGAGCTGCGCCGAAGCACTCGCACAAGCCGCACAATACTATTGTAAGGAGGCACTGGGGATTGGGGAACACAATTACACAACAAAAGATGGCTAAAATGAAAAGAAAGGAAGAAAATACAAAAGGTAAAAATTTGCATGCAGCTGTGACGAAAATATTGGGAATACTTCACTGAGACTGCTTTGTAGTTTTAATTGAGGCCTCGACTGGGTTTGTACTTGTAGCCAATACAGCTGTGTCATCTGCATAGGTATTAGGTAGCACCGGTGATTGCGGTAGGTCAGCGTTAAGATGGTGTATAGGACAGGACCAAGAATTGAGCCCTGTGGAACACCAGCCTGTGTGTCGTAGAGTCCAGACATACAGTCACCCTCTTTGACTTGGAAGATCCTGTCACTTAAGTAAGATTTCAGGATTGGATAGAAGATGTGGGGTAATAGTATTTTCACTTTTTTCATGAAACCCTTGTGCCACACCCGGTCAAAAGCCTGTTGGAAATCGAGGTATGCCGAGGAGCAATATTTCTTTCGCTCAAGGCAGTCGCTAATGGTTCGTCATATTTTATGTAAGTAGGTACGTCTATCTGCTCCGTAGTAGGCAGCGTGCTGTGGTATAAATAAACCAGTATAAACCCAAACTGTTGGTCTGGTTTTCGTTGATGACATGTAAGAGTCTTTGCAATAGATTGTATTTGTATTTGTATTTCAAGTTTCAACTGTGTAGTCTAACTCGTTTCCGAATAAAGGGGCTGTGACATATGGACGGACAGACAGACAGACATGACAAATCTATAAGGGTTCCGTTTTTTGCCATTTGGCTACAGCTGGCACTGGCAAGCTGGTGCGTCCAGTACGTCACACGTGTGCTGGCGAGGATCCGGCTCGCGCTCGCTATCACCACAATCTATCACAATATGCTCTGATAACCGCGACACCTCCCAATTGATGCGCACCGAGCGTGTCTAACGCTATCATTCACACTCGACTTACTTGCAAAGAAACATTTCGCGTACCTACAGCAGTCTCTAACATTAAACTATTAATACCAGTAACACGTAGGTACATTTGAATGTAGGTACCCGATGTTATTAGCGGTAATATAAACGAGGTTTTTACTTGAAATAAAAAGCAGTTAGTCTTGAAGCCAACCGGTTACTTTAGCTAACAGCTTGCTAATCTAAAACGTAATTAGAATTTAAATGTTTGGAGGTGTTTGTCGCGTTACTATCGAATGGCGGCCTAATTTAGGCGCAGTTAGTTGCGTTCACCTTGACTGTATCAAAGGTAAGCAAAGAAGGTTCATTCTATACAACGCGTGAGCTATCATAGAGATATTGTTGACAGAGGGCTTGTCTCACTCACGTTGCCAATAATTCATTTAATTACTTACGTCTGACCATTGTCGTTACCATCATCTACTGTTGGAATATTATCCAGTTAATCATCAGATTGCTAGATGCCGAACGCGTCCAATAATTTTCAGGATTCTATTGGGACGGCCCCGTTTCTTTACTGCATCAGAGATGTTTTCGAAAAACCGAACTCATATCTTGCCTATAGTCCATATTTGCTTGCTTGGTCGCCCTCTGAAGGCAACCTGCCTCGGACAGTTAATTCGTTATGGCTTGCCGGTGTTGATTGTGTGTTTTGTATATGTACCTAACTAACATTAATTTATGAGGTATTTTTTCACTAACAAGATGGATTGTATTGTTGTCCGAAACTGAATAAATTAAATATTCATTAACCATTACAAGAGGATTAAACTATTAGCAGGCGTGATGCGAGTCCAATGTATTTAAACTGGTTGATATTATGTTTGGTGGTTGTTCTTTAACATCTTTGTATTTATTTGGCAGCTCGTCACGCACGAGGTCATAGCTAGAGATAGCCAGCTTGTGGCCACGCGGCCACGGCACTTCACGGCAGGGGGGGACACGGGGCAGCTGCGTCCTGCGCTGAGCACACGCAGCCTTCAAGTAATCACAGCATTCACTGCCAATTATAAGCAACGCTTTGAGCGCCAAACTCGGCTCACGTCAAAACATCACGACATTACTTTGGGTACAACAATTAATTACAGCATCTTCCTATAATGATGAAGGTTGCGTGCCGTTCAATAATAAAAATGTTAAATCTTTGAGTGTATCACGATTATTATTAAAATGTTCGCATGAAGGGAGTCGTCACGACCGCTCTATTAGCTGGTATCACGTCAGCTTTGTTTTGTAAGCTCCCAGTGATGAGTGATTATAACTCAGTTATGTTACTAACAGTTACCTACAGACAACGTACCCTGCTGCACACATTCTCAAATGTCGAGGCGGTGATAATTGTCGCTGAAAGTTATGTTTTAAATGACCTATGAATGACATTATAAATATTGTATAGTTAGTTGCTAACTCTTGTTACTAATCAGCATCCGAGGCTATGTTGTAGGTTTAAATCAACGACCAATTTTGGCGAAGCTCAAATATGTGCATGTGACTAAGTATGACCTATTACATACAGCGACCTCCAAGGAAAAGCTTGTTCATGCACAAAACTGCAGCACACAGCGTAATGCCCCCCCCCCCCCCACCCCCCCGCGCACCTGCGCCCGCGCTGCCGTGTCGCAAGACATTCCTGCGCCGGCTGCGTCTCCTCCGCGCACATCTTCCTTGCACAACTGCGCCGAGCGAGCGGGATTAGCGCTTGCTGTTACCGTAAGCTGTTAGCAAACTGAACTCTTGCTGATGCAGAGCGCGTCGTGACACACTTGACGTAATGTGCGATCACGCGGATCCAACTGGTGCAGCCGCCGCTGAACTCACGTCTACTGACCACTGAACTAACGATCTACGAACTACCGGTGCTACAGGCTCACAATACGCCAGTTGGAGGGAGGACGCGACACACTTGAGCTGCTCACGGTGCGTGAACTATTCGGAACTAATTAATGAAATCGTATTAATTCTTTTCATTCTGATTAGTGCACAAACATTTGCCATTGAATTTAAAAGCGGTATGAATTAATGAACATTTTTTTTTGATAAAACAACATTATTGTTTTCTTTTCCGCAGTAATAAGTCTGGTTGATTATAATAAAAAGTTCATAGCATTTAAATTGCTTCACGAATTAAGTTTAATGGTCGGAAATGTGGAGCAAGTCGTTCATTATGTTAATAGCAGTGGATGAGAGGCTGCCTTACTGCCATTAAACGCGCTTCTTTATGAACGTAATGCTATAGTAACAGACCGGCGGAGCGGATGAGCTGCGAACTGTTGGTGGAACACTTCCGTGTCCGTCATTCACTCGGTAAGTCGGTACATAGCTGACACCACATGTGCGTACTGGTGCCACGCCAGTGATGACCTTATGATGTGCAGGCAATCTCGTAGTCAGACCGACAACGTCATTCAGCGGGTATAGTTCAGATAGTAGCTACAGCTATGCTTGCTATGGCAGCGCGAGTGACGCTACAATATGCTTCCACATCTCCTGCCCTTACCGGTGCCGCAGTACGTCAGTTAATTCTTACTCACATTACATCGCTATCAGTCATCTCAGAATTAACTTCCTGATCAGCCATCCCATCACTCGCACAGTCCATCTATCTACCCCATACCCCTATATTGCCACTTTTCTGGTAGCCAGTCATCTACATTAATTTCTACTGGTCGCACTCGTCTTATGTTGTCTCTTCTCAAATCTGTATCTATTTGGTTGCTTTCTGCATTCGTTAATTGTGCTAGTTATGTATTCTTTTCCCAATATTCTAATGTCACACTCACCTACAAACAATTTGTGTCTCTCTTGTGGTTATGTATGACCCAACATTCTTGTCTGTTTTATTTATCATTGTTTAGTTGTTCCAGCGAGTGAGTTGTCAGCATTCAAGTGTTTGTGTGCACTCACTCGTGTATGTATTTTCAGGTTAAGTACGTACATACAGCTAGTAAGTAGGTACTTACGACACAATTTTAGGTACCTAGGTACCTATGTTGTTTAGAGGTTATTATAGGTAATTTACAATAATTTGTTAGTAAGTAATTTATGCGTGGCCGCGTGCCGCCGCGCGCCGCCTATGAAACGTAATAGTCGATGGATTTAATTATAACTTGATCTTGGCGTGTTGATGACTGAGTAGCTCTGAGGTAGTCTGAAGTAGGACCGCAGTAGATACCTTACTGGAAAGTAAAATATTAATAACTTAGTGGAAATACTCTGTTTAACCGAGTTAGTTACACTTACAATACATACAAATAATCAATTTTCGAGAAACTAATGAAGCACAGCAAATGAGTAGTGTGCGGAACGTTGGTGGAACGTGTTCGCTTACTTAGCACAAGTGAGCCCCGTCAAGCGTCACCCGGCTCGCCGCACACCGCGGCACAGTGGCCACTCGATATGGTAACACCAGTGACACGTCAACTTTACGACGACACAGGCACAGCCTATTTTAATGGAACCTTATATAAGCGGAACAAATGAGAGAACACACTGAACCCAGCACACACTAACCATCAATTTATTATTAGTTACACCGTACACCGTGTCCAAAGGAAGCGTGCGCGAACTAGCAGTGAGCTCTAACGAGCAGTGCCAGCAGTGGCCAGCAGTGTGCTCTTTAGCTGGTAGGTACTGCGACAGCGACCGACGCCATCGTTGCTGTGATGTAACGAGAGCATGATGACCCGGCTCCAAAGGAAGCGTGCGCGAACTAGCAGTGAGCTCTAACGAGCAGTGCCAGCAGTGGCCAGCAGTGTGCTCTTTAGCTGGTAGGTACTGCGACAGCGACCGACGCCATCGTTGCTGTGATGTAACGAGAGCATGATGACCCGGCTCCAAAGGAAGCGTGCGCGAACTAGCAGTGAGCTCTAACGAGCAGTGCCAGCAGTGGCCAGCAGTGTGCTCTTTAGCTGGTAGGTACTGCGACAGCGACCGACGCGGCGACGCCATCGTTGCTGTGATGTAACGAGACCATGATGACCCGGCTCCAAAGGAAGCGTGTGCGAACTAGCAGTGAGCTCTAACGAGCAGTGCCAGCAGTGGCCAGCAGTGTGCTCTTTAGCTGGTAGGTACTGCGACAGCGACCGACGCGGCGACGCCATCGTTGCTGTGATGTAACGAGACCATGATGACCCGGCTCCAAAGGAAGCGTGCGCGAACTAGCAGTGAGCTCTAACGAGCAGTGCCAGCAGTGGCCAGCAGTGTGCTCTTTAGCTGGTAGGTACTGCGACAGCGACCGACGCGGCGACGCCATCGTTGCTGTGATGTAACGAGACCATGATGACCCGGCTCCAAAGGAAGCGTGCGCGAACTAGCAGTGAGCTCTAACGAGCAGTGCCAGCAGTGGCCAGCAGTGTGCTCTTTAGCTGGTAGGTACTGCGACAGCGACCGACGCCATCGTTGCTGTGATGTAACGAGAGCATGATGACCCGGCTCCAAAGGAAGCGTGCGCGAACTAGCAGTGAGCTCTAACGAGCAGTGAGCTCTAACGAGCAGTGCCAGCAGTGGCCAGCAGTGTGCTCTTTAGCTGGTAGGTACTGCGACAGCGACCGACGCCATCGTTGCTGTGATGTAACGAGAGCATGATGACCCGGCTCCAAAGGAAGCGTGCGCGAACTAGCAGTGAGCTCTAACGAGCAGTGCCAGCAGTGGCCAGCAGTGTGCTCTTTAGCTGGTAGGTACTGCGACAGCGACCGACGCGGCGACGCCATCGTTGCTGTGATGTAACGAGAGCATGATGACCCGGCTCCAAAGGAAGCGTGCGCGAACTAGCAGTGAGCTCTAACGAGCAGTGCCAGCAGTGGCCAGCAGTGTGCTCTTTAGCTGGTAGGTACTGCGACAGCGACCGACGCGGCGACGCCATCGTTGCTGTGATGTAACGAGAGCATGATGACCCGGCTCCAAAGGAAGCGTGCGCGAACTAGCAGTGAGCTCTAACGAGCAGTGCCAGCAGTGGCCAGCAGTGTGCTCTTTAGCTGGTAGGTACTGCGACAGCGACCGACGCGGCGACGCCATCGTTGCTGTGATGTAACGAGAGCATGATGACCCGGCTCCAAAGGAAGCGTGCGCGAACTAGCAGTGAGCTCTAACGAGCAGTGCCAGCAGTGGCCAGCAGTGTGCTCTTTAGCTGGTAGGTACTGCGACAGCGACCGACGCGGCGACGCCATCGTTGCTGTGATGTAACGAGAGCATGATGACCCGGCTCCAAAGGAAGCGTGCGCGAACTAGCAGTGAGCTCTAACGAGCAGTGCCAGCAGTGGCCAGCAGTGTGCTCTTTAGCTGGTAGGTACTGCGACAGCGACCGACGCGGCGACGCCATCGTTGCTGTGATGTAACGAGACCATGATGACCCGGCTCCAAAGGAAGCGTGCGCGAACTAGCAGTGAGCTCTAACGAGCAGTGCCAGCAGTGGCCAGCAGTGTGCTCTTTAGCTGGTAGGTACTGCGACAGCGACCGACGCGGCGACGCCATCGTTGCTGTGATGTAACGAGACCATGATGACCCGGCTCCAAAGGAAGCGTGCGCGAACTAGCAGTGAGCTCTAACGAGCAGTGCCAGCAGTGGCCAGCAGTGTGCTCTTTAGCTGGTAGGTACTGCGACAGCGACCGACGCGGCGACGCCATCGTTGCTGTGATGTAACGAGAGCATGATGACCCGGCTCCAAAGGAAGCGTGCGCGAACTAGCAGTGAGCTCTAACGAGCAGTGCCAGCAGTGGCCAGCAGTGTGCTCTTTAGCTGGTAGGTACTGCGACAGCGACCGACGCCATCGTTGCTGTGATGTAACGAGAGCATGATGACCCGGCTCCAAAGGAAGCGTGCGCGAACTAGCAGTGAGCTCTAACGAGCAGTGCCAGCAGTGGCCAGCAGTGTGCTCTTTAGCTGGTAGGTACTGCGACAGCGACCGACGCCATCGTTGCTGTGATGTAACGAGAGCATGATGACCCGGCTCCAAAGGAAGCGTGCGCGAACTAGCAGTGAGCTCTAACGAGCAGTGCCAGCAGTGGCCAGCAGTGTGCTCTTTAGCTGGTAGGTACTGCGACAGCGACCGACGCCATCGTTGCTGTGATGTAACGAGAGCATGATGACCCGGCTCCAAAGGAAGCGTGCGCGAACTAGCAGTGAGCTCTAACGAGCAGTGCCAGCAGTGGCCAGCAGTGTGCTCTTTAGCTGGTAGGTACTGCGACAGCGACCGACGCCATCGTTGCTGTGATGTAACGAGAGCATGATGACCCGGCTCCAAAGGAAGCGTGCGCGAACTAGCAGTGAGCTCTAACGAGCAGTGCCAGCAGTGGCCAGCAGTGTGCTCTTTAGCTGGTAGGTACTGCGACAGCGACCGACGCGGCGACGCCATCGTTGCTGTGATGTAACGAGAGCATGATGACCCGGCTCCAAAGGAAGCGTGTGCGAACTAGCAGTGAGCTCTAACGAGCAGTGCCAGCAGTGGCCAGCAGTGTGCTCTTTAGCTGGTAGGTACTGCGACAGCGACCGACGCCATCGTTGCTGTGATGTAACGAGACCATGATGACCCGGCTCCAAAGGAAGCGTGCGCGAACTAGCAGTGAGCTCTAACGAGCAGTGCCAGCAGTGGCCAGCAGTGTGCTCTTTAGCTGGTAGGTACTGCGACAGCGACCGACGCGGCGACGCCATCGTTGCTGTGATGTAACGAGAGCATGATGACCCGGCTCTTTCGGTACCAACTGAAACGGGCGAATTTCTAGTTACCTATCTATCTATTTCTATCTATATGACTATATATAAATAAAAAGAGAAGTCCTGACTGACTGACTGACTGACTCATCAACGCCCAGCCCAAACCCTTGGACCTAGAAAGCTGAAATTTTAGGTTTCCTTTATAATGTAGACAAGGAATAAGGAAGGATTTTTTTTAAATTCAACCCCTAAGGGAGTTAAGTAGGGAATGAAAGTTTGTATGGAAAATCGTCATTTTCGCGCGGTTGATGCCGCTCGCTGGCAAAAGCTAGTGATGAATATGGTGTTAGAGAAATATCGATTGGACTAACGAACTCGTAGCGATACCTAAGTGTACGATGGTATGTCTTACTCTTACCTATAGGTGTAAATACACACATCAAAAGTGTCTAGGGATCAAGCATTTTTATGCGGATTTCTTGAGATTGAGATGTGGCTTACCGCTACGGGTACCACCTAAGTATAGCAATGCACAATCGTAGGATTCGATATCAATGGGCTCTTGAACACAGAAATTGGGCAGAAGAACAATGGCGTTTCGTGTGCTTTTCTGATGAGTCTCGTTTTGGTATGAGACCGGATACAAGACGTATACGACACTGGAGAACCCCTGGACGCCAACAGCGATTAAAATCCTGCCAGGAAGTCCATCCTTATAGTGGTGGAACCATCATGGTACGGGCGGGTATTTGAATCGGCGGAAGAACTGAGTTGATTTGGATCAGAGGCAACCTTATCGCTCAAATTTATGCTGAGACGATTGTATCAGACGTCATCGTTCCTCTACAAGTGCAAATCGGTCCCTTATTTCAGTTAATGCATGATAATGCACGACCGCACACCGCAAGAGTTGTAAGACAGACTCTCGCCGCAGCTAACATCAATGTCCTGCCCTGGCCTGCTCAGTCGCCAGAGTTGAACCCGATTGAGCATGCATGGGATATGCTACAGAGAAGAGCTCTGCCGAATATGGAGGGTATCCAGTCGCAAGAAGACCTTTTTTTGTTGTTGCAACGAACATGGGCGGCCATTCCACAGCGTGATTTGGATGAACTCATTTTGAGTATGCCAAACCGATGTTCTTGTGTTGTTAGTGTTCGCGGTAGAAACACGGATTATTAATTGTTTAAGTTACCCAATAAAATTTTAAAGAAAACTGTTATTTCAGTCTTTTTTTCGAACTTTAATGTTAGTGGTTCAAATGTCAAAAATCCCTTTATTAGGAAAATGGCAAATTTCTTTATTAATGCAAAGGTGACTTGGTTTATCGTTACTGTGACAAACGAAAACACTTTATTTGATGAATCCTTAAAGAAAATTTTAATTAATATCAATCAGGAGAAAAGTTATTGCAAAAATATATGTTGATCCCTAGACACTTTTGATGTGTGTATTACTATGTGATGATTCCACGCATCGTATCAAATCGTATGAGGTATTATGCAGACGTCTGCCATGAGTTGCCATGATACCTATTTGTGACAAACGTGCGCGCGGCTTAGAACTTACAACGCGTGCGGCGGCGTGCGTGACGTTACCGTAACAGTGGTCATTTGTCGATTTGTCATGTTACGGTTGGTTTTGTTATTTGACATTGACAGTCGTGAGTAGTCGTGACAGAATACAGATAATTAGGCGCCGGATAGACAACTAATCCGTATCGTTTTACTTAGAGGTTAGCCAGGCAGCCGTTTCATATAAACTGCCAAGTATTCAGTATCATTACACAGGGAGCAGTGGGAGCCGACCCCAAACAGCTGGGTAAAGGTTAGGTTAATTAGGAGTCATCGCGTAGTTTGAGCTCCTTCCATATCCCGTTTGTCAGTTATTATAATGATATAGCCTAGGTAATCGTCTTAAAAAAGTTTTACGTTATTTATAAGAGCTTTATCATAGAATAAATATAGCCCTAATCTATATAAGCCCGTATCGCAATAATTCAATTTAATTACAATCATGAATCAGCCATGTAATCGCAATAGTTGTCGATGTCAATATATAGGTTTATCACCGTTATGATTTGTTACCGCGATGTGCCGCGATGCCTGTGTGGTATGTATGGGTCGGTCAATTCGTTGATAAGCTCATCAGCATGAACTGCAGCGATAAGGGAAATCATTTACTGGTTGATTCGATAAGGTAAGTCAGCCGTACTCAGTCCATCGGTTCATAACAACCATACATTCCTAATTTCCTACCATGTAATGCCATACCTACAATGTGTAAGGAGGCAGTACACGGGTGGCAAAAGCTAGTTATCTATAAAACGGCACAAAAATTATGTCTGTTGTATCATACAACAGACATTTTCTTTTTTGCCGTTAGTAAAGCAATATTTGTTTGTAAATTGTATTGTATTTCGTTTATTACAGTTTTATGCTATTAGTTTTTTAGTTTAAGTATTAAAAAAAAAATCGGGTTTAGGATTTATTTGATATTACTTAGTTTAAAAATGTTCCTATGAACTATTACTACTAGTGGTTTCATTTATTATCGTATCATTTGCATTGGCACCACCCTGTATAGATAGATGGTACGGAACCCTTCATGAGCGAGTCCGACTCACACTTGGCCGGTTTTTTTAGGATTCCGTACCCAAAGGGTAAAAGCGGGTATTTGTCATAATCGCGTTGGGTCCATATTGGCTCACCTAAAGTTCTTTACCCGAAATTGTTCTTCCTAACGATTTGTAATCCGAATGATCACTCTTCCTAAAATTTTTCATACTAAAGTTTTCATTCATACTATTTGTAGTGCTACCGACGATGTTCATAACACTCGTGTTTCCGAAAATTGTAATTCATAATCTCTTATTGTAAATATATTTAAACTCCTACTGTTTTTTATCCTAACGCTTTTATTCCTAAACATTTTTCACTCATACAACTGTTTAGAATGACTTAAGGTCGTTTCACTGATTTTTGTCTTAAATGAATTAAACTCAGGTCAGAGTGTCGTCTTGGGGGCACTATGAAAAAAAAACGGAGAAATTTCGAGACCAATTTCGAGGTAGCGCTCGCCGGCCGCTGCCGCGGCACCGCTCGCTTCGCTCGCTCGGCTCGCGCGTAGTTGGTCACAGTTCTAACCTAACCTATGAATATCTTTGCATGGTATATAAGGTCCCATTAAAATAGGTGGACAAATTGTAACACAGCGTTTAGTAAGCCTAACTAAAGACATCTAAACAAAAAAAAAAACACTATACAAAGTGATTTTATTTTGACTTAAAATAATAAATTGCCGGCACTCTAAAACAAACTCATCCTATAAAAGTACCTAGGTATTTTGGGTGAATTGCCCAAGCAAAAAAAATACACGGCAAACCTGAGAACGGTAGTGCAATGTGCTAATTTTTAATTTTATATATTTTTTCTCAACAGCGTAAGTACTTCTCTACCTTGACAAAAAAAAATAATTGATTTCTACCCATTAATATACGAAAAAAAAAATTACAAAGTGTTATTCTATCATCACAGTGGCCTGTCCTGAACCCAATTCCGCTCATAAAATACCTTCCCCTGCAAATACATTCGTAATATGGATTTAAATCGATTTTGTAATCATTAAATTATAATACATTCGATCAAATAAAACTATTTTTGTTTGTTTATCTTCTTTCTCATGGATTTGACAGGCAGTTAACTTTTGTCTGGAAAAAAGTTATCATTTCAGAGGATAGTGTAAGTTTTAGTAGAATAGCCATGTCAACATTGCGTTGTTACGCCCCCCTCACCTTTCCTCACTTCGGATCAGTCCGGCTCAAGCTCTCGGCGCGAACGCACCGGTCCCAACGTCTTGCGGTTTCCCGCCAAAAAAGTAAGTTTATCATTTCAGTGATATGAGGACAAAAATAATTTCATTTCGGTGGCTGTTATAACTCGTGTTAGATTAGTATGCACAGTATATCATTTCGGTGGTAATTTTTATCATTTCGGTAGACACTTTTCATTTCAGTGGACTCTTAAAAATTCATCCTTAAATAATATGTAACTTTTGATGATATTTGATGTCCACTCACGCACAATGTTATAAAATAGGCTATAGGCTAAAGTTTTATTTGTCATTAAAAATATGTAGATAGCATTGAAATAAAAAAAAATCACCGAAATGACACATAAAAATCTCTTGTTGAAATTCACCCTTTTAATGTATTTCTCTTACTATTGTCCTTATTTTAGCGGTCTGGATGATTTCTTAAATTTTGTCCACCTATTTTAATGGGACCTTATATAATACTGATTATTATGAATAAAAAGTAATATAAACAAAAAAGATATGACTTTGAATAATAGTGTAAAAGATGGTTATGTTGAGAAAATATAGGAAAACAAATAATAGTGTAATAGATGTTTATTGCTACTGACATTATGAAGTTGAATGCTTCGGAATTAAAACTTTAGAGACAGAGTAGTTAGGAATTGCGATTGTTAGGATGAAAAATGTTAGGAAGAACATTTTCGGATTTCCAATTATCGGAGTTGAAATTTTAGGTGAACTTTGGCGCACCCAATCGCGTTACTACATCCCGGCCGTCGCGTGGTTGCAGTGGCCGCATCACGTCGTAACATTAGACGTGCTGCTGATGCAGGCACACATTAGCATCACTCGCAACACTCGCAAGTTCGAAACACATGCGGTACCAGTTTATAATGTAGTTCCACGAAGCGCGCCGGACTGTTCTCATGCTTCACTCAACTTACACAAACACATTCATTATTCGCAACAGGACAAACTCACGGCTTACGTTCGGTAACACCACAGTATAATATCGGTCACACACAAGAACGACGACTCTTCGGGAAATCATCATTATTTAGAGTTACGAGTACGTTTGCTTTTCCCACCCGTATTTCATTCACCTAGACCTTTGACTCACTTCTTTAGTGCATAGGTAGCCGTAGTATATTTAGAGGTGAATTATTTCCTCTGAATACAATTATAATATTTACAGTTCAGTTGAGCTCATAGATAAACATCAAAACACACAATTAAGTGGGTTTTACTTCGTCATAACAAGGTGCCCGTGTGTACTGAATGGTAATCAGTCAATTGTTACCGTTCTCATTTGCGTTAGACATGCATATTTAGTGATAAGGAAGTAAGGTACATGTTATGATGAAAACATCATTACATGTAGGTACCTTACTACTATCATTTAATGATCTCCTCCAATTCAATCAGTGTAGACATCTTCATGGTACTTCGTTCGTGGTCTCCTCAAAACAGCTAAACCAACAAGTTTTCGATTAAAATTTCAATAATTTGTTCGTATTGTGTACATCACCACCTTGAAAAATTGTCACGTAGGTACTTCGTGGTCTCCTTTTAAAACAGCTAAACCAACAAGTTTTCGATTAAAATTTCAATAATTTGTTCGTATTGTGTACATCACCACCTTGAAAAGTTGTCACGTAGGTACTTCGTGGTCTCCTTTTAAAATAATTAAACCAACAAGTTTTCGATTAAAATTCCAATGATTTGTTCGCAAACAAGTTGAGTGCTATCAAGTAAGCGATAGTTGTCAGCTCACGAGTAATTAGCTCTTTATACAGAAGTTCATGAATATGTTAAACTAAATAACGAGTGTGCGATGGCGATGCACGATGGCGCGATGGCGCAGCGGTACTGAGTGGGTACTACTGCCACAACACACACCGCTTGCGACTACAGAAGGATCAACTCAATAGCAAACCACAGCATACTGCTCATACGTTGGAGAGACAGGGAGATCAAACATTTATTATATGCAACACTAAACCACAGTTAATAAATAAAGGAAAAGAGGGGAAATACTTCAATAATATTCTGAAAGCCAATTACATATAATATTATCAGTACCTGTGACCACAATACATTATAAATAGAAACTCGTCAAGACTAGATCTTCTGTCCAACGCATCTGCGCTGCGGTGCCGCGACAACAAAATGGCCGGACACGCTACGGCTATATAGTCCTGTGCTAATTATACCGGCCCGACCGGTCGCACTGGTCGCCCCGGTCCTGCGGTCCTGCAGGCTCAGGAGCCGCCGCCATCTTGTGGGGGGACAGGGTGGCGCTGCTCGCAGGGAAATATGCGGGACGATCTCAACCGGGTACCATCATGAACTAGATCGCATTATAACTAATAGAGAAGTGCTCAGCCCAAATGTATGTGAACCTAGCTTAGATATTGATACTATTTTATATTAACCCAAGGTGTGTGAGTTCAGGGCACGCCACGATAGTGGCGGTAAGTCCCCTCTTTGAGGAGTGGCTGGAGAGGAGCCACGGCGCCCTCACCTACCGTCTGACGCAGGTCCTCACCGGACACGGGTGTTTCGGGAGGTACCTGTACCGAATCAGGCGGGAGGAAACGCCCGGATGCTTCCACTGCGAGGATCGACCGGAGGACACGGTGGAGCACACTGTGGAGGCGTGCCCTGCTTGGGCAGAGCCCCGCCGTGTTCTCGTAGCGGCGATCGGCGGCGGCGACCTCTCGCGCCCGGCCCTGGTGCAAGCCATGGTCCGGGGCGAAGAGGAATGGGACGCCGTCGCCTCCTTCTGCGAAGCAGTGATGCTAGCGAAGGAGGTGGCGGAACGAGAGAGGGAGAGAACCTCTCAACGTCCCAGCCGCCGCGGAAGGCGCTCCGGGCGTCGGGGGTCACGCGATGACCTCCGGCCACGCGGGCCTGTGGACGGTGAGTAACGGGCTAGCTCGCCGTCCGGCCGTCGTCATGACGGCAACAGACCGTGTCGGCGGCGCGTACGTGTTCCACGCGCGCCTCAAAGAGATGTCAGCAAGGAGGGGCCCGCAAGGGCCGACGCCCGTCGGGGCTGTGAATATCGAAAGGTTACCGCGGCTCCGACACAAGGGCGAAGAAGAAGGAACATGGGTTTGGTTTTTAGTCAGTAGAAGTCTGACACTCCCCTTCGCTCTGCCCAAGAGCGGGGGGGGGGGGGGGGGGGTTATTCGATGATTTTTCACCCACCAAAAAAAAAAAAAAAATGTGTGTGAGTTCCGGCGACCAAATCAACAGAAGGTCGAATGGACAGGAAATGTAAAAGTAATTGAACAAGTCGATGTTAATGACATTCGCCAAAGTATTGCTTCACCATAATCCGTAGCCTCTGTGGACTGTACAGCCTCTGTTGCGGCTAATATCAACCTCTCTCTCTGCTCCTCCTCTCAATGATACGAGTACCGATCGCAAACGATTGGTAGATCTTGTTTCTGCAATGTATTTTGGAAGCAAAATAAAATTAACCTACCCTAACGTCGCAATTTTTTGTTGGATATGGTCAGATGGATAAGCATTTTAGATTCTGAGAAGAACTTCAGCTGCATCCAAAAACTGGTGTCACCCTTACTTAGCAGCCCCTTCAGATGCATCGGGATTGATAAAACGTCTTCTAAGTTGTTAATTCAATGCGACCAAAAGCTTGGGGCTTTCAATGGGCGTTCAGCTAAAATAAGATGAAGATAAATTAATATCACATATCGTGACTTAACCGAATTCTAGAGCTTGCAATAATATTTAGCGGTACGTTATTGTCTAGTTACGATCTAATCTAAAATATGAAAGTAACATTCGTCCGAGCGATTGCGAATTGAGATCAATGCGTTCAATGATTACTTCATCGTTAATGCACGAATCTAGTGTAAGCGGTTTGATTTATAATATATATTAGTTTTTACATGTACTCGTAATGCGCATTCATTAGCGGAACAACGCGCGCGGCTCGAGTATCCGTCGTGTGCCGTGTCACGTTACCCCACGTTGCTGGTGGCAGACCTTCGATCAGCAGAACCATAGCACGTGCTCACATACCAGTATGTAATGTAAACAGGAAGTTACTCAAATTACTTGAAAACATACTTTTAGGGTTCCGTTGCTACATGGCCAAAACCGACGAAAATTCTAAAGAAATACATATCGATACTGATACTGTGATACTGTGTGTGCGAGTCCATCGTTGTTGGCCGGTTTCTTATTGTTACCACGAAAATTTCATAACTCTTAGGTGGGTAACTGGGTAGGTTCTCCTAAAAATACTCTCCTGATTCCTGACGTTCAGTTGTTCAATCGTAAAGATTTACATAGCATGTGAAGTAGTGAAGCACCATCACGAATCCTCGCTGCGTGGCGCTCAGACAGCATTCAGTGTAGCCGCAGGTCGACCAGCCAGATGTACCGAGTAGCTGTGGGCTCATAGGTCAGACCTAAAGATCATTTGAGTGCATGTGGCCCCGGGGCTCGCGTGATAGATATCGCGGTACAGTTAGCGACCCATTTCCCTCGTTACACAGTCGCCGCGCCGGCCCACGTAAGGCAAAACAATCGATTTACGACGACAAAAGTATTTAAAACAAAATCATTGAAATACGCTTATTACAATATGTTAGGTGTTCTCTACCCTTCAATGGTCAAAAATCAAAAGTTTTTTTTTTTGCGAGCGAAACTTCTTTACAAAATCCACTTTTGTTCGACTCTTCGCTTATTGTTGGGCGTGCAGCCAGTATTCTACTAAACTCGGTGCGAATACGTTGTGTTGTTGTGCAGTTGTTTTAAAGTGAGATCTTGTTTTTTAGTATGGATGTATTACCATGTAGTAAGTACTTAATTTTAAACCTATTATTGAGTTCTTTCAACACTTTAAAGATGAGAATAATCTAAATATATCGATAGACTTAAAATAATCTTGTTTTGCTATAGAAAAATAATTCGTGAGAGCTTTTCTAAAAAGTTCCAACGAGTACCAGTTTAAATTTGTTTGTTATCAATAACTCTGATTGTTGTTATTACGAGGAAACTAGTTTTAGCTACACGTATATGCACATCTCTGAGTATTTGTTGTTTTTGTTTCAGGTAGTCGAAATGATAACGGGGAAATGCGAACAATTAAAAGACTTGAATTATATTTTGTGTTAGAAAGTGACAGTTTTTTTCAAATTTTCTTTTTGTAAATGTATTGAACGGTTACATAAGTATATACTGGACAAATTAAATATATTGATTTTGATGATTTTGATTTTTTGATTTTAGGTAACAATCAGACGATGACGGAGAAGATGATTTATAATGTTTTTTTTTTTAAATAAAACATAGTTTACAATTGATTTTGAGTTGTTTTATTTCAATGTATAAACTTTAATATAATATATCGAAATATAATTTCAATATATTAAAAAATCAGTACTTATAGGTCCGTAGGTTGAGTTAGAAAACGTCAAACTGCTTAGGATAGGTAATAGCCACTCAAAAATATGTTTAAATAATTTAAATGTAACAAACTTTCGTAATAAATACTTTTGTCGTCGTAAATCGATCGTTTTGCCTTACGTGCGGCCACGAGTAACTGATACTGATACGATCAATAGACCAACGTGCCCTTATTCGGACACCATTCTAATCATTCAAACAAATCGATACGATATTGTAGACTGGCAGTACGGGCTTATAGATTTGCTCTTATGACAATTCCATCTATCGTCGCGAAAACAGTGTTTTTCACAAATCATGATTTAAGGAAAGAAATTGTGTTGGTTAATTAAAATTTCGCAGAGTCCTCGGCACCGGCGCGTCACCCTAGTTGAGGTGTGACGTGTGAGTAATGTGCGCAGTGCACGCGACGCGCGGCCACAAGCGCGCCGTCATCCAGTCAGGAGGTGCATCAGCTAACAAGGGTCGATGGCCGCAACTACTGCTGCCAATTACTTTGCATAACCAGCAACTAAAGTTGCTTATCTGATAACAATATAATCATTATTATAAACGGGGTATCGTGTACACCAACTAAATAGGCCTTTCTCCAAATACTGCCAGCAAATGAGAGCCTCCTCCTCTCACATAGCGGAGTGGGAGTTCTATGTTCGTCTCCGTTCGCAAGGTAATTGCCTGGAAGCGCGGCCTCGCGAGGTCCTTGCCGTCTGCAGATAATTGCAGTCGAACCAGTTCCGCAGACATCGCCGCCATCACACAAATTATACGTTGCGACACTGATGGATTGAGTAGGTATTTATTAAACTTGTAACAGTGCATTAGTCACTTGTGTTCCCATTGTATCTGATCCAGCGAGACCTGCGCCCATGGAGCACAATACTGCGCCTGACACATCAATCTGTGTAAACCAGTAACTGAGTTGTAGCTTCCGTAGTGTTCCGTAGTGTAATCATCCACTACAATTTTATTGCGATACGTCCCAGAGTACAAACAACATCAATTCTGCCGAACTCTAACAACCGTGACGGATGGTGAGTGTGCAGTAGTTAGTGGTAACTGCGGCCTGTAATGACGGAGATAAGAGCGCATTACGCGTTACGCCGCCACGTGTGACATAACGCGACAAGCAAGTAACGCGCCGGTAAGAGGCGGCGCGGGTGACGCGACCCCGCCTTGTGAAAACTCAGAGACAGTTCACACGACACACACAATGCTGCGTCAACAAAAAACGTTGGGATGTGCGCGCAATATTTCTGTCACTGGGTGACTGGAGCGACATGCGACACGAGACGTACTAGTTGACATTCCGACACTCGCCTGCCATTCATCACAATATAACCCAACTATCCTGAAATGGACAGCACTCATTGCTCACTCGATCAGGCAGGCCGCCGAATCCGCCGTAAGCATAGTTTAAATGACTGAAAGTAAGTTTTTAAAACAAGGGAGTAAATGTGGAGATTCAAAGAGTGGCTCCACCTCAGCCATCAGAGCAGTGGCGGCTCAGTGACTCAGTGTCGCTGTACGCTTACACAGAACCTTCAGTTACGTGGTTGTTGTTAGCAATCAATACGTAAAGGGTCAAGCGAGGGTCAAAGGTCTACACCTTTGAACCGTCCACCGTTAGCCTTAATTGGCTAACTTCTAATCTAAAACCTTCCTGTGTGATTCAATAATCGTTTGCGAGTCGAAGGTGAGCCGACAGACATTTGGACAGTAATGAGCGACGGATCACGCACGCTGCGGAGTTGGGGGGGGGGGGGGGGGGCGTGGCGAATGCGCCCATTGCTTAGCTAATTACAACATGTGCAGAACTAAGTTGGAACGCAATTAATATCTCCTAATCTACCTTCACATTGTGGTTACGGCTTAAAGCGCCGACAGGCATGACTGCAAAAATCATTACCCTTCCTGTTTGGCTTCGCCGTAGTCGAGTAATAAGAGACTAGAACAGCTAGAATATACCATTCATATACAGGGTGGAAGCAGGACACCAGCGTACCACAGCTTGCCACGTATTTAGTACGTCTCGCTTCAATCTGAATCAACATAGATGTTTCTAGTTATTTACAGAAAAAAAACATCAGTTTTCTATAGAAGTGCAATACCTACACGGTCAAACTGTATGAACAGCTGATTTTTGGTTCTCTTAAACCGCATTCATCGATCA
The DNA here is from genome assembly GCA_949316265.1 of Diarsia mendica. Taxonomy (NCBI): domain Eukaryota; kingdom Metazoa; phylum Arthropoda; class Insecta; order Lepidoptera; family Noctuidae; genus Diarsia; species Diarsia mendica. The sequence continues at coordinate 23,452,311 of OX438903.1, forward strand.
TGCCTTAAACTGAATAGTCTATTCTAATAAGTAAGTACTTTTTTTTGTTCATGACTTCAAAAACTGTGATATTTGAGCGATCTACATTACACTGAATACCTACCTAGTCTATTTTGAATACTCTTTCATTACCAATATTAAGTTTTACAAAAAAGAAAACCGACTTTAATACACAAAAACTGTGAATTAAAATAAAACAAAAAAAAACAACTTCAATTTTTTTTTTTTTTAGAATAAAAATTAGCTTTCGAAGCCAACATTTGTTGGATTTTGTTTTTTTTTGCCACCGACTTCGGAAGATGATTTTTCTTCTGAAGTTTATTTCACTTTTTTTTACAAGTTTTTAAGTACCTACCATACTATTGAATGCATACATTCAATATTCAACCAAGAAACCTTACCCTAACCCTCCTTCTGAAGTTCTGACTGACCCATAAGCTTTAATAGTCTTTTATTAAAGAGTTTAATTCATCACACACACACACATCATCATCAGCCTCCCACTGCAGGGACTCAGGCCTCCTCTCTACTTCTCTAGGAGAGGGATGGGCTATAATCAATATCTTCGAATTTTTGGTTCTAAGATATGCTGATTTCCTCACGATGTTTTCCTTCACCGTTTTGAGAGCAGTGGTGATGAAATAAATTACACAAAGTAATGCGCCTGCCTGGGTTCGAACCCACGACCTACTGTTCGTAAGTCGGGGTCGCCACCACTAGGCCACCACTGCTCTCCAAGTGTATAATTGGTTATCTCATAGCTTGGGTTGGATGCTGCTCCAGTTGATTCGTTTGTATTACGTTACATGCTGAGGAGAGCGCTCCCACCCGCAGTCCGCAGGCTGCTCAATGCTCATCCAGGCAGGCCAGTACTGGCCAGTAGGAATGTTGACGGCGATAATAAAAACTACAGAATGAAGCAAACATATTATTATTATTCATTTATTTTCAGATATTACATCCATAGAAATTGTTAGTAACACAGGAATGCTTATAGCTAATGTTAGTAATGACAAGACATGACACATTAAGAACTAAAAAAACACAAACATAGAAACATGACCTACTGGATACCCCAATACTCGCGCGCGTGTTTATTTGACTGCGTGTAACATAGCGACGACATGACTTATTTGGAGCGGTTCTTTGGTGACCCTAAATAAATTCGGTCAAGGACAAAAAATGGTTAGGTAATTAACTACATATTTCGGAAAACTGTTGGCCTCAAACTCTAAGGAAAACCAAGTCAATAAGGAAAGTATTTTCATACTAAGAACATACTTGGGCTTGTAGTTGTGCTGACGAGGAAAACAGCATCCCGCACTTCCTACCTACTAGTGCTCACTGCTTATATACATAGTTGCTTACATTCCTCGACTGCTCAACTGCTCAACGTCGTCGGAGTTTGTTTTGAAGCAGAAGTCGCACCTCACATTTGGTAAGCACCATACGGGCTCTATTATTAATGCACTCAGAACGGGACATGGATTTATATATTGACAGTTATCAAAAACCAAGGTCACGTTGAATGCCTATGTAACACCCTCTCCTCTCAAGATCAGGGACTCTACATTGATGTTGTAGACGATTATGTCTATCTACCTGAGACAAACGTTCCAGTTACGTAGGTCTTTTTTTGGAATGTGAGAAAACATAAAATGACGGTAGGGAGTGTCAGACTTATACTGACTAAAAACCACCATGTTCCTTCTTAGCCCTTTGTGTGCCAGGCCGCGGTATCTCTTTCGAACAAACCGCAGCACCGACAGGCGACGGCCCTTCCGACGTCGTCTCGCAAGGCTTGCGTCTAGCGTCTGACGAGTTATTAGTTTTTAAAACACGCAGTTTCGGAAAACGGGACTATTTTGTGTCCCAGAGAGTTGTTTTGGGACAACGGGACAGGTGACCGAGAAAAGCGACAGTCCCGTTCAAAACGGGACGTATGGTCACTTTATGCATGCTGCATGGTGGTGGAGATACCGTACCTATTGTTTTATGAAATCGAATCTCAATAGAGCTATTGAGCCGGAACGTGCAATGGGTGTTTTTGACAATACAATCATGGGAATGGCAGATTATGAGAAACAACTCGACCGTTGACAGTTTGACATCACTTTGAGAAGTTGTTGGTACTTATGCAGCATATTTGAAAGGAAAGTGAGTCCAAATATCGTGGTAATGTTTGCGCTTACCGAAACTGCGTGAACATCTTTAGGTGAACATGTTCTGGGGACTGCGCCGGAATATTTGGCACTCATGTAGGTAGGTATTGAGTAGTATTGACTGACGAGTGACGACACACGTCGAATTTAACCTTCGACACCATCCGTCTGTTTCAATGTAAACAGGTTGTTTCCAATTGTAATTAATCAATCGTTTATCTTGATCAAACACGTAATTACCAAAAAATACTTGTATGTGTGTAAGTGGGTATGGTTATTGGAGTCCGGTATATTACTTTGCCGCGTGGCCAGAGTCGGAACTACGTCGTCTTTGTTGTCAAAACTTCACAAATCGGCGCGCCCCTCAATGTCATTATGATGAAAATAACCCTTCCTTGGCCGTCGGGTTATATCCATGCTGAACCACGGTGAGCTATGTTCAAGTATCGGAATGTAAGTAATAAATAACAAAATGCCGTGGCAGCTCCAGCAACCGTTAAGTGGAAGGACCCACTTCTCTAACGGGTTTTAGATCTAGTAAACACACATCAATACGACTAGGTATTTGAAACCTTGATATAATCATACTAAACGTTACTGAGAAAAAATCGCCTATCTTTATAAACTGAGATCAAGAGCAACAACACGCAGGCAACATGCACGGACGGAACGTGCAACTTCTATCTATATCTATATTATTATTATCTATATCTATACATATAATAAAACAGTAAAAAAACTGTGTCTGTACATTGAATATATTAAAAAAATAATAATTGAGGAGGGTTTAGAAACAGTAATAGAGCACGAATCCAAAAAAAAAAATCTGTCTGTTTGTCTGTTTGTCTGTATGTCTGTTTGTCTGTTTGTCTGTTTGTTTGTACACGCTAATCTTCGGAACTACTCGACGGATTTGAATGATTTTTTTGTTATTGTATAGTTATTAAGTCTGGGCAACATATAGGCTATAATTTATCTTGGAAACTTGAACACCTGATGCAGAACTGCAACAGACCAGCTTAACTATAAGAGATACAAAAATGGTACCGTAGCAAAAATTGTTCTACGTGATGAGCATTTTCTGCTCAGAGAATAAATTTGAAGATCTGGAACACCTGATGTGGAACTCCACGAGCCCAGCTACACTATAACATATATAGGAATGACGTCTTAGCAAGAATTGTTCAGCCTGATGAGCACTTTCTGTTGTCGTATAAAATTTGAAGATCTGGAACAGCTGATGTGGAAGTCCAAGAGCCCAGCTACACTATAACATATATTAATATAGGAATGACGTCTTAGCAAGAGTTGTTCAGCCTGATAAGCACTCTCAGCTGATGTGGAAATCAAAGCTATCACTAATTTCACTGTCACTCAATCAACGAGACAGTCACTCATCAAAATTTCCACGTGGACGAAGTCGCGGGCATCAGCTAGTGCGGAATAAAGTTTTGCTTACCCAATCTTTGAACAATCAAGATTATAATATTAATTACTTAGTCGTTTAGTTAACGTAATTGGCACGATATTGCGACAACATGCAGTTCATAAGTAAAGATGTACAAAACACGAAAATGTTTTCAAATGAAGCAACATCACAATGCTTGTTATTGTACAACGCGCAACGGACAACGGTTGGAAACAAAATACGTATTGAAATGTAATTTTACGCGTTGTTATTAGGTAAGTACCTACTTATACTTACGCATTTTTTGTTGCGATACTTGGTGTCCGAATATAATTCCGAAACGTCTCTTAAATCAACCGTTATAATTCAATCGTAACGCCTGTCATCGCTGAAGGTAAGCTGGTCAGGGGGACCAGGAAGCATTACAGACGGTCTGGGCTGCTTCTAGAAAATACACTTGTATAACACTGGTTACACAGGTGCACTTTTTTTTAATTGCATTGAGTATTATTTCACATAAAATGCACTTGCACTGTGTACATTGCTCCAAAATGATATTTACATTATGAATTTATGATGCAAATATATAGTTGCACCTCTCGGTCAACATCACCGTCGCGTCGCGTCGGTGTCGTATGCTCAGCTGCTGATCCAGCAGCCATATTCGTCCCTGAGACGTCCGTGACGTGACGTCATCACGCCACTCGTGTGAGCTTCCTACTAGCGCGTTGTTACGGGCTGCGTACTTTACCATTTATTACTCGTAGGTACTCGCAACACTCGCTCTAAAATGAGGAAATGATAAAATCATTAACTAAATCGACGCGAACTCAACAGATTTATTTATAGTTTAGCAGTCTACTGATGTTTATCGTTCTTATATCGGAAAGGAAAGGCGAATCGTGTTTACACGTTGTGAATGGCTCCCGCGCGCGCAGGCAGCGATGTTCGAGGTTAAGCAACGGTCCTGAACTCAATTGGAAAGCAATTGTGCAGTGTGCCATCCTCCTGCAACCCTGGTGATCTTTGCTAACATTCAATTTAATATCAATAACATCATCGTCTGGCCAACCCTGGGCCTTGAACTTCCCTAGCTCCGAACCGTTTATCTTCGGGCAGTAATCGGAGTGATCCGGTGAGGTCTATCCGCGGCGTACGGCGTCCGGCGCCCGGTGTATGGCGTCCGGTGGCCTCACGTACAATTGAGTGACGTTACATGACATTGCTACTAAAGCAATTACCTCAACGAAGAGATGAAATGATAAAGAATACATCATCATCGCCATTCAAGTTTTTTGCAGAAAATCACCAATTTCATTTACCGTCGGCAAAGAACAACTAAGTACCTACTTCTTTCTATTGGTTAGGTCAAACAAAACGATGGAACCCAGCCGATAATTTGGCCAGCTGCGTTCACTCAGCCGGCCAAGCTTGGCAATTTAATTATTTTCAATACTGAGCTCGGCTCTCGCCATGTTTAAAACAGGTTTAAAAAGCCCTTTCAGCTGCAGGCTATCTGTAATACAAATCTCCATCGTAGTTCATTCGCGTCGAGTGTCCCGGAAGCTGCCACGAGCCTGGGAAAGGTTAGCTGATGATACAACTGATGCCCACTGAACACGCCGCACAAAGCGCCGCCATGCCTGGCCATGATGCCATCAGTCGGTCGTGGTGTTATATCATCGCGGACCATCTCCGCACATCATAACATGTCGCAACGTAAACTGGCGCAGAAGGCGCATTGCACACAAACGAAATATAGATGCAGCCTTTAAAGCAGAGGAACAACCACTGGATAGCCTGTGTGTCTTTAAGCGCCAGCGCCACATTTTTGGTCCTAGACCTTAGGACGAATAGAATACCAATTAAAACTCAGTAGGTCAGTAGGTACACCTAATATCATTTATCGAGAGAAGTCCTTGCCTAGGGGAAGATATAGGAACATAAGGAAGTTTTACGACTTGTCAGGATGTTTTGGAGTAACAGGGTCCAAGTGTGATGACACTGATGACGTTAGAGTACTTGATGGATGCACTTTGGCACAAGTTAACTTTGATGAAACGTATCGAAGTGTTGGGCAATGGCAAGGTCTAGAGTAGACAGTTAGTAGCTAGCTCCTTACCATTTTGCCTATCGTTTATAGCTTCGTTCCTGTCCTTCATAGTCACAGGGCTATGAAGGTTACTGTGACTATTGCGGCGACAGACTGATATGAGGTCTACGATGGAGCCAACTAACTCAAAAGAAGCGAGTAAGCAAGATTTTTTTTGAAAACTACTACAATTTGTGGACAAAGAAATGTTTACATCCACAAACACATAGATATGTAGCCTTCTGATCTGCCTCCTCATATGCTAGCTAGCATGTTCATGGACGCGTAACGTGGAGGTCGCGGCGGGTCGGCGCGTGGCATGACGTGCGCGGTGGGGGGGGGGGGGGCAGGCGCAAGGTCGCACGCACGCGCCACGACGCGCATACACAGCACCAGCGCACGAGCAGCACGCGCCAGCGACGTCATCAACCGCCTCACTGCCGCACTGCAGCAGCAGACGTGGGTGGCTACGAGACGGTGAAGGTATCATAATCCCACTGAAAAACAGAGGCAATTTTATATCCAGGTATTAAACGTAAACGATACGACGACGTTACTAACGAACATTAGGTGATCCCCGTAGTTAAATGATGTGTATTTGAACATTTTGAACTATGCTGGCTGGCACTGCTCTGCTCGCTAGTTTTCTAAATAGAAAGCGACTCTATGCAAATGTTCAGTGTGTTCACTTGTGCTAAGCAGAGAAACATTCTCTGATAACGATATCGCGATAGGAGGAACACCTAACATGTAATGTAAGTGATGCACAATCTTTGAAAGAACTTAGGAAGCTCCCCCAGAGCTGCGCTCGTAAGGAAGTGATGGTTATGTAACGCGCCTATCTAAGCCGCGGCTCAATCGTGCTACATAGAGGTGAAGCTTAGAAAGTCAACGAGTTTCAAACGATCCGTCTGTGTAACCCCTCCGCCCCCGGCTGTGTCGTACCGTACAGTACTAAGCCTCGAACTTCTAATAATTCTGCAAAACTAACGGTAACTACGGAGAATGAAGATATGGAGAACAGAATAATAAAAAAAGTTCGCCCTGAACTGGATGCGAGGATCCAGGCACGGTAACCAATCAACAACGAGTATAGTGAGTGTGCGCGAGAATACAGGCTGTAAAGCAACTGGTTTGGCGAGAACTAAAGATACAATAGTTTATATACAGACGCAGTATACGAGTACATAGTTACAGAAATATCAGCCATTTTGGAGTATTGTGTTACTTGGAGGTGGTAACAACTTTCATTGTGGTGGGCGGCCGGATAGTTTGCCAAGCTAACACTTAACAAACACTCGATAAATGAGGATGTACTACATAATGCTAATGTTTGCAGAGGTCACCACCACCACAGTCACCACGGGCGGTCAACGTTGCGGTCGCACTCACAACTACGGCTTTCTTCGTCACATGTTTACATTTGTGACGACGACGTGTGTTTACTGTCGTCGGAGCTCAACGGCTTCACATATTTGCTAAGCAATGTGGGTCACTTGGTGTCACATACCTATTGCTAAGAGCCAAGATAGCAATAGGGACCTATGCTAATATATTATTTGAACTGTGAGCTATCTTCTTCTTCTTCTTAGCGTGTCGATGACAATCTAAATTGAGTCGACCCAAAATTTGGCGACGAGTTTGGCACTTTCAGTAGCCCCCATCAGCTCCTGTGATGTGCAAGTAACAGGACAGGCTGGACACGATATCAAGTGCCCCATAGTTTGTGGGGCAAGACCACATTTACACTCCAGGGCAGAGTCATCTATGAATCTCCACCTGAACAGGTTTTCCTTGCTTCGGGCCTACCTGTGTCCAGAGTCTGTTTAGTTAGAGACTTCCAGGTTAGCCATGGCAACTCGTGTCCGGGTGGAAGATTTTCGGCAAGTGGCACAAATGGGTTGGGTAAGGAAACGCTATCTCGCCACAACTTAAGTCTTATGAGTCTTATGAGCTATGGTGACTTATGAAGATAACATAATAAAGAGGCTTGTTCTCCCTATTCTTGAGATCAACTTTTGGTCTGGATCATTCCTGTGAGAACCTTCTAGTTATGGAAATACTAGCTTTTGCCCGCGACTTCGTTCGCGTGGAATAGTGACTTACGGCAGATTTTTGGTTTATCTCGCGAAAAAAAAAAAACTATCCTATGTCCTTTCTCAAATTCCAAACTATGTCTGTACCAAATTTCACACAAATCGGTTCAGTAGTTTAGGCGTGCAGCAAAGACAGACAGACAGACAGACAAAGTTACTTTCGCATTTATAATATTAGTTAGGATTGTGGATGACAAAGTTCCCAATTTATCACTCAGCTCTCAGCCAGTTGTTAATAGCATCCGATTTAAAGAGAGAAATCATATTTTTTTAACATCCGGTAATGAATAAAACAATTATTTTCTTCTAGTAAATGATGTCAGCAGAGGTGATTATCTCAAATAGAATAGGCTAATAACTCCACCAATCAAATCTCAAACCGCAGCGCAGCTGTAAGCGCAGCTCTACATCCATTTTGTGACGATTGTGGTTATGTATTGAATAGCCTATCGCATGCTATTGACACACATTTAGCGTTTGCTACCGATCATTTACCGATATTTATAACATACCGGTGACCGGTGTTTATAGTACCGATACAGTAGGTTTCGCTAGATACTTGACACAATCTAGTTCAAACAGGTTATTTAGTGAGCCTACTCAAAAATTCCGCGAGAAACTGCTGGAATGTTGAAGTAAAAACGCAGGAATGTTAATGAGCGCCGAACTTGACCGTCGAGGCCTCCATACTGTGCCTCCGGGCAGTCGGGCCGTGCCGTGACTTGACGCTGTTCACGAGCTATCGGATGCGCGGGATATCACTCCGACTCATACACATGGACTAGCCTACGACCAGCTATTGCCACAGCACTATAGACATTAGGCACATCACTTTCTATCCATGCTTTCTATCTAGGTGCTTATCATGTGAAAAATGATATGTACACAAACTTAAATGTCAATAACATTATTAAAATTATTGTTAACTTGCGAATTCGCCCCGCTATTTCACCTCTGAGCAACTGATGTATGAAGTTCCACGTGTGTGTGAGCGCCTGGGTTCTAGTGTGCGAAGTTAAGTTTTTCATGTCGTTTGTAATGTGTTACGTCTGGTCACTGACTGCATGGAATGGTATCACCACATCACATCTGTACATCGTTGGGGACGTTGGGGTGCCTCACCTCGAAACAGTCATTGACACCATCTCCCAACCGGCAACCATTGTCAACCACGACCACGATATGCCACGTCATACCATAGGTATACCATTCTATAGCGGTAACCAAAGATTTACATTCAAAGGATTGTCGTCAGCACAACATAAATGTTTGTAAGTAGGTCAGACGTTCATTGTCCTAACTTCCAGAGTGACCTTGCTGTCTGAAACGTAATTGAGAAGCCTGTGAAATATGATGATGAGAAGAATGGAACGGGTGAAGGGAAGGAAAGAGAGAACTTGAGAGAAGGAATACGAGGAAGAATGGTAGACAATAAGGGGAGTCTAATTATGAGTAAAGAAGAAGAAAGCGTCTTCCGAGTTCCGATATCAACAACATTCTGTATGTAACCCTAACCAGTCCGTCTGTCAAATGTGCTGATGATGATTTCGCTTACATTGTAGCTTCTGCAATAAAATATTAAGTGCTGACATTTGTATTACTTGACAATCAAAAAGCTAGTTAGTGTCGTGATGTCGTAGTATTCGCGTCAGCTGATTGCTAAGCGAGCATTAATCGCAGTGATTCGACAACATTGTAAGAATTGCTATTCTTAGAAGCGTGTGTCATCGTATCATTATGGACTGGGTTTCTACTGATTGTACGCTTGTGAGACGTAATGGCCACTTTACCTGTGCGCTGATACACGCGGCTATCAATGGATCGTATGCGAACACATCACGCAGACTTCTTGGAAGCATCGTCAGGTACCGGGATGAATGAACATCATAAAATTTTTAACGATGTATCATATCTCTAAAAACACAAAATAATTGCTTGATGGAGTAGTAACTTACGTATGTAGACTTACTCATACATAAGTTACTACAAACAATCACTATGAATCAAAGGAGGTATTTTATGTAGGTAAATACTACCTATTTACAACGTAGAAAATTCTCAATTAAAATATTTTCGTTACCTATATGATGGGAAATAAAGTTGAACCTAGCAAATGTAAATTTTTTGGTGTTTCTGAGTTTGGGTGTGGCCGCGAATGACATTTTGTTGAAAATACAGCCTGACATTGACCACATTGCGAAAAAATTAACAAAATTTGAATTTTATGCCTGCCCTGGCGCTTTCACCTTTGAAATTGTTAAAGTTCATTTGCATCTACCGGGACGTTACGTGTTACATATGAGTATGACCCGCAGTTCACGGCACTCCACGGGGGGCCGCAGAGCGCACGGTGGGTGCTCGTGACTTCCTCACGCTGACCTCCCCCTGCCCCCCCCCCCCCCCCCCCTACTGGCTGCAAGTACAGACAGACAGTCAGGGCTGCCTCGGCCTTGATACGAGGCTAATCGGCTAAACAAACAAACAATCAACACTAAACGACTTTGAATGTTTGATGAATCTTGCCTATTTGTCACGGGCACGGCACGCTTCCATAATTGCGCTTGACTCGAGCGAGCGTAGCAAGCGTAGCGGCCGCAGCCGATAATGTTATAATATCGCACTCGTTTATTTAACTAGCGCAAATTAATTATACACCTATGTATTATACTATAAATTAGCACCCGTAGGAGGCCTAGCATTTAATTTATCGTCACTCACGCGCATATTTAGTTGAAACAGAGCGGGCTCTCAAGGTTTTTGTATGATAAGAAGTAATGTTTCATTGTCTATCCTTGCTTTTATAGCTGTTCCTAAGCGGTTCAACCATAGGTAAGTAATGAAAGTGAACGAGAAAGGTCGCGAGTTCGCGACATCAGGCCAAAGATCCATGACCAACCCATAGTCACACTAAACTACCACACCAGTGTGACTGTGGTTAATTCTATTTATCCGTAGTCACACTGGTGTGACTACGGATAATTTAACCTGATCCCTAGTCACACTGGTGTGACAACGGCTGATTCGTAATCACACTGGTATGACTACGGATAATTTAACCTGATCCCTAGTCACACCAGTGTGACTACGGATAAATAAAATTAACCATAGTCACACTGGTGTGGTAGTTTAGTGTGACTATGGGTCGGTCACGCAAAGATCAGGCTCACTCACCAACTAACTCATTGTGACGTTTGTCAAGTTATGTAACCGACAACGGACGAAGCGCGGCGGAAGATGGACGACTGGCAAATGGCAATATATGGTGACATAGGACTTAGTAACGGTGACAGGCAACCACTCAAAATTAACCGGAAACAGGCGAAAGAAAACCAGTGAAAAATGATCAAAGTGGAGACGACAAGACGTAACATGATGAATAATAATAGTTAGGTATACTGAGGCGTATGATTGGGCGTATGCAACAACAAGTTTATAAAGCTTTATTGGAGTCTCGGTTTACCCTGCCATAAATAAAAGCTATGCTGACATTATTAATTTATAGGTACAGTTTAATACAAAGACAACAGTATGCGCTACGCACTATATGAACTGCCATTCCAATCAATTAACATTTTTATTCAAAGAACGTCCTTACAAGGAGGATATTTTTGCAAACTGATGTCATGCATGACTGCAACTGTGAACACTGAGGCACTCAATCAATAGTCCCACGAGTTACGACGGACGCACTACGCGCACACAATATGAATAGCATTCAGAATGTCATATAAAAGGTCAGCACAAACGATGCTCTATACAAAACATGCAAATCGTGGAAGGTAATAAATTCCGTGTATTTAACGACAGTTGCGAAACGGCTAGGTCTCAGCAATAACATCTGAGAGACGTAACATTGCTTACTGGAGTTACTGGGAAACCATTAGCAGTTAGTAGTAACGTGTCGGACGGTTTATTATGTTATGCACAAAGATTCCAGAACTACAGTGAAACATGTGCACCGAGAGCTGGTAGGTAGGTACTGAGTCTTTGGTCTACTGGACCCGCTTGCATCGACTAAACCCGTGGGCCCAGTTTAAGTGGGTCCAGTTGACTAAAAACTCCTGTGTCGCATCGCTTATATATTTATGTTATTATTTTTTAACTACTATTGTAGGCATTGTAGGTATAGACTCTGGTTTTTCTAACATAACATAACAGACCGATGTGTTGCTTTGCTGGGGAGCTTGTTCCGCCACTTCTTGCCAGCTAAAACACTAGGAAGTGTCTAAGGGTGGGCGTTTTGGGGGACGGTCTCTTGTAAATTTTTGACGTCCGAAAAGTACCTAGGTACTGATGGTCAGCCTAATTTGAATAAATGACTTTTGATTTTAATTTTTACATTGAGCGAGTTCCCTTCTAACAAAGACCTCTACTTTCTAACAACACGTGCAGTAAAGCTACGCCAGTAAGATTAACAACAACGTGCATTATCATTCTTCATTCACACTTATTTGAAGTTAGGAAAGTGTGAGCGACGTACAGCGCCATCTGTTTTACGGTCCACCAACTACCGATAAATAATAAATTACATAGGCCATACCCAATTACCCATACTATAAGACTTAAGAACCGTCCTCAGCGAAGTGCGAGTGCTATCGACAAGTGACTACGACACTGCTTATTCCCTGTGTACCGAGCGTGAAGGTTGTTTGGTATGTGTGTCAAGCAAGTATCAGCTGCGACTGGCTGCGAGTAACGACGGGTAACGCCTCTACCAGTAACGCGATATTACCCGCCTGGGTGAGTCGCAACACCAGCTGTGCTGATAATAGTGTTTACAGACTAACTCTGTCCTCGCATAAGAGTTGCAGAAGGTTAAGAACTTAAAATAATAGCAGCCTGATTTAAATAAAACTACTATTCATAAGGAATTATTCAATTGATTGAGTCTGCCTATCGCACTTCGCTGCTGGACAAAGGCGTCTCCCAAACTCTCAAGTGGTGGCTGAGCACACGGTGTCCTGTCATCCGTATCCAGGCTCCTCCCAGACGTCAGAGTTGTTTTGCCGGTCTTCTTCTTGATTACCTTGAAACAAACTCTTCAGTCGTTACATGACAGACCTCACTTGTGCTGAATCAGGAGAGTTGTTATGTTCTACATTATGACACTTAAACTTTAGTCCTATCTCCAACCTGGCTCTGACCGTTTTGCACCTTCTTACAAGGTATCGGCGCCTCCAGCGCGTGTCGTGCGCGCCGGATGTGCGGCGCGCGTCACGCCCCGCCCACCAGCGCATGCAGCGCTCTCCTCACCACTGTCTGCAGTGTCTGTGCCATTACAAGCACCTCTTTGACAAGCACGCAAACCGCAACAAGCTGCAAGCGTCGACCCTTCTTCTATCGGGTGCGCGTGAGCTGCACTGCTACCATGGCTGCTACACACTACTGAAGTACTGACAGTATGCAAAATAATGCAAATAGCAGACGCTGCAGCAAAGCCAGCATTTAGAAGATGGAGCCAAGCGGTCTACGCAGGTTGCACCGTATGCTGCAGTGTGCATTCGTGGAAACTCATTGAATGCTTACCATCGTCAAGGTCGCCTGATAATATGGACTTTCCGCAGTCACAGTTCCGCAGTTTTTTATTTTATTTTTATTATAAATAGCTCTTGACTTCAATCTTGCCCTAAGGGCAGAGATGATGTCGACGATGGAACGAGCTTATCCAGTAGAAGCCTGTTTACTCGCGACTTAAACAGATTAGGGTTATATGAACTCGGAAAAACCGACGCAGGCAGGGAATTCCACTCCTTGGCTGTGCGCATAGGACCAAGCAATAAAGCGCTTCGTTCGAATGTGTGGAATGTCGACTAGGTATCGGTGATACCCTGCAGTACGTCTAGTCTCCCGATGGAAGAAGGGAGATGGTGGGATCAGCTCGTGGAGCTCTTGCGTACACTCTCCGAAGTACAGTCTGTAGAAGACCGAGACATGCGACTTTGCGACGGTGGGCCAGGCTATGTAGCTTGTTAACCAGTTTTTCGTCACCAATTAGCCTCCTGGCTCTGCGCTCTACAGAGTCAAGTGTGGCAAGCTGGTAATTGGCTGAGCCATCCCAAAGGTGACAGCAATACTCCATCTTTACTTGAAGACTACACCTTTGCTATCTTTACTTGAAGTGCCCACCACCTCGCTTCAGATATGCCGTCGCGTCGTTTCGCGGAATAATAAAAGATTAGACAAGTTTTGATTTGAAGTGTATTCATAAACATGTACCGATTTATGTCTATTGTCTAGAGGTGACCGTGTTTAGATCGTAAGTCAATACGTTACGATGTTATTGTAATTATCATCAACATGACATGATTAAGGAAATAATTGTTTGACAAACGGATGTATTTGTGGTCTTCTTCTTATCGTGTGGGCAGTAAGGTCTAACGACCCCACACACCCTAGTAGTGTCAGAGACTTTAGTTTCTAAACCGCCTCAAGGGCGGCCGCCGTCCGGCGGCCGGCACCACTACCGGCTTATGCGTGCCTTCCGAAGCACGGAGTAGTCACCTTTTTATCAAACAAACAGGTTATTCAAGCCTGCAATGTCCTAGCCAAACTGGAAACAACTTTACAAAGTATGCTTCCCGTGGGAATCGAACCCACAGGCAGTCTTGATTATGTACCAATATGACTTCCACTCATAATATTCCTATAAAGTGGAAGGTAGGTACATTAAAAATATGTTTTTAAAAGCGCTGAATTATATTTAGTTGCCTATGAATAAAAACACAATTTGTTCTTTAAATTGGGTTTAATTTAATGAGATAAGTGTCCTCGCGAATGTTCTGAAAAAACTCAATGTCATAATGTTGCCCGAGGAAGCGGAACGAGTAGGTACGACTGTGTGACACGCGGCAGGCGGGCACTGGACACTCATCTAGAATCTAGACTCGCGACCAGCTACCGTGCGGCTGATATATACAGTGCACGATCTGCTCATCTCTAGAGACGTTCTTTCGCTCAATGTGCCGATTGATAGACGAATAATTTTAACTTGGTAAATTGGGTCAGTTAAGAGGAAACGCGAGTGGTCTTTTCTCCATACAAACGCTCTCGCCTGTTTTCTTTTTGGTTAATGACCCTAGAGCAATGGTTTTTTTACAGAATAATAAATATTAACTATTTCTATGCCCCTATGTTTTCCTTTTTGGTGATAAATTATTTTTATAAGCACTAGAACCCTCAAAAAATGCTCAAAATTGCTTGTTTAGATCGCTGTTAACAGAGTCCTAGTGTACAAATTTGACAACTATTAACGAAAAAAGAAAAACATAGCGGCGTAGTACATAACCTCCTTATTCATTGTCTAAAATATCTTTTAAATTGATTCAATATTGGAGGAGGAAATAGGCGAGAGCCAAACCTCGAATTCTAACTTTTTTCTACAGTTGTCCTTATCGCACGAATTTGAGGGCAGGAGGACGGAGAGAGACAGCGATAGTAGAAAGAGACAGCACTCGCATTTCCTCTTAAGAGGAAATGCGAGTGCTGTCTCTGCGATAAGGACAACTGTAGAAAAAAGTTAGAATTCGAGGTTTGGCTCTCGCCTATTTCCTCCTCCAATATTGAACCAATTTAAAAGATATTTTAGACAATGAATAAGGAGGTTATATACTACGCCGCTATGTTTTTCTTTTTTCGTTAATAGTTGTCAAATTTGTACACTAGGACTCTGTTAACAGCGATCTAAACAAGCAATTTTGAGCATTTTTTGAGGGTTCTAGTGCTTATAAAAATAATTTATCACCAAAAAGGAAAACATAGGGGCATAGAAATAGTTAATATTTATTATTCTGTAAAAAACCATTGATCTAGGGTCATTAACCAAAAAGAAAACAGGCGAGAGCGTTTGTATGGAGAAAAGACCACTCACGTTTCCTCTTAAGAATAAGATACGCCGAAACAAACCCAAAAGATAATGCTATTATGGTGTAGTACATATCTCCAACATTCTACCCAATTGTACTTGTCTTATTGATTGGATGGTGCACTTATATTATCAACTCATAACAGATCATGATAATTTATGAAATTGTATTAGGGACATGACTATGCAATGGCACACCACTTTAGATTTATTACGTCGATGCAATCAACAATAATTTAATAATCAATCATTGGATGGGTGTTCAATGGCCAAGGGCTCTAATTTAGCTATTATTATAAGCGCACGCATCGTACATGATATACCTAATTATGTATTGTAGGTGCTTTATTCAAATAAACACGTTAAGCGCGTGGCATCATGAAATTGTGCTGCTGTTAAATAATGATAAACTTCTGCTATGAAGGTATGTCGGTAAATAGCCAGGTAGCGTGTACACACGGCTACACATCAAGCTATACAAAACCAGTTAATCTTGGCCTCACTTTACTAGATCTTTTCGCACAATGAACGATCAGATTATACTGGTTTTGTATAGCTTGATGTGTAGCCGTGTGTACCTTTATGATGGCTGGCCAGACCGAATTTGCTTTTAAATACCTGGTCACAGCTAAAGCAGTAGAGTTGACCAACAGAGTTGTAAGTATAGGTGTAACAGTAGGAGGGCAAAAACGTAAAGAGAGACCTCTCTCTTTACGTACGGTATTTGACGCTTTTCGTTCAGTGTTTCGATTCGCTGTTTTTCGAAAGATTTTGTATTTTTGTAGATAGTAGAGCGCCAAGACGACCTATGCAGAGCGAGCCTCTCCCAACCAGTTGGATCATTATAGCGGAGATGTTGACCGCCATGATTTCGTTTGCCCACTGTCATCTCCGAGTAGAAGACCACTTTGGGCAAACGGTAATGCTTCATGCGAAGGACGTGCCCACACCATCTGAGTTGGCGTTGCATCAGTAGTGCTTCTATGCCAAACATATCGGAACGTCGCAGAACCCCTCAGTATTAAGGAACAAGGTCCTGCCACTTAATGCCTAGGATGGATCTCAGACACCCTAAGTGAAATGTGTCTAGTTTTCTAATGTCTGGTTTATATAAACACCACAGCCAGGTACGTAGTTCGGAGAGTCATCAGTAGTCTGTTATTATAATAACAATGTAATGTTAATAGCGATGATTGTCGCCGCGCCTGGCTGATTCGCTGACTGCGAGCTAATCAGCGGCGACACGACACCCTGTCACGACTCCGTGCCAGTCCAGCGCCATTCCGACTGGCAATCAGCACTTGACAAACATTAGACACTACAATGCTTTACTTGTGTAATGTATGAAACATGAGATACATTGCTCGCACAGTGTAGTCCTCACTAAGGTTCTTGGATGCACACCACTCTTAATTAATCTACTCAAAAGTAATAATCGAAGAGGATGTTGCTAAGTATTCACTATGTAAGTATGCCTTCCTGTTGTCTGAAGTGTGTAGGTACACTAAAAGTGAATTGTCATTAAATTGTAGGTAAATCCTGGCTTATCCTATAGCGGAACAAGCTCGGATTTTATATAAGTTAGCAGCTTTTGTTTTGAAATAATTTTTGTTAGTTATACTGTTAGGTGACGTTATCGCTCAGCGATAAAGCCCTTTAAATAAAGAAAAAAAAACATCGCCCCCAATCCCCAACCCCAGCCCAGCCCTTATCCCAATTAGTTTGGGGTCGGCACAAAATGTCTTATTCTTCTATACTTCTCTATTCCTCATCAGACCCCTCTTTTTACCCGACTGCGCAAAGCAAAGAAGGGTTATGTGTTTATCAGTCTATGTATGTATGTATGTATGTTTGTTCCTATGTGGCACTGTAGAGGCCAAACGCCTTGGCCGATTTTGATGATCCGTACGTCAATCGATTCGTCTTGACCTCGCGAGTGTCACTAAAAACATTACAGTAAACAATACTCACTATAGTAACAACTAGTCGCCATATTGTCAAAATGAAAAAAAAAAAAATCGACGCACCACGTCAAGTGGGGTATCAAATACAAATACAAATACAAATACAAATACAAATACAAATCATTTATTTGCATAAAACAGGTAGTGAGGATGTTACAAACGTTTTTATGGTTCACTGTATTATAACCATACGAGGTGTGCAAATATAATTGTTAAGAATTTATGACAGAATCAAAAATCAGATTTTATTAAATTACTATGTCATTCAAAATATAAATAGTCTATTGATTGTTTAAATTGGATTCGAAATAGTAATGTTAAATAATAATTAATGTAAGTAAATGTCATGGAAATTAATAATGTCATAGTAATTTTAATATTCGTCACATTTAGTCAATTTACAAATAAATTCTATAATTAAAATACAATGTCGGTATCTTCTAAATATTCTTTTACATTATAATAACACTTTTTTATTAGGAAAGTGTGTAATTTCTTTTTAAATAAAGGGGTAGGCAACTTCCTAATGTCATCGGGCAGTTTGTTATAAATCAGTGATGCCATACAAATTATACTTTTATTGAGTAGTGCCGTTTCCCCATATGGTATTTCTACATCCAACTTTTTTTTGTCACGTAATTGTCTGTAATAGCTTTTAAAGGCAGTCTTATAATAGCTTGGATTCGATTTCACAAATATATTTAATTCGTATATGTACAGGGAAGGTAATGTAAGAATTTTTAAATCTTTAAAGTAAGGTTGACAACTTGTAGTATTATCTAGATGGCACATAGCTCTAATACATTTCTTCTGGGCTTTGAATACAAATTCCTTGTCTACCGAGTTGCCCCAAAATATTACTCCATATCTTAGTATCGGTGCTACAAGTCCGTGATATGCTGTTAAGACGGCTTCTTTGTTAACAATTTTTGAAAGTTTGTAGAGAGCGAATGAGGATTTGTTAATTCTTTTAGAGAGATTATTTAAATGTGTTTTCCATGAAAAATTATGATCTATATCAATTCCCAGGAATTTAGTGCTTGTTACAGACTGTACTATCTGTCCGTCATAATTAACATTAATACTTTTAGGTTGGATTCTTTGGTAAAAGTGCATTATTTTGGTTTTGTCCATATTTATTTTAAGATTATTTTTAATTAACCATTGAATTATTGTGTTAAGTGTTTTATTTATTTCATATTCATAATCATTTTGTTTGTCAAATTTTATAACTACTGTGCTATCGTCCGCAAACAGGACCATTGGTTGCTCGACGTGTCTAGGGAGATCATTAATGTATACTAGGAAGAATAGGGGACCCAGAACAGTACCTTGTGGGACTCCCAATTCAATAGTTCTGGTGTGGGATCTATATTTGATCTCCTTACGTGTCCTCTGGCATATTTGTGTAATTTCTGTTACTTGCTTTCTGTTAGAAATATATGAAGCAATTAGGTCGAGCGCTTTACCTCTTATCCCGTACAAGTATAATTTTCGAAGCAATACTTTGTGGTCAACACAGTCAAATGCTTTGCTCATGTCCATGAAGATAGCACATATTGGATTTTTTTTGTCCATATCAGTCAGAACGGTTTTGATTAAGTCATAAATAGCAACGTTAATAGATTTACCCTTGCGAAATCCTTTTTGTTCACTTACCAAAATATTAAATTTTTCTAAAAAGTTGTAAAGTCGACTATTTATGATTTTTTCAAATAATTTTGAGAAGATGGGGATCAAAGCTATCGGTCTATAATTTCCCATATTTTGTTTATCATCTTTCTTATGAAGTGGAATAACAACTGATGTTTTAAGTTTGTCTGGGTATATTCCATTGGAAATGCATAGATTTATAATGTAGCTTAGATGGGCTGCAATCGACTCTGACACATGCTTTGTAGCTTTGGTGCAGATACCATCACAACCCACGCTTTGGGTATTTTTTAATTGCTTTATTTCTCTATCAACCTCCATTGGAGTTGTAGGGGCAAGGAAAATTGAATTTACGTTACTGCTAATGTTGTGATTCAAGGGTGCTTTATTACTTTTTAGATTAGATGTATTTACAGATTGTGCTACTTGGTCGATGAAATAGTCATTAAAAATATTAGCAATTGATGTAGGATCTTTAATTTTAGTCTTATCTTTTAATATTTCAGTAATGGGTTCTTTGGGAAAATTAAATTTAGATTTATTTATAATTGACCATGTGGCTTTTGATTTGTTTTGTGTAGTATTTATGTAATGATTATTTTGTGACTTCTGAGTTAGGTAAATGATTTTTTTAAACTTAGCAGCGTACTGTTTAAAAATATGTTTGTTTGTTTTTGTTGGTTGGGCTCTATACTGCCATAATAATTTTCTTTTTATTTTACTACATGTTTTAATACCTTTTGATATCCATTTAGATTTTTTATTCAAAGATTTAGTTATAACTTTGTAAGGAAAACACAAATTATAGAAACATAGAAATAATTCTAGAAATCGATTATAAGCTTCATTTGGGTCATTTGTCAGATAAATGTCAGCAAAGGTCAAATTGTTAATGCAGTTTTTAAATTTTATGAGGTTTTCCTTACTACAATCACGTCTTCTAATACGCCAAGATTTTATCACACAAGTTTTTTTAACTGGAAAATGTAACAATTGCGCTGTATGATCTGATAATCCAAATTCAATTATTTCACTTTTGCATCTGAAAGCATTGTGAGCAAAATTGTCGATGCAAGTGTTACTGATAAGTCTAGTTGGATTTTTTATTTCTAGTTTCAAGTTATGGCTTTGAAGTACATTTTCGAAGTCTAGAGTTTGCCGATTCTTTTTCAATATATTTATATTAAAGTCTCCGCACAAAACAATTTTCTTATTAGTATTATCACAAATTTGACGTAACAATTTTTCCAAAACATTATAAAATGTAGTGATACATGAGTTTGGTACTCTATAAATACAGACAATTATCAGACTATGTTCCGTTAGTTCTATAGCACTATATTCTATGATACCTGTTATCGAATGTTTATTATTTAATACTGTATATTGGTGTCCAATCCTAGTTAATATACAGGCACCTCCTCTATTTACATCTCTTGAGAAACTAGCTGCTAGGCGAAAGTTGGGTAAATTAATGGCAGCCTCCTGTCCTAGTGTCATAAAGTGTTCAGTAATGCATATTACGTCAATGGGTATATTTTTCAGTTCCAGTTCCTCTAAATGAACCGCAAAAATGTCAGATTTATTTATAAGGCCTGCAATATTTTGGTGAAGAATGCGAATATTATTATAAAAGAAAAAACTGCGAGCTTTGTTCATTCTTGTTACTGGTTACGTAAGGGAATAACTCCAAGTCAATTTTAATCCTATTCATTATATTTTTAAATATGAATTGTATTCCAGCGTTATTTAATTTACCTGATTTATTAGAGAACAAGTCAAATTCAAATGTGAGGTCATAATTGGTATCGAAATAGTATGCGTATTTATGATATTGGAGGTCCATATAAAGTAAATTATTAAACATCTCAACATTATAGTTATAAATAGGCGCTCCTCGTACATAGGTAGGAGTGCATATTATTATATTTGTGTTTGTTATCTGTACCAAGCTTTCGTTAATGTCTTTTACTAAATCAATTAAATTAGTGTTATATTTTATGTCAGTGTCTCCCAGGAAAATGATACAGTAATCATACATAGTAAACTCTTTCAATTTTGATTTTATATCAGCTAACAGTTGTTTTATTTTAGAGTTTGGTAATGAATAACTACAGAATGCAAATTCCTTGGAAAAATTTTCTTCAATAGCTTGTAGTACACCTCTTTGTGTGCTATTACTTAATACACACAGTTTTCTATGTTTGGCTCCATTGTGAAGGCTTTTTCTTGTTGTTTTTTCCTCTGGTGTAGAATTTTTCATCGGCGACGTTAATTTTGTATCATTATGTGACAAGTCTAGTTTTGGCTTCTGATTTTTAGTAGTCGGTGTATTATTATTGGTTTGCTGCGCCTTATTTAATTTAATCTTCACCTGTGTGTCCGCATTATCTCCAGTTGGTGATTTTTGGTATTTATGCACGGTGTGTCCTGAGTTATCCATTAGCGGTGTGCATGTTATTTCCTCAACAGTTACTTGATTGCATTTTTCTGGTGTAGTGTACTGTAAGCGTGCATTTTCTCTGTTGCTGTCGTGTATCTTGTTTCTTTTATTTTTCCTGCTCGAGGTTTTCGGGGAATTATCGGTGAAGTCAAGTTTTTTGTAAACATTTATAAGTTTTTGACATTTTACTAACTCACATTTCAGGTTTCTATTTTCTTCGTTTAATGTATCAATTTCGTTATTTGCTGACTGTAGTTCGCCTGTTAGTTGATTTATTTGTGCTTGGAGCACATCACAACATGAATGATTTACATCCAGAGATGTGCTTGGAAGACTAGTCATTGTTGAGTCAAGTATGTGAGAATTTGATAAGTCAGTCAATGATCTCGATTGATATAGATTGTGAGGGATCCTTTTTCTATGCGTTATGTTATTGCAAGAATCCATTTCAGAAATATATTTTTTTCCAATAAAATTCAAAAAATATTTTAAACTCCCAATTTGGTAGAATTTCTTCAGGATGGTAACACTTTGTTCACGATGTTTAAAATCATGAACTCTGGCGACTTGGTGTAACTGGAACGCGACCACCGTTTGACCAATGGCGGTTGGGTACGGTGCAATGTTATTGTTTTTTGAAGTTTAACGTTAATAGCAAATTTTCAACTTAGTATATAAGCACTTTTTCCACTTTTATTAATTTTTACTTGTACCAAATCCAGTTTAGATGAAATTGTTTCGCTATTTGTCTATTTGCGTCACTTTTTGTTCTTTTCTTCTTGTGTTTTGTAAACAAATACTAGGTCGTCACTATCGTATCGTATCGGTCGTATCGTTGAATAGGTATTTGAAAATGAATATTAGGTTTCCTTTATCATATTTCATTTTATAAAACCGTTTAGGATATATAACGATTTAAATTATTAGAACAAACAATATCGCATTCCTTACCACTTTATAACCGGATTTTTTTACGTGTACGGAATGAATATAAAATCTAATCGAAATCTACCGTCTTATAATAGTAATAACGAAGTTAATGAAAACTGACTAAAAAGTGTTAAATAAAAAAATATATTATAAAAACAAAAAACCCAACTGCGTAAAAACAAAACTAAAAAGAATAAAATAAGCATCAGAATTTAAAAGCAGAATAGAAGGATCAACAGTCGGGACCCATTTAAATTTTACGGGGAGCTCCTTGATAAGTCACAAAAATGAATGGGTCCCGACTGTTGATCCTTCTATTCTGCTTTTAAATTCTGATGCTTATTTTATTCTTTTTAGTTTTGTTTTTACGCAGTTGGGTTTTTTGTTTTTATAATATATTTTTCTCCTAGCCATATCATTCTTTACAACACAGCCCATCCATCGTTTCTTTGGACTCCCTCTACTCTCATACCCCTCTCCTCTTCCTCTCTCTCTGTTATTGTAGGTAAATCTATCATAGATTACCAGAGTTAGCAGTGAAATAAATACATATTATAGTTTGAGCAACTGCACAGCAGCACAGGCACACTGTAACTTCTGCCTGGCCACTTCTGTCGCGTTGAAGTAATTTCATAAATTGATATAATTTAAATTACGTTCTTTGTTACAGTATGTCGTTGTGGCAGTGGTGCTCTCAATCTCAATGCCAACAGATGACAACAATTGCGATAACAATCGAAACATTTCATTGAGTGTTAATTACCGCGCGACGGAAGCAGGTCGCGGCATTGAGGACGATGACGCCGCCGCGAGTGGCTGCTAGTTGCGCCTTCAGTGGTGGGTGGACGTCAGCTCAGCCATGCGGGACACGTCGCTGTTACACCGAGTATGGTCGTGTGGACTGATGAGGTTTATGCGTATGGAAATACATTATAAGCATTGATACCTACCAAGGCCTGATATGCATGGTTCGATGTTGAGATATGACTTGACTATTTTAGGATTAGGGTTCCGTGAAAGAAAGAAGAAAATTATAAACCACTGAATTTGGGGGGTGGTGCAGAAGGGTCAAAGTCAAAGGGCAGCTTTACCCCGCGGCCCCGTACCCCTGGCCTGCCGGTGATGCGATTATGTCTAACTCATCTACGAGTTTCTTTACCGCTATTGCTATATTTATTTAATAAGGCGCTTAGGTTTTTATAAAGTCCCGGCTTCCCCTGGCCTGGACAAAGGGAAATTGTGACTGTTGAGTCACAAATAAGGAAAAACAATCAAACGAAAATTAGCTACTTTTCTGTGTTGCCAGTCAATGGCTACTCGCGTCTCAATGGCTTTGGTCTTATAATATCTGTGCTTTGGTACAAACTGAGTCACTGCACTGTGCACCACCTGGACCTCACCTCACGCAGGTACTTTTGTTTACTAAAGGTCATCGAGTGATAATATCGTTCACATTATGTGACTGTTCGCTGCTGGGAGTTTCCACTAAAATCTAGACTTTTACAATGATGGGTACTATGGGTAGCTTATTCTATCGTGTGTAAGAAACGCTGATACGCCAGGGAGAGACGTAACATGGTACCGATTTACCAAACAACTTATTGACACCAGCATGCAGCATAGCCACGACGCCATAGTTGCAAGAAGACGTTATAACTTATAATAAAAGGCAACGCGATGCGACACATCCATCACCCTCAACCCAATCTTTATTGACAAAACTGAAGAGTTCGGTACGTGTTTGAAACATTGTCAGATCAGATTGAGTGGTGAAACAAAAACACCACACATGTAATATCATCAGCATTCAGTATCGGGCACAATAACTGTTTAAATTTCACTGATACCTACTTGTTGGATGAACTGCGCCATAACATTAAGAAAATAACAAATGGACAATTGGACATACAACATGGAAAACGGGACTGGTGGACGGTGGCTCATTTTAGGGGCGGAGTTACGAACATTAGAAAATGGGGCTATTTCATTTATGTCGACGACGGCGCGTTGTGTTCCATGCACGTCTCAAAGAGTTGCAGGTTACTAGGACCAGTGCCTGCCACGGTTGCGGAAATTGTTCGAAAGAGTTACTGCCTCCGCCCGCCCTGGAGCGCAAAGGGAATAAGACCGAACACGGGTGGGTTTTCAGTACCTAACAGTCTGACACTCTCTTCTGTTCCACTCAGAGCGGGAGGAGTCATGTGATGATTTCCCATCGTTAAAAAAAAACCTGCCTGTCTTAAATAAAATATTTTGTTATTTATCATTGTTGTCGCACCTGCACCTTTAGCCGCCACACACAAAACTTTTTTTCTACGTTGACTGTAAAGGAATAGAAAAATAAATCAAACAAACTTTCGTTCAAGCTTTCGTTTATCATGTGCAAATGTTGCCTGAACGTTTGGTTAGGCAGTTAGTTAAACCGGTATTTTTAATTTTATAACTCTACAGTTTACAAAAGCAAAGTCAACAGTGTATAATTTGATAAAAGCTTATAAACGCTTGGCCATAAAATAATTATGTAGATTGTACAATGGGATGTGGTTCAGAGAATGCGTTGCGTGGTATTCACATTGCACAATGGCTCACGATTGCCAAACTAACAAGATGGTAAAATGAACCTCCGCCACAGTCCGCAGTGCAATACCAATCAGTAAGTAGGTATATATCTTCAGCCGAATCATTGGCGTGTGTTGGTTTTGTAATAAATACCTACCTACTTTACTTATTCCTATGTGAAATTGACTGGCCTGTTGGTCTAGTGGTTAGTGGTACTAACTGCTATGCCGGAGGTCGTGGGTTCGATTCCCACCCAGGAGTCCAGGACAAATGTTTGTGTGATGAGCACGATCATTTGTTCTGTGTCTGGGTGTAATTTATCTATAATATATGTATGTATTTAGAAATATATAAGTATGTTTATCAGTTGTCTAGTACCCATAACACAAGCTCTGCTTAGCTTGGGACTAGATGGAGTTGTGTGATAGTTGTGGAATATTATTATTATTATTATATTATTATTAAATTATGTTACTCAATACTGGCGAACAAAAGAACTAACTACAACTTATTTCGAAAAAAAAAAATACTGAATACCCAGTGGTGTTGTTTTGGATCAAACCTCACTATTTCCAATCCACTGCAGTTCTTGAAAGCCAGTGTCAATGACCAGTGCCAGTGGTGGCCACCAGAAAAGCCCTGAGAACCCCGACGAAGTCCCAGAGAAAAAAATGACCTGTTTTGGATCCCGTAACGAAAAGAATAGCGGAGGAGTAATTACAACTGGGATAAGCCCAGTTGCATAGCACCACGGATAAAATATTATCATTATTACTTAATATTTATTGGGTTGTTTTAGTTTTTTATAGACCTATGAACAACATCCATGGTCGAGGGTCGAGGTAGCTTGATGAGGAACAGTAGGTACCTAAGTAAGGCGGGACGGTTGGTGCAGAGGCTGAGCGATTGAACCGAGGTGCTTGCACTGCGTGTCGCGGATTCGATCCCCTATTTGTATGACCGTTCGGTTTTCTGATTAATTCGTTGCGGGATCCAAGACAGATAAATCGCTTCTCTGGGACTTCGTCGAGCTTCATTGTCTCGGCGCTTTTCTTGTTGTCGCCACTGTTGATTCTGGCTAACAGGAGTTACAGTGGTTTGGGAATAGTGTGGCGGGCTTGTCCCAAATAAAAAAATAAAAAATACCGTTCGGGGTCTGGGTATTTGTGTAATAATAATAATAATATTGTTTGTAAGTTATATGTTTGTAAACCCACGATACAGGAGAAATTCCTAGTGTGGGCAGTGGGAAAAATTAAAAATATATATATTATTGACGTAGAAACGGTGAGAAGCGATAGCGAATAAAGCGATTATATTAAAGCAGCATATTAGCGAAGAAAAACGACTTATGAAGGAACTTGGGGTCGACGACCACATGTAGGGTTATGACATAGATAACAGAAACAACGTTGTTTCTGTTATCTATGGATGATGATTACTTAACATATCAGTTTACTAGAAAACACGACAAAACAAAAATGACACTGTCGAGCACAACTAAAAATATTGTAGTTCTTTACATGGTAGAGCGAAATAATTGAACGCACCCCAGGCAGTCATCTGTTTTTGAACTGTCAATGTCAAAATAAAAGTTCTGTCATCGGCTTGTCAAAACAGAAAATTTTCAAGAATTATTTTGGAGCAAGTTTTAGTTTTATTTACGTAAAAAATGCGTTTGTTAACATTTAGTTTTCTGAAAACCTGTAAATACAAGAAGGTATGCATCGGGCTTCCTCGCAGGTTTAGCAGCGTCATGGAGCCAGAGAGCGATAGGATAGGGCTCCGTACGTCTTTTTTAAATTATAACCCTTAATTTCTATTTACCTGTATTAAACAACAAACCCAAGTTGATTCTTGCAAAATTCCCTCGTTAATGATGCCTCGTATAAAAATCCAACTTTCTAGCTCAAAAAGGTTTGGGCTACGCGACTATAAATCTATGGGGGCATGGTCATTGCCTTGCCAAAAAGTAAAAGATAAGATAACATTAATTTCTTATGAATATTGATCTAAAATATTGAACTGCAAATCTCCAACTTCCGTACCAAACTGAAATCTCACAGCAGGTATACTTAAGAGCGTATGCTACCTCAGATTAGCAACCCTATTTGTGGTGGTTCAAACTTCGCTTGAAATACTGTTAGAATTAAGTTGTAATCAGCTTGCACTACAAAGCGGTTGTTACGTCTTTCGCTGCGGCCGAATAGTGCGAAATTAGTGGTATTTTGCGATTTACAAAAAAACTATTGATTGGACTAAAAAAGTAAGACACTATGACTTTAGTATGTTGCTTGTAGAATTATTTGGCAAAAAAATCAGAACAATGACATGTATTTTAGTATGGTTTTTACTCGTTATAAGAAATTTTTAGAGGTATCTTCGCGATTTTTTTCTATCGAGCAAAGTTAGTTGTATTATGTTTTCACAACACTATGGCACTAGCATATATCCTGAAAAATATCATATATTTTTCTGATGTTGATTACTGCAGTGAATCATATACTTTTATGCATTATAAAACTCGCGTTTGAGGTACCATAAGCTCTTAATATTTAGTGTGACTTCAATATATCAAATCAGATGTTATGGTACCACAGGAGATGCCAGTATGGTGGAGATCAGCCCTTCATGGAAGGAGGAGGACTCGCCGCAGTTGCGCAGCGCCGTGGTGCGGGACATGCAGGTGTACCCCAACTTCATCTCGGAGCATGAGGAGAACTCACTGCTGCTGGAACTGGAGCCCGTGCTGCGCCGCATGAGATACGAGTTCGACCACTGGGATAATGTTAGTAAACAGAGTATAACTTATTAACTTTATTATAAAAACATACAATTTACATCATTTTCTGCAGTGTGACGAGATGTATGCTCAATTGGCATATCCTGGGCTGTTCTCTGTTCTTAATAGCCTTTTATTCCTAAACATAGGGTTACAATATGTCCCTAAGTTCGGTGTGCCTTTTGGCATAGGCCTCCTCCAGTTCCTTCCAGTGGATCCTGTCCCTTGCTACTCTCAACCAGAATGGTCCCGCTGTCTGTTTCAAGTCATCTTCCCATCTCCTGACTTGACGTTCTTCTTACTGTCTAATATTTATGCACAGTGTGAATTATTCTCTTTCAAACTGGTCTCATTTATAAAAAAAAACCCTTTAAAACACAACATAACCACATGGTTGTACGTAATCCCGAAAGGGTTGGGCAGGTGTTACCTCAGGATACACGTACATTTCACCAGTTACATTTAAGTACCATGTAATAATGTCATTAACCAGACACAAATCCTGGCTCCATGGTTTTCCTGAGAAATTCCTGACAGAAAAAGTCAATATAATTTTTTCCAACCTAGACAATTTACAAATTGAACCCAGTACCTCATGCTCACTTCACACAGCAATCGTACTTGGTATCATTACACCAACAAGGCAGTCAAACAAAAAATCCATAGTTTCCATTATTTGGTTGTGGTGAGACCAAACTCATTCTCATTTAGTCTCTGATACAACTTACTTTGTTTAGTTTGGGGGCCACCATTTAACTAAATTGTTAAATAGTTACAGATTTAATAATTATGGTTTAGTTTTAAAGGTTATCTCTAATTTATTGATTCATGCATGTATTTACAAAAAAACCCGTATCACTGAATTGCGCTCGCAGGCAATCCAAGGGTTCCGCGAGACGGAGCGCGTGCACTGGTCCGCCGAGAACGCGGCGGTGCTGGCTCGTGTGCGCGCGCTCGCGCTGGGCACGCGCGCGCACGACGCGCTGCCGCACGTGCACGTGCTGGACCTGGCCGCCGCCGGACACATCAAGCCGCACGTGGACGCCGTCAGGGTAAGTAACAGCACTGCCATCATCACGCCCTGCGACGTGAGGCTAATCCTTTTGCCAATATTTTTTTCTAGCGTGTCTATGGTAAGTTTTGTCAAATTACATGAACTCATTGTGCTGCTTGTTAAACCCGGAGACATCGCATTTTTTTTAAAATCCTTTAACCATTTCAAAGACATTTTTAACAGTCCTGCAAGTGGGCCATTGTCTCGTTGGGTATATATTTCGGGTTATGCTAGAAGAATAACTAAGTATTACCCAAGCCACCTGCCAAGCTAGCTATATTGTGCTAACGTGTTCAGTTCTGCGGCGACGTGATCGCAGGGCTGTGCCTGGTGTCGAGCGCGGTGATGCAGCTCGCGCACCAAGCTAGCTATAGATGTGCTAACGTGTTCAGTTCTGCGGCGACGTGATCGCAGGGCTGTGCCTGGTGTCGAGCGCGGTGATGCAGCTCGCGCACGTCTCGCACCAGCACATGCAGCTCCACGCGCTGCTGCAGCGACGCGCGCTATACATCATGAAGTTAGTACTACACTTTACATTGTTATACTGACATTGAGGTAATAAGCTTTCGAAATCTCCTCATTATTCAAATTAGGCTGACAATCAGCACTTTTATGACGGCAAAATTAGTTTATACTACACCTGCTTGGAAAGTACCTTGATATTTTATCAAATTTACGGTAGAAAGTACGTCATTGCATATCGAACAAATATGCGGGGAGAAAACGCATCTGAGCGGGAGAGAATGGATTTTCATACACTTTTCTCTCCCGCTCAGATTCACTAACTGCAACAATTTCAATATTTTCCTCGTAGGTGTAGTTTAAAGCACTATGTATCACTCGAGAGAAAGTGTGATTTTTTTTTACTTTTTTTTTTTTACCCTCCAAGCAGGTGTAGTATACTGCCGTCGTAAGAAAAAGGGGCACAACTAACATTTTGAACAAAATTGAGTTATATACATATTTGGAATCAGAAAAAAAAGGCGCATCTGCTCAATTTTTTGTAGAATTTTATCTTCAAGGAATTCGGAGATACAGTAGGCTTAAAAGGCACAAATTACAATAATATTCATGTTCTATAGAATGAAAAGGCACATTTATTGACCATTATATTGAAAAGGCACAACTACGTAGATGTGACTATTACTTCATACAGATTTTAACTAAAAACTACATTGAAAAGGCACACCTAACCATAAAGAACCAACATAACATAAAGAAAAGGCTCAAATGCCAAATGTGCCCTGTCTACTTAATTAATGCATGTCTGATTATCCATGCATGTCTCAATTAATTTACGTATAAAAGGCACAAATAACCAATTGTGCCTTTTCTTTAAATTATTTAGGATTAGGGGTTAGGAAAAAAGGCAGGGTTTGATTGAAACGCGCCAGTTGTGCCTGCGACGTCGAAGTGACTCTACGCTTATCTTTATGGCTATTGACGCTATTGAGTTCCTCAGGGGTTTGTTCTCTCCGCGACACTTTTCCTGCTGCACATCAATGACCTCCTTGTTCCTGGCATTGTTGGGTACGCAGATGACAGCACTGTCCTGGAGAGTTATACTTCCAGCGCAAAAGCCGGTGGTGATGAAGTACGTTCATTGAGAGAGGCCATGGTAGACCGAACGAATTCAGCCTTAAGTCTTGTCTCCAAGTGGGGTAACGAGAATCTGGTTAATTTCAACGCCACCAAAACGCAAGTGTGTCTATTCACCGCCAAAAGGAGTCCGTTCAATCTGGCCCCTACTTTCCGGAGTGCGCCTGTACAAGTTATTGACAGTCTCGAGCTTCTTGGCACGAAGTTGAGCGGGAATCTAAACTTCGGCGCCTACATTGAGTCGAAAGCTCAAACTGCGGCAAAAAAGCTGGGTATCCTAAATAAGGTTAAGCGGTACTTCAAGCCTGGACAGCTTTCAGTATTACATAAAGCTCAAGTCCAGTCTGGCATGGAGTATTGCTGTCACCTTTGGGATGGCTCAGCCAAATACCAACTTGCCACACTTGACTCTGTAGAGCGCAGAGCCAGGAGGCTAATTGGCGACGATAAGCTGTTTGCCAAGCTACATAGCCTGGCCCACCGCCGCAAAGTTGCATGTCTGTCGGTCTTCCACAGGCTGTACTTCGGAGAGTGTGCGCAGGAGCTTCCACCATCTCCCTTTTTCCATCGGGAGACTAGACGTACTGCAAGTTATCACCCGTATCTTGTCGATGTTCCACACATTCGAACAAAGCACTTTGCTAATTATTTTGTCATGCGCACAGCCAAACAGTGGAACGGGAGTTCCACTGTGCGACCTGTGTGTTCCACCTGCGTAGGTTTTCCCGAGTTCATATAACCCCAATCTATTGTCGCGAGTAAATAGGCTTCTTCTGGGTGAGCTCGTTCCATCGTCGACCTCATCTCTGCTCTTAGGGCAAGACAAATAATAAAATAAAAATAAATTACGGGTATAAGCTATTTCCTGTAAACGAACAATAAATAATTAGAATAAGCTCTAATAGAGTAGCTTAATAAAGGTTCTAAACCAAAATGTATGCTCCTATTACTTATTAAACTTTCTTCACATGATTATTTGTTTTTTTTTTTATAGAAAACATTAAGTTAATAATTTACATTAAAAAGGCGCAATTAGACAAAACGTGCCCTTTCTTTTAGACTCAATGACCAATTTGCTTGAAATATTAAAAAGAAAGGTCACATTTGGTTAACTATGCCTTTTCTTTGTAGTAAGTGGTATTTTACAATATTTATTTTTTTATGTTGAAAGGAATAAATTGAATTTATTTAATAATTACTTATATATAAAACCTAAAAAGTAAAAAATATAATAGTACTAACCTAAACGCATATATCATCAGTATTTTTTTTCTTTTAAGCAATTAGGTTTCCACATTATGAAGCAGAATATGGTAAAAACTTTAATCCCTATTATCTCAGTTTCACCAAAATGATAGATGTGCCCCTCTCTCGTACGACGGCAGTATAAAGCACTATGTATCACTCGAGAGAAAGTGCGATTCCCGATCTCGGGTGTTTTAAAGCCCTCGCCTACGGCTCTGGGCTTTAAACGACACCCTCGAAGGTAATCGGTCACTTTCTCCTCTCGGTGAACAATGTACTATAACATAACATTTATTTATAAGTCATCTAGTTAAGGCAGTCCCAAATAGTTTCTAAGGCCCCTCGCCCGCGGCGACTTTTTGTAGTGATGCGATATTGTCGCGCGTTCGCATCGCTTCAGTCGCGAATTCGCGATGCCGGATACGGTCGCTAGCTGTTTGCCCTCGCCAACAAAACTAACGCGCGACAGCATCGCTACAAAAGACGCCGTGGGCGAGAGCCCTAAATCGCTCGCCCTTCGTCACTTTGTGTTCGTAGACGATAAAGTGACAACTCGTACTGTGAGAGGTAGGCAGTCAGCACGAATGCTCCATGTTGCAGAGGCGTGGCGCGCTACTCGTTCACGCACGCGGTGCTGGGCGGCGCGCGCAGCGTGTGGCGCGGCGACATGCTGCCGCGGGAGCGACGTGTCGCACTCATCTGTCGCACCAGACCCACACCCACTGACGCACCGGACAACGACCTGCCCTCCGACTGACACTCCTACACGACACGACATCTTAGATAGCAGTGCGGTCAGATCTCGGCGATAAAATGACTTGGCATTTTGACTTGAAAGTGTCGAAACGCTCTCTCTACTGAATGTATCAGATAGATCATAGTAATATGCCCCCGGCGGCCGTAAATTAGACGGCACTGCTTTCTTCCGAAACCACACGACAACCGGCAACCGTCTGCGCGGTATTATCGTCGTAAGTTAGCACTCCTTGTAATATCGACTTCGTTCTCTCAATGAGAATGCTGCGACATACATTTGTCGTATTTTCAGAGTTTCGAGCATTACCGCGCGACCCGAACCTGACCTATTGTGATATTATAAGTTGACTATAAAGTATTTATCCACGATTATTTAGTTTTGCAATGTTGTTATAATAAAGTATTATTGTTGAAAACTTGCTGGTTTTACTCG
Source organism: Diarsia mendica (assembly GCA_949316265.1). Lineage (NCBI taxonomy): Eukaryota > Metazoa > Arthropoda > Insecta > Lepidoptera > Noctuidae > Diarsia > Diarsia mendica. The sequence goes on from OX438903.1 coordinate 23,485,348, forward strand.
ACCATCATGTACTCATCTGAGCAATTTTTATTACAACCGAATCTAAAAAAAATTAACTGTTCCCAACACAATTTGATTCGCAGAGTTGAGACTCGCAGATGGTAACATGCATGCATGCTGATCATAAAATAAAAGTAAGGATTATAATTTCATTTCAATTAAAAGAGTCTACTTCGGTACACACGGCTACACATCAAGCTATACAAAACCAGTATAATCTGATCGTTCATTGTGCGAAAAGATCTAGTAAAGTGAGGCCAAGATTAACTGGTTTTGTATAGCTTGATGTGTAGCCGTGTGTACATCTCTAATCATTATCTAGTTCGAAGAACTTCAAGTTCTGTTGGTTTTCGATTGTTTAGTCTAGTTTCCTATACACAACGTTGACACGTTGCTCTCACAAATAGTTCTCTATTTTGGGATTTTAGTCAAGTTATTAAATAAAAACAATAATTTGAATAAACATTATATTTCCAATAATTAAATGAAAAAGAAAAGAAAATCCATGCAGACAAACTCGTTTGCCTTTCCCATGGGGGTAAGCAGGAACTACAGAACGCCACCTGCTACGATACTTACATACTCCTTTTGCCTCGTCCACATTCATACATAATATATTATGGTCATACACGCACGCTGGTTACGAGTACTACGCACCTGTCCATTCTGAAGAGCATCACCAATAAGATCAGTGTATGCCCTAGCTAGGCCGTCCCCTCCCGGCGTTGCCTCTCTTATCTGCCTTGTAAATACTTTTGTATGTTACGTTTCATCATCTCTACTCGACCAAACCACCAAAGCATACTCTTTACAATTTTTGTCACTACATATAAAAAAAAAAAAACATATTATTAGATAAGTATAATATACTTCCTACTTACATTATAAAGTAATCTTATTATAATACGACTGTTCCGAGTATGAACAAGTTGGCTACAATGTATTTTTAATACAGTTGCTCAAAAAGTGGCGTATTGCAGGGACATATAGCGTTCGGGATGTGGGCTATTACGCACTCGTGCTTTTTCTTTACCATTTCCGAACTCGTGCGTTCTCTTTCCCAACTGTCAAAATAATGTCCATTAAAAAAAACCAACCACGCAGTTCTTACTAAAAAAAATCATAAGTTTTTATGATTCATGCAAATATTTCTAAAGAAGCTACTAATTTGTTTCAATATCAGATTTAATTATTTGATTCAATGAGTTAAAGGTTTCATTCCATTTCATCTCATTAAATTTCATATCAATAAAAAAAATCTACTGAAGACTTGGCTGTATGGGCATAGTTCCCTTTGCCTACCCAGAATGGGTGAAGAAACAAAAAAAAAATCTCTGCTTATACGGTTGGCACCATTTACCAAAAATGTTCTTTGCGAGTTTAATTACGGTTTTATTATTTTATTAAATTGCTTCATTTTTTCGCAACTGTATTAAAAATAGTTGTTCAGTACACGTGCGGAACCGTCATTGCAACTTGTTCCGACTGTCAACCCTCGCCGTCGGCTGTGCCTCGGCTCGGGTAGACATTTGTCGGAACTCTTTGCAATGACAGGCTTTCCGCACTTATAATGAAATATACTATTTCATACATTCATGTTTTTAAACATGAAACAGGCACTTTCATCAATGTGCCTAACCAAGTAGGTTACGTACATCAAAGTCTTTAACATTGGCTTACACAAGGGCTCGTATATAGCAATTAGCTAATTTCTATACAATTAATATAACTACGGGCAGCAGCCAACAGAACATTCTCGGTTATAGAGGGAGTTTATATAATTATCTTAACTAAGTCAATGCGAAATAGTAACATACACTATTATAATAAATGAACAATAATGATTATGTGTGTGTTCTGTATTAATATTTTGAGGGGTTTGGGTGGTAGCCGAACTTCAGAACTGTAAATATTTATAAAGATCCCGTGGGATAATTTCCGACAAATATGCGAGGGAAAGTGTAAGCAAAAGCTAGTGGTAAATAGAAGTAGTAATGGGTGTAAAAATAGTCTAAACGAAGCCGAAAGACACTAGTTCGCGCCGTCAATGCGATATTTATATTTGTTCTGGACCATACGACACCTGGCTAGCAAGGTGATGTTGGAGGTCACAGTTATAACATTTGCACAAGTTTCTTTTAATTAACGATAATTGTTAAATGTTAGTAATCATTTTTTTTAGTTACTTAGGTTTGATTTAGAGAATGCTTGATTGACGGCTTCGTGAAGAGTCCGCTTACACATTATATAAATGTAAACCTGCACATATTTAGTATAGCACAATGGGGTGTGTGTGTATGTGTCAGCAGGTAGTTTATTGTGGTGATCAGTGCATGCGGTCGATGTCTGCCTTGTGCTCGTAGTCCTCAGTGTCGCGGTACTGCAGCTCTTCCAGCTCCTCCACCTCCAGGTACTCCACCTCGCCCTCCATTTCCTCTCCCTCCTGCGACTCGTTGCCTTCCTCCTGCAATACAACCACACTCTAAACATACAACTCGTCATACAACTTATATTGCAGTCTACCGAGAAAGTCATCAAAAAAAATTGCAATCATTTTTTGAGGCAAATCGACCCCGTATTTTAGTGAGGATAATATTCAAAGTTCAGTTTGAGTACTAGAAAAATGCATAAAGTCGTTATTATGTTACCAGTGTAGCTTGCGGGAACTGTCTGGCCCGACGATGTACGCGCGCGTGACGCTTCATGGCGGCCGCGGAACCGAACCTGTGACACAACGCTGTTACTGTACACCACAGGGTCTATAATCTACTACCTCATGTTTTTATGGAACCCTAATCTATTTAAGTCGCGAGTAAATAGGCTTCTTCTGGTTAAGCTCGTTCCATCGTCGACCTCATCTCTACCCTTAGGGCAAGATTGACGTCAAGGGCAAACCCATTTACAATAAAAATAAAACTTTTTTAAAAGCGGTGTGATCACGTGCCCCAGAAGTTCTATAGTATTACAGTTACAGTAATAGGACAGAATCGAACCTATTTCAGAGCAGGGATTACAAAATGATGTTTTTTTTACCAGACTACGGCAAAGCCAAAAGAGGGTTATGATTTTGACTGGCTATGTATGTATGCATGTATGTATGTATGTGTGTATAATAATAATAATAATATTCCACAACTATCACACAACGCCATCTATAGTCCCAAGCTAAGCAGAGCTTGTGTTATGGGTACTAGACAACTGATAAACATACTTATATATTTCTAAATACATACATATCCTTACATAGTATAAAACAAAGTCGCGTCTGTTTGTTTGTTTGTCTGTATGCTTAAATCTTTAAAACTACGCAACGGATTTTGATGCGGTTTTTTTTAATAGATAGAGTGATTCAAGAGGAAGGTTTTAATACCTTTTTTGTACCCGTGCGAAGCCGGGGCGGGTCACTAGTTATAGATAAATTACACCCAGACACAGAACAAATGATCGTGCTCATCACACAAACATTTGTCCTGGGTGGGAATCGAACCCACGACCTCCGGCATAGCAGTTAGGGTCACTAACCACTAGACCAACAGGCCAGTCAAAAGGTATCTTCATCTGTTCCCTCATAGCTTCTAATCTACTTAACGGAACTCGACATATGAGGTATCGTTAGAACCGTCTTAATTTTCCGCTGAACATAGGCTACGTGACGTGTCACAAAAAGCGATTTGGCGCCCTCTAGCGGACAAAAAGTAAGGCTTAAAAAATAAAAATGGAGATAAATACGCCGTGTTTGGTATCATTTGAAAGGGCCTCAGCCTTTGGAAATGTACAAGACATTTCCAAAATATTGTTCAAATTAAAAATCACGTCCTCTAGCGGAAAAAAAAGTCAAGAGTAAAAAAAAATTGTTTAAATAAAAAAAACAAAAAAAACTAAAACCCGACTACGACAAAAAAACAACGCTGAAAAAGTATGAAACAAGATTTTCAGGATATAACAAAAAGAAAAGCCGTAGTCACACGGTATTAAAGTGTTTAGGTTGGTACCTAACGTGTGACTACGGCTTTTCTTTTTAAGGTAATATAGTGAGGCGTACATTCGTTCAGAAGTTGTATGGTAAGAAGTAGAAGGTATTATACATACGTGCGTCCGCAGTCGTCGCACGTAGCAGACGCAGCAGTTGCAGGTGTGGGCTGTGTCGGGGGGTGGTCGGGGGATGGGGGGGATGGGGGGGACGGCTCGGGGGGGTCGCCGGTGTGGCACTTGCGGATGTGGGCCATCAGGTTACTCCTGTACACAGGTGAGAGCATACATACATTATTTCATTTCTTTTAGAATTAAAAAGTGTAGAATATAACGTTTCTGCACACATTATACAAAATGACATTTAAGACCGCATAATGATGTATAAAAGCACTTGATATAGGCTACTGTACTGACCTGGTCCCAAAGCGCAGGATGCAGCCGTCGTACCCGCACACGAACTGCTTGGCCTGTCTGTGTCGCAGCAGGTGTGCAGTCAGCAGCTCGGGAGTGTCGCACGTGCGGTAGCACTGCGGGCACACGTGCGGGGCGTGCGCGGCGCGGCCGTGCTGGGCCGACACGTGGGCCGACAGGGCTGCGCGGTCCGGCAGCAGCAGGCCTGAGGGCATAGCGCCATACTCACAACCGTGCTGCCTAAGCCAACCCGCCTGACAAGCGTGCTGATTATGGTATAACCCCGAAATGAGAAGGGATCCGGGTACTCCACGGAATACCGTCGACTTGACCCAACCTTGGGCACATTGCTCGCAGAACGGATGGCCGATGGGGAAGAAAAGTTTTGGAGTGAGTGGCCACCGCGGAGTATTCCCGTTCGTCCCACTGACTTCGTCCCCGTAGTGAGACGAACGGGAATTTTAAAAATAATATTAAATTTGTTCCCGATCGTCCCACTAATTTTGTTGATGGGACGAACGGGAATAATATAATAGGTCTTTACCTATGAAATTGCCGTTCTGCAGTACCTACTGGCCATTTCAAATCAAAATATTTTTTGTTTGGCTAAGAATTCTAATTTCAAATTAATTTTATTTTAAAAACATGGATTTTTTTTCCAAAAGTTTGTTTGTTTGATTTGTTTATTGATTAGTGTTACATTTTCATCGCATTTCAATCTTTTTCGTCATCATGGATACGTTAAAAATTCGAGTAGTTATGGAATATGAGTACCGTCGTGGCAGCAACGCGGCACAAGCGGCACGCAACATCAACGACGTTTACGGAGCTAACACTACAAACCAACGCACCACCTGTTATTGGTTTGCTCGCTTCCGTTCTGGAAATTTCGACCTGAAAAATGAACCTCGCGGTCGTCCGAAGACTTTGGTCGACAATTACGAATTAAAGGCGATTGTGGAAGCTGATGATACACAATCTACGGCTGAATTAGCAGCAGCTTTCGACGTTAGCGTCAAAACAATATTGGTCCATTTGCGTCAAATTGGCAAGGTAAAAAAGCTTGACAAATGGGTGCCCCACGAACTCAATGATCGCCAGCGCGAAGTACGCGTCGAGACGTGCCTTGCACTGCTCAACAGACACACAAATGAAGGAATTTTGAACCGCATTGTTACCTACCTGCGATGAAAAATGGATTCTGTTTGATAACCGCAAGTGCTCAGCAAGTTGGTTGGATCCTGGTTCAGCACCTAAACAATGCCCTAAACGAAAACTTACCCCTAGAAAAGTGATGGTCACTGTTTGGTGGTCTAGCGCCGGTGTGATTCATCACAGCTTCTTACCAAACGGGGTGAGCATTACTGCAGATGTGTACTGTGAAGAACTGAACACAATGATGGAGAAGCTGGCACATCTCCAACCAGCATTGGTCAATCGCTCGTCTCCGCTGCTCCTGCACGACAACGCGCGACCTCATACTGCACAGCAGACGGTCTCCAAGTTGCAAGAACTGGGGTTGGAAGCTCTCCGTCATCCGCCCTACTCACCAGACCTTGCGCCTACAGACTACTACTTTTTCCAGAATTTGGATAACTTCTTGGCGGGAAAAAAATTCAATACCCGAGAGGCAGTACAAAATGCCTTTGAAGAATTTGTTGCCTCCCGACCAGCTGATTTCTAAGAAGGGCATCAATAAACTGCCACTGCGTTGGCAAAGATGCATTGATTGCATGGGTGATTACTTCGATTAATACAAATAAAAAATACATGAAAAAAAATCGTTTAAATTTTTTCAAACAAAACAGCAATTTCATAGGTAAAGACCTAATATTAATTATTTTTTAGTCCTATTGGTCCCACCAAATAATTTCAGACTGGTTGTTTGAATGGTAAAAAAAAACATCAACTCAGTCATTTATAGTTAAGAGTTAGGACAGTGAAGTCTCATAAAGTACTAGGAGGCCAGAAATATACAGGAGGTATTGTATTATTGAAAGGGTGCTAATTAAACCGGCTTCTTTTTAATAGCATTATTTGCATCTAAAAATCTAACTTGCCTTCTAAATTACTAACTGAGCCACAATTAACGAGCATCTAAATAATACTATCTTAGCCACAAGTTATCTTTTTTAAAGCCACTCTAAATACAACTCAGCATCGTGATTATTTTTAGCATCTAAATTTGTAACATAAATTCAAATTCATTTATTTTGAATTCAAACAGTAAACATCTAAAATATTAATTTATGGCATCAAAAAAATATCCTAGTAGCTTCTAATTTACTAACTCAGTACTGTTAAATTATAACTCATGCCACATTAACTGAGCATCAAAATTTAATTAAAATTGCCATCAAATATTATAATATAGCCACTAATAGTACGTATAAACTCCTGTCGTGTCATCGAAAGGTTTAAATATAGAAGTTCAGAGTATTTAATGACCTAAATATTGAAGTTCAGAGTATCGAATGTCCCAAAGATCGATTTTATTTACATGTTGTGCTACAAAAGTTATCGACAGAATCGCTTCAGAACTTCATTTTTATCGGAAAACTAGACAATAAATTGTGAAAACATTTCTGCAAGCAACTCAGAAGTAGTACACAGTTTTAACCTAACCTAACCTACATATTTCACTCAGTTTACAATGACGAGTCATACATGTCATACAGGTAAAAACATATTTTCTGTTACTAGTAGGTATTTTTAACGTAAATGTAATAATCGTAAAGTGTATCTAAAGTTGACATTTTGAATACACGTGCGTGACTAAGTCGTCAGTACATGAATCGAATGGCGCTCTCTGATTGGTGCAAATGGCCGGTCACTGTCGTCTCGCGCGCTCGCGCCAAACATTGCTGTTGCTATTTTCACGATAAAAGAATGGTGATGTATTATTTTACATGCTAAGTTATAATAAATGATGTTGACTATGGTCGCTTTAATTATATTTTTTTGAGGGCCTTGTGTTGAAGCTGTAAAATGTAAAATGGTGGTGAGATATAAATTCCGTGGCTGAGTTAGTAAATTAGGTGCCTATTTATAAATAACAAGGACAAGTTAATATAATTGTTGATCTTCTCTTGACGCTTTCTATAGAATATTTAGTGGGCGTTATAAAAAGCTGAATTAGTATATTAGAGGCTATATAATTTTCCCGTGGCTTAGTTATAAAATTAGAGGTTAGATCACGTGGCCAATTAAAAAAAACTGTGGCTCGATTTATTATTCCCCTTATTGAAATACGTTATGAGACTTTACAATCCTTGTTTCTCATCACCAACGAAAAACACGGCATGTTATTAGAAAGGAACCTAGTACTGAAGCTGCTGAAATCTTTGGACCTCAGTAAATCAGGTGGACCTGACCTAATACCTCCTATATTCATAGTCTCTTGTGTTGATAGTCTTGTTGAACCCATTTGTATCCTATTCAAGCGCTCTATTTCCGAGGGTAAAGTTAACTTGTATGTATTTTCTTTTTTTATCGACTTTTTTGTTAACCATACGTGGAGGCTTGTTATTAGCAATTTTTTAATTTTATATTCTTTATTTCATTGGTTTCTTTTCTTTAAAATAAAATAAATAAATATTATTCCCGTTCGTCCCATCAACAAAATTAGTGGGACGATCGGGAACAAATTTAATATTATTTTTAAAATTCCCGTTCGTTCCACTACGGGGACGAAGTCAGTGGGACGAACGGGAATACTCCGCCACCGCCAACCGGTAGACGTTGCCTTGGTAGGCTTCCCACTAGGTGAACCGACGACCTGGTGAAGGTTGCGGGGATCCGCTGGATGCGAGACGCACGGGACCGGTCAATGTGGCGACACTTGGAAGAGGCCCATGTCCAGCAATGGACGTGTTTCGGCTGAAATGATGATAGTGAGTGATACGTACTGCAGGCGGGACAGCGCGGCGGACAGGCGGCCTCGTGCCGGCGCAGCTCGTGCGCGTGCGCGTGCGCCTGCCCGCACAGCGCGCAGCACAGCGCGGCGCCGCACGCAGCCCCGGCGTGCTGGCGCAGGGCGGCGCGCGACACGTACTGCGCGCCGCACGTCCAGCACGAGTGCAGCGCGTCGCCCGCGTGCAGCGCCGAGTGCGCGCGGTACTCCGCCACGCGCTGAGGAGGACAAACTGATCAGCACAACCAGAGGCCAACAGACCAAGTTGCGAGCCATGCCAGTGGTTGAGCGATTGACTGTTGCGCTGTGTGTCGCGCGTAGATAGACTGTGCTCACAGTTATTGAGCAACCATATCTTCTAGACACCGTAACAAACCGCAATGCGAACTTTGCTCAAACCAAAGCAAAATAGGATGCTGTTGTGGAAAATAGGTACAAACAAAAAGTTCTCTAGACTACATAATCCCTTTCCTCATTTGAAAGCTATAAGTAATTGGGTATAATTAAACCATTGCATATCGTGTTAACATAGCATATTGCAAAACAATCGTTGAGGGAATGCTTGAATGACTGGACGATTTTCTTATGTTTTTGGTAAAACGGGGTAGTTTTTCGTTTTTGGTCATTGGTTTCCTTTGAGTTCATTAGTCTCCTTTTGGTTTTGGGGTTACCACAAAAACAAAAATGCACAAAAATGCTTGTTCAATCCTCTTTGCTATGTAGAGCTTATCCAGGTTCGATTCGAGCCCTGACATAATATAGAGTGGCTGTTGGCAAAGGGAAGCCAGAAGGAATTTCGCTGTCAGGATGATGCATGACTCGCATCTCACACTCTTGAATACAGTTTTTGCATTTTACTTGAATCTCTGGTTCCCTCATTTCCCTGCTATGTACGCACCTGGAAGGACAGCGGACACACGGAGCACTGGTAGACGGAGTCCCCACGCGCGTTGCGAGCTCGCTCCAGGTCATCATCATCAGCCGCCGCAGCCGCCGCCAACGTGTCGCGCTCCACCATGATGATGTCCTCCTCGGAGTACGCCCCCCCCGCGCCCGCGCCGCCCACCACGATGAACACGTCGATCTTCTGCGTCAGCTCGTGCAGTCTGCCAATACACAACACACACTAGCAAAGTGCTCAAGTAGTCTTGGCCATGCTTGAGTGACTGACTTCAGATCTTAATTGTTTAGGTGTGAATTTATGGATTCAGAGACGTATTCTTCCATCTAGATTAAAGATAAACTCAGCTGAACTGTGGTAGATGAAGAACATACCAAAATTGAAGTACACTGTCACTATCATAATACACTAAACAAAATCAATGTCATTTGAAAAATGGGTGCTAATTAAACCGGCTTCTTTTTAATAGCATTATTTGCATCTAAAAATCTAACTTGCCTTCTAAATTACTAAGTCAGCCACAATTAACGAGCATCTAAATAATACTATCTTAGCCACAAGTTATCTTTTTTAAAGCCACTCTAAATACAACTCAGCATCGTGATTATTTTTTAGCATCTAAATTTGTAACATGAATTCAAACAGTAAACTTCTAAAATATTAATACATGGCATCAAAAAAATATTCAATTAGCTTCTAATTTATTAACTCAGTACGTTTGTTTATAATCTACCTTCAGATTTTTGATTTTCTCCGCCTCGGGGCGACAGGGGCGGAGGGAGAGAGGTCGAGCGCTGGGCTCGGCGTGAAGTAGTTCGTATTGAGTCGCGCTGGGCGTCGAACGAATATTATAGTAGCCATAGAACGGGTGAAAGCGCACGCGCATTGATTAAATCGACTTGTGGAGTCATTTCGCGGCACCCAATTATACTAGTTAAGCAGTACGGTTAGCGACGCTGTGAATGTCGAACGGGTTATTGATAATATCATTGGTTTGCCTTGTCACGGGAGTGCTATCGGGAAAGCACCGAGGCTTTTGTGGTTAGACTAATACGGAGTGAGTGTGGTGGCTCGCGTTAACGGCGTGGCTTGCAGCGACGTGGAAGAATCGTCCGGAACTACCAGCAAACCATCGCAAGGTCATATACACTCATTATACACATACACAGTTACACAACTTGCGAGGGGTCAAGGAAGTGAGACCGGCTCGAAGAAATGAGGTAAGGGTAGCTTTAAGTTCAGAAATTGTAATATTGTTCGGAGGCGCGTATCGCGTCTATTTGATCCCGTTAGGACGGCGGCTGTTCTGAGACCTGTCTCCCATGGGCCCGAGATAAGGTTCGGCTGAGTCCTGGCGCGATCAAAATCTGGTAGCAGAGCGTGGTTATACCCACTTGTAAAAATTAGTAGGTACTTGGTACCAATTTACTTGTAAAAATTGTGTTCATGTACAAATTCAACTTGTAGGTAGTAGTACATTGACCTACATACCAGTGTGCGCCTCAAGTTGAGTTTGGCGTTATTAATAATAAGTACATGGAATGTGAATGTTCGTTGATAAAATAATTTGTTATTTACGTTCGGTTACGCACAAATATAACCTCATCACAAATCGTGTTATGATTGTCAACATTTGAGACGTAGAGGAATAAGTTCAAGAGTTGGCATAGCGTCGTAGATTTATTCACTCAACGAATATATTATTATTGTTAATTCCGGATACAATTATTGTTATTTATTATTGCATAATCGCGTATTGAGGTTGGTACTATGGCTCCGTCAGTAACGAAAACTATCGCAGCCAGAATCGAAGCTGAATTGAGATGGTTTTCATCGGTTGTTACGTTGGTAGGTCGCACCGATCGTGAAGATGCGTTATTGTCACGCGCTCGGCAAGTTGACGAACGATATGACGCCGTGTTAAAGTGTCACGCTGAGTATTTAGCATGTCTCGAATCGACGGATCTGTCGTCGGTGGACAAGGATGCTCAGGTGGTACGGGGCAATGTGGACCAGTGTGGGGAAATGTCCATGAGCATAATCCAGGCGGCGGCCGACATTGAGCGATCGCGCAAGGGTGACGTCAGGGATTCATGTCGGCCAGCAGGCGTAGGGATTCAGGCGCCGTTGCCACCAGTACATGTACCCGAGTTTAGCGGCGAGTATGCCGATTGGCCGCGATTCCGCGATATTTTTAATAGTGTCGTGCATTCGCGTACAGATCTCTCGCCCGCGTACAAGATGGCTCAATTAATGGGTAGGCTTAACGGTGAGCCGCACGACATCTTGACCCACCTGGAGATTACGGACGCCAGTTATGAGACGGCATGGGGCCTATTAATCGACCGATATGATAATCGGCGATTAATAGTTGATGGCCTCATTGATAAGATTTTTGAAATCCCGAAGGTGTCTAACGTGTACGAAATAAGGTCGAAAATCCTTAATCCGGTCACGGTTGCGGTGAACACGTTAGATCGACTTAAGTTGTCGTTAGGGGACAATAAATATATCATCGTCAATAGGGTTTTACGGAAGTTGCCGATCGACGTGGTGGCGCGCTTTGAGCAGTCACATGGTGGCGAATCGACGGACCACCTCCCAAGTTACGATGACTTGAGAGCATTTTTAGAAGACGAGTGCCGGCGGGCGGATTGCCAAGGGGCATCCACGTCGCACCCTCCTCCGTCAACCCGACGTACGAGCGGGCCCAAGCCGGTTGAGCCCCGTCGGGGGGGGAAGAAATACCACGCCCTCCAATCGGAAGTGTGCGCCTTCTGTCGGAAGGAAGGGCACGGTCTCGCCGCATGCGCGGACTTTAAGGCGCAGCGGGTGCATAGACGAAGAGGGGTGGTCAAGCAGCGCTATTTGTGCTTCCGCTGCTTGGGGACTCACTTTGTACGTGAGTGCCACAGGACCACTAACTGTGGAACCTGCGGAGGAGCCCATCACGAGTTGCTATGCCTGGCGGAGAGTAGGGAGGTGCACGGAGCCTCGCCGGGAGGTCACCCCCCCTCTCCTAAGCCAGATTCGGGTGGTCGGTCACCCCCCCCTAGGGGGGGTGGGTCGGCCAGGAATCAGCGGTCGCCGCCCCCTCGGGGGGGTGGGCCAAGGGCTGATCCAGAGCACAACCCGATACCGTCGTCTTCCCCGCGGGGGGGGGATAGGCACCGAGACTCGGGCAGGGGCCCGGAGGTAGTACAGACGGGTTACGCGGCGTACTCGAATGCGTTGGGGGGCATGTTGCCACCCCCGAGTAGTCGCTTCTCCCCGCCTCTCGCAGAACGCCCTCGGCTGACGGCGCGCCCGCCACCGTTCGGAAGGATGCCAGTAGGCTACTTCCGACCGGCACGGATGTCACCGATGGGTCGGGAGGGTTACTACCCGGGTTGGGACCCGTATACTGGGACAGTATTTACTCCCCCTCCGGCAGGGGAGGAGGGAGGTGCCTCCTATTAGCAACTAGCAGCCTGTTCGTCAGTGGTGCCCACCCCGACAGTAACGGTATTATTACCGACGGCTAGGATTACTGTCAGGGGTACTGACGGACAGCCGGTGCACGTGCGAGCACTGTTAGATTCAGGGGCACAAGGTTGTATTGTGTCCAGCTGTTTAGTGAAAAAGCTGGGCCTTACATTAGAGCCATCACGGGATGGCGCCGTAGGTATAGGTGGCAATCGGGTGCCTCACCTCAGGGGTCAGACGACATTCCTGTTCGAGATGGGTGACACGGCATCGGTCACGCGGGTGAATGCCACGGCGATCGTTTTGGACGAAGTGGTTGGGGTCCTCCCTCAGACTCGGTTACCGTCTGCGGTAAAAGGGTTGACCAATGGATTGGAGTTAGCCGATCCCCACTTCGCGATCCCCGGACGGGTGGACGTCTTGCTTGGGTCTGACGTCCTCGGGAAGCTGCTCCGAAGCGGCAAACGGGAGCTGCAACCAAACGGGGTTGTGGCCATGCGTACCGCAGGTGGTTACGCGTTATTGGGCCCAGTACGGGAACCACAGCACTCAACGGATTATAGCTCCATATATTATGGCAGCGTGTTATCCGACGTCCTGCAACGGTTCTGGGCAACGGAAGAGCCACCCACCGCTCTTAGAAATAACCCACGTGATGAGGAGTGCGAAACATTCTATCGATGTAACACGGTGCGCCTCCCATCGGGTAGATTTATGACAAGGTTGCCATTTCTGTCAACTCGACCTCCGCTGGGGAGCTCATGGAGTCTGGCAGAAAAGCGGTTAGTGGCAATGGAAAGGCGCATGAAGCGGGACTCCAACTTCCGACAGAAGTATGTGGAGTTCATGCGCGAATACCTGACGTTGGGTCACATGTCGGTGTCCAGGGTTGACTATCGTCATGAGGAGCATTATGTGTTGCCTCATCATGCTGTTTTGAAGACACCTGACTCAAAGATTAGGGTCGTGTTCGACGGGAGCGCGGAGACGTCTAGCGGGGTGTCCCTGAATCAATGTCTCCATGCTGGTCCTAAGCTGACCAGAGACATTGCAGACATTCTCACGGACTTCAGGAGACACCAGGTTGTCTTCGTTACGGACGTACGGATGATGTTTCGTCAAACTGAGATTCATCCAGACGACCGTCGGTTCCAGCTGATATTGTGGCGAGAGAGCCCAGAGGAACCGATGGTCACGTACGAGCTCAACACAAACACGTACGGATTAAAGCCCAGCCCATATGTAGCCATGCGTACGCTACGAGAACTGGCTGATCAAGAACGGCTCCGCTTTCCCCGCGCGGCTGCTGTCATTGATAGGGACGTCTATGTAGACGACATTTGTACGGGCTCAGACAGTATTGAGCAGGCGCTCATCTTAAGGGATGAATTGGTGGCGCTCATGGCCTCCGGTGGCTATGAACTCAGGAAATGGCTGTCGAACTGCCCAGAGGTACTGGCAGGACTGCCAACTGAGTATCAACAAGACCCGCATTTGTTTGAGGATTCGGAGAATCTTCATGCGTTGGCCATTTTAGGGGTCCAGTATCGACCGAGTCAGGATGCCTTCACATACAGTTGTGAGGCCGAGTTGCTGTCGAAGACCTGGACCACGCGATCGGTCCTTTCGACTATCGCACGAACGTTCGATCCAACCGGTTGGATCGCGCCGGTCACGTTCATGGGAAAGTGCTTCATTCAGAAGCTTTGGTGGAGTTGTTGGTTAGGGACCGTCACACCAAGAATTCACACGCAGGCTGTAACACCCTTCTGGGCATTTTGCAGCGTGAATTTTGGATTTTATCGGCCCGCAGAATCATACGAAGCGTTGTGTTTCGTTGCTTGCCTTGTTACCGACTCAAGGCAGCCACAATGCAGCCACAAATGGGAGATCTCCCGGCCGACCGAGTCACGGAGGCTCGGCCATTTGCTGGCGTAGGGACAGATTTCGCGGGGCCTTTCATGGTCAAGACATCGCACCTTCGCAACGCGAAGTCGGTTAAGGCATATCTGTGTGTCTTCGTGTGTCTGGCGACCAAGGCCGTTCATTTGGAATTGGTGGCCGATCTCTCTACGGAGGCCTTTCTGGCGGCGTTAGATCGATTTGTTTCTAGACGGGGAGTACCGTCACTGATTCGGTCGGACTGTGGTACCAACTTCAAGGGCGCCGACCGGTGCTTAAAGGAAATTGTATTGTTTTTAAGTCAGAATGAGCGAGAGATTGGCACGGGCCTCGCCAGTCGGGGCATTTCGTGGTATTTTAGTCCACCTGGATGCCCCCACTGGGGTGGAATTTTCGAGGCAGTAGTCAAGTCTTCCAAGACTCACTTGTATCGGGTCATCGGCTCAACGATTCTCACCTTTGAGGAGTTGTCAACGGTGTTTTGCAGAATTGAGGCGGTCTTAAACTCGCGACCTTTGTGCCCGTTGAGCGCTGACCCGAATGACCTTGAGGCCATGACCCCAGGTCATTTTTTGATTGGCCAACCACTTAGCGCCTTGCCGGAATATCCGTATACTGATGTCAAGTTGTACCGGTTGTCACGGTATCAGATGTTACGGCAAATGAGCCAAAATTTTTGGAAGCGATGGTCGCTGGAGTATTTGCATATTCTACAGCAACGCGTTAAGTGGACGGACAGGACGACCCCACCCTGCGTTGGAGACCTCGTTCTGGTTAAGGATGCTAACCTATCACCGTTGTGTTGGCGACGGGGGCGCATTGTTAACCTGATTACGGGCAAGGATGGGTTTCCAAGGATCGCAGACGTCCAGGTGAGGGACTCGATCCTTAGACGGGCAGTTTCAACTTTATCTCGACTCCCGGGAGTTTGAGCGGACCGACAACGGGTCGGTCCGGGGGGGGTGATTGTTTATAATCTACCTTCAGATTTTTGATTTTCTCCGCCTCGGGGCGACAGGGGCGGAGGGAGAGAGGTCGAGCGCTGGGCTCGGCGTGAAGTAGTTCGTATTGAGTCGCGCTGGGCGTCGAACGAATATTATAGTAGCCATAGAACGGGTGAAAGCGCACGCGCATTGATTAAATCGACTTGTGGAGTCATTTCGCGGCACCCAATTATACTAGTTAAGCAGTACGGTTAGCGACGCTGTGAATGTCGAACGGGTTATTGATAATATCATTGGTTTGCCTTGTCACGGGAGTGCTATCGGGAAAGCACCGAGGCTTTTGTGGTTAGACTAATACGGAGTGAGTGTGGTGGCTCGCGTTAACGGCGTGGCTTGCAGCGACGTGGAAGAATCGTCCGGAACTACCAGCAAACCATCGCAAGGTCATATACACTCATTATACACATACACAGTTACACAACTTGCGAGGGGTCAAGGAAGTGAGACCGGCTCGAAGAAATGAGGTAAGGGTAGCTTTAAGTTCAGAAATTGTAATATTGTTCGGAGGCGCGTATCGCGTCTATTTGATCCCGTTAGGACGGCGGCTGTTCTGAGACCTGTCTCCCATGGGCCCGAGATAAGGTTCGGCTGAGTCCTGGCGCGATCAACGTTTAAATTATAACTCATGCCACATTAACTGAGCATCAAAATTTAATTAAAATTGCCATCAAATATTATATTATAGCCACTAATAGTATGTATAAACTCCTGCCGTGTCATCGAATAGGCTTAAATATAGAAGTTCAGAGTATCGAATGTCCTAAAGATCGGTTTTATTTACATGTTGTGCTACAAAAGTTATCGACAGAATCGGTTCAGAACTTCATTTTTATCGGAAAACTAGACAATAAATTGTGAAAACATTATTTTCTGCAAGCAACTCGGAAGTAGCGCTCGCCGGCCGCTGCCGCGGCACCGCTCGCTTCGCTCGCTCGGCTCGCGCGCGTTTGGTCACAGTTTTGACCTAACCTATTTCCCTCAGTTTACAATAACGAATCATACAATCTACCTGTGACTAGTCAATTAGACAATGGTAAAAACATATCTGTAACTAATAGATATTTTTAACTTAAATATAATAATCTAAAGTGTATCAAAAGTTGACATTTCATGGCGCTCTCTGATTGGTGCAAATGGCCGGTCGCTGTCGTCTCGCGCGCTCGCGCCAAATCTTTCTGTTGCTATTTTCACGATAAAAGAATGTGATGCGAAGTTACAAAAATGTGAATGTGTGTGTGTATGTGTGAATGTGTTGCGATTTTACATGCGAAGTTATAATAAATGATGTTGACTACGGTCGCTTCATTTATATTTTTTTGAGGGCCTTGTGTTGAAGCTGTAAAATGTAAAATGATGGTGAGATATAAATTCCGTGGCTGAGTTAGTAAATTAGGTGCCTATGTATAAATAACAAGGACAAGTTAATATAAATGTTGATCGTCACTTGATGCTTTCTATAGAATATTTAGTGGGTGTTGTAAAGACGAATTAGTATATTAGAGGCTATATAATTTTCCCGTGGCTTAGTTATAAAATTAGAAGTTTGATCCTGTGGCTAATTAAAAAAACTGTGGCTCGTTTCATTATTTCTCTTGAAAAATTAATATAATATGAGTACTTAACATATAACTGCATTGCATGGCTAATTAAGAAATCCTTAGAATGTGTACTTACCGCCTCCGCAGTGCTCGGATCTTCTCGCTGAGTGGTGGGACTCCCCGTTGTGACAACGCCGTGCTGAACTCGTACGACTCCAGCGTGCGGCGGATACAACTGCCACACAGGCGCCCCTCGGGGACCACCTGCCAACCAAGGAGCAAAATGATAGATAAAAATATACTTACGACCCAGTGGAACTTTCTACAAGGTGTATTGAAAACAAACTCTGAGGATTCTGTCTAAATGATATTAAATGGCAAAAGTACAGGGGTAATGGATGTAATTAAAAGTTATAACATTTAGAACTTATGCTATTTTAAACTTGTGATAAAGTTGAAACTTTGACTCTCAGTACCTCCATAACTAGTTGGTTCCCAGGGCCGGCAGTCTCGACAGAGATAACGACAAAATCACTAACTTTCAATCCTTAATTACTAACGAATAAATTCGGTTGCAATAATGAAGCTTGCAAGTAAAGCAAGTTTCTACATCCAAGATGCGTTTCTCGCAAGCATCATTATTGCAACCGAATTTATTAGTTGGTAATTAGCAATCCAAAGTTGGCGATTTTGTTGTTATCTCTGTCGAGACTGCCAGCCCAGGTATGGTTCAAAACAAAAAAATATCACAATGACAGGGAGAATATGTGCCATTTGGCTGTGTTATGGGTCTTTTTACACCCATGGTGCCTTTAAACCATTAACCTTTGGTTTACCGGAAAGGGGACCTACCCAAACCTGTTAGACTGCCAGAACACAACACACACACACACACACAACATCATGCTCAGTGTTATTAACCATTTACATTCTTGCATGCCAAAGGTTAATAATGTAACACCCTTTATTCAGCTGCATTGTTAAATACTATGGCAGTTGCAATTTTAGATTAATAAGGACCCTGTCAGGTGTAAGTAAGAAAAAAAAGCAGTATGCATAGTAGTAGTCCTGATACTAATTCCGTCATTGCATACTTTAATAAATTGTTAAATTGAATGTAAAAGTCAATCATGATAGTACCAAGGTGGCCATAATAAAACTTTGATCGGTTTGGGTACTAAGACGACCCACTGACCCTTTGAGAACTCCCGCCTATCACAAAATATAGGTTATGATGTTGTTTTGGTAATAAACCGATAAATAGGGTATGTCTCCTTACCTTGCTGGAGTTGAGGTGCACTAACATGGTCCTCAGCGGCACCTGTACAGGCGGAGCACCCGCGTCGTGCTCCTCCGGCGACAGTAGTTCCCCGCCGCCGCCACAGACGCAACACGTCTCCATCTCTATCTCAACCTTCATCACTTCTGCAGCCATGGTTCACGAAATTGAACTATTATTCGAAGTTTGATGTTTTAATACAATTAAATTGAATACACGAAATAGGACAGCTCGAAATTGATTTTTTAGTGAGAAAATCAGAGAAATTGAGAATTTGACTCTGACAGTCTGACATGACATAGACTACGGTTTGTTTGGCATTATATTTCTTATAATTTACCGAACTGAGATTCATGTCTTTTTAGACATGGCCATTTATTTATTTTATCCACAATTTTGGATTTTACAGTCGCAGAAGTTATAAATGTAAACGAAATAATTAGGTACGTTTTTTTAGTTATTTTTACCACACAAATTAACATTAATTTACAAGTAATAGTAATAGCTATAATCTTGCAATTCATAATCTGGACTGGCAACACCTTAGGGTAGATAAAAAAAATAAAAGTGTTTTATTGTAGTTGTCTATTGTGTTGTTTTGTTTGGTTAACTTTTGCAAAAAACAAATTGTGGATTTTAATCCGTTTTCATCTGGATAAAACCTGCTACTTTGCTATTAATTTTGAGTGTTAGTGCTGCTGAAGCTATAAAGATGTCGATTGGCGTTCCGATTAAAGTACTTCACGAAGCTGAGGGTCATGTAGTGACTTGTGAAACGAATACCGGTGAAGTCTATCGCGGGAAGCTGATTGAGGCTGAGGATAACATGAATTGCCAAATGACACTCGTTACCGTGACGCACAGGGACGGACGAGTCGGCCAGTTGGAGAATGTGTACATCAGGGGCTCCAAAATCAGGTTCCTGATATTACCAGATATGTTGAAAAATGCCCCTATGTTCAAACGACAAGGAAATAAACCAACTGCCGGGCGCGGCAAAAGTGCGATATTACGAGCACAAGGTCAGTATTGACTCCAGCAGCTAATTTGTGAACTAACGTTTTTGTATCAATAAACAAACATTGTTGTGACAAGTCATGGCCCCAAGTGTAGATCATTTACTACAGCAGCTAACCTTAATGTTCTGAACATCAATGTAGTGTTCCTAGAAACTTAAAATAATTCAAATGTTGGTACAAAGGCACAAAACTGAAATCAAAAGAATAACAAAATAATTTCCATTGATAAATGTAAATTACCTAAGCATTGATTCTTCGCCCCTAAGACGATCCACTGACCTTCTTTTCCCTGCTTTTGCAGCTTCTAAATAGTTTACCTGGTCCTGTATGGATATTAGGAATAGGCAGTTGTATTTAATCATGTGTGTTTAGAACCCTTCTATTTATTGTGTGGTTAGTGCCTACCCTGGGCTTTGTAAAGCCCAATCAGTCCCTTATGGGCATTCAAAATCTGTTGTCTAACATCATGGTTAGTCTGCATGGCATAACTTAAGTATTATGTTATTTCCAGCTGCTGGCCGGGGCCGGGCGGGTGGTCGAGGCGGAGGGCATCGGGGAGGATGGCAGGGTGGCTCAGGACCATCACGACGCTAAACCTAAATATCTACTTACATCAGTATCTCTGAGTGGCAACAGTGATAATACCTGTCTAAGTATAATATTATATCTTAAGTAGACTATTCTAATTTTTATTTTAGTATTAAGTCCCACATGTGTCTGTGAGCTATCTTAACCTTTTTGGCAGGGCTACCATATCCTCCCTGACATTTTACTCTATGACTCAACTTACATTTTTATTTTGCCCAATGTCAGTGTATTTTGTTAGTGACCCTGCCTGAAAGTGCTACCTTGTCATAGTGACAATACAAGTTATTGTCATACGGGTTCTAATGCCAGTCAACTACATTGGCAGTACTGTACTTTATAGTTTACAGGGTTGATGGGACACCAACACATAAAGCATTGAGTTACCACATATTCTGTTTTTTTTTTATGGGGCACTTACAACTTTTTCAAACAGCTATTCCATTAGCATAAACCAATTAAAAATGTCTTTGTGGTAGGCTCAATGTGGCAATTGTTTGTGTCCCTTCGACTCTGTACTATTCTGGTAGTTTATAGTTTGGGGGCCTTGTTTTGATAAATGTATCAATTCCTTGTATATGTGTGAAGTTGTGATCATATCTGTATGAAGCGGTGTGTAAGATACAGAATAAATTCTTTAAAAATATTACCTTCTTTTTGTATAGCACTGTGCAGTGCATCACTTGAATTTTAAACCTTAATATTTCTCTTCTTCTTCTCTACGTGTTGATGAGCTCAAATAGTATTAGACAAGTATGTAGCCACATGCAAAGCTTTTTATTTGCTTCAAGTAAATCTTGAAAAGTGCAAGTGTTTATGCAGGATAGGAGTATAGGAGGTGGCACATTTCCTGCAGAGGGCTCCACACTGGCGATTAGTTTGGGATGGATCGAGGGAGTAAAAAAATAAAACAATCCAAATAAATTATAATGTACAGATTTATTGAACTGGACTTGACATCTCAAGGGCACAAAAGAATAGTCGGCTTTCTCAAGCTTCATGAGCGAGCTGAGAAACTGGTCTTAACACACACAACAAACGGATCACTCTATTTTAAGAGGAAATGCGAGTGCTGTCTCTTTCTACTATCGCTGTCTCTCTCCGTCCTCCTGCCCTCAAATTCGTGCAATAAGGACAACAGTAGAAAAAAGTTAGAATTCGAGGTTTGGCTCTCGCCTATTTCCTCCTCCAATATTGAACCAATTTAAAATATATTTTAGACAATGAATAAGGAGGATAGATACTACGCCGCTATGTTTTTCTTTTTTCGTTAATAGTTGTCAAATTTGTACACTAGGACTCTGTTAACAGCGATCTAAACAAGCAATTTTGAGCATTTTTTGAGGGTTCTAGTGCTTATAAAAATAATTTATCACCAAAAAGGAAAACATAGGGGCATAGAAATAGTTAATATTTATTATTCTGTAAAAAACCATTGCTCTAGGGTCATTAACCAAAAAGGAAACAGGCGAGAGCGTTTGTATGGAGAAAAGACCACTCGCGTTTCCTCTTAAACTTTCAGTTTTTCATGTTTCCTAATTTCTACTTATTTTCACAATGTTTGTATCTCTAATGGCAAAACCATAAGTTCTAAATGACACACATGCCTCAGTGGAAGTAATTTTATGTACTTGTGCACTAAAGGTTTAGTCCAGACAAAATCCTACATGTATTTGTTACACACAGCTAGTAAAGTCTTTCACCACGGGCGGCGCCCTTACGCTACAATCTACTATCACAATGTGTTGCCTCAAGAAACAACTGGCTGCCAAAATGGTTGTATAGCAAATAATGTGTACCAAGTTCAGCTATCAACCTGGCAATAGAGCAGGTGTTAACGAGGCTCTTTCCAGGATAGTAAACATTTCTAACTTAATCTATGTTAATCAGTTCATCAAGCACTGTTACAAGTCTCCCTGCAGGCTGTAGGCACATGGACCAACCATGGATGGATCTGGCCAACTGCTAAATTACTAAATATTCACTAATACTAAATATTTACTAATAGCTTGACGTTGCCAAGTTGTGTGATGTTGCGATATCACGAAAACTCTGTCAATACTTAGTTCACACTAAATATTACAGATTTTTTCGCTCATTTATGTCTGCTACTCAGCATTCTGTTTCTGTCTCATTTTCTAGTAGAAAGATATAAATAGTTAATAAAAGTTGGTCTACAGTGACAATGCTCGAGTTTGTGTCAATTTAGTTAACTTTAACTTATGTATGTTATTGCTAATCTACATAACTTATGTGGTTTCCTGTAGAGGAAAAAGTTTAAATTGTTTATCTGTCGCATTATATTCGGTAGTCATAAATTATTTACACTTAGATGTGGGTAGTTTGATAGGATCGTTAGTTACATTTCACTGCTATAGTTGTGGGAGGGAGCCACAATTTTGGAACCAATACCCGACTAGGTCCAGCCTAGAATAATTTAAAACAAGTCGCCCAAGACCCCTGAAGATTGACATTCACAAACAGTAGTAGCAAATGGAGTGCCTAGCTATGTACAGAAACTTTCGACAGACGGGAGCTCCTCGCATTTTAGTGCAGAAGTTTTAGTAAGCACTCGTGTCGTACTACTGTGTACGCAAGATGTTCACAAGTCAGCCTTGTCGGTGGGTTTGTCGACGTCGGTGGGTGGTGGCGCGGGTGGCCGGGCTTCCGTGCGGCGCGTGTTGGTCAGCGCGCGGTGCAGGCGCTGCGCCGGCAGTTCCACCAGCAGCGCGAGCGGTAGCGCTGTTATGTACGACACTGCCGCCACGCCGAACCACTCCAGGATCTTAGGGGGAAAATAATGATTCAAGTTATAAAATAATAGCTTCGCGGGATGACGATCGATGTACGATCCATCTATACTCGACACGGTTCAGCTACGCTTGTCGCGAGAGGATTGATTAGTGACAATTGTCAGAAAATGCTTCCAAGAACTGCTTGTGGCCTGTCTGCCTGCCTGATCCAAACCACTGTCTTCACGAAAAGTCATTCACGTTAAGATATGGAGCAGTTCAGTTCAGGTACCTACCCATGAAGATGATTCAGAAGATAACAGGTATATAGGCTGAAGCCACAACGCTATTTGCTACGATCCTTAAATGCTCCTTTTGGCTCGTCCACTACACAGCTGTTGATGAATTGCATAGAGAAGGAAGGAAGGTATTACCGCGGACTGTCGGTCGAGCATGGAGGGCATGAGTCGTGCGGCCACCAGCGACTTGTTGATGGGCATGTGCAGCAGCAGCGCGCCGAACGACAGCCGCGCCCACGACGCCCAGCCGCGCCAGGATAGGACTCGCTGTACCGCCGCTGGAACACAACAATACATTTATACCGAAGCTCGTTTCTTCATGGACTAGTCACGGGTTAAAAGGCCGATTATGATAAGATAACTCGAATCATCCATATTATTTAATTAATTTTAGAAGCAGTAAAAATCTTATTTGTCATCAGCGCTACAAGCATGGTAGGTAAGTAGGTATGTAGCCCATTTACGACTTCGATTCGACCTACTTACAGCATCTAAAGTTTCAGAGTAGGTAGGCATCTACTAGTATTCTAGTAGGTAGATACTAAACGAGTGGTTAAATAAGTGGTAATAGGTACTATACCTATAGCAGTAATGTGAGCGGTAAGTATCGTGTGATTACCGCCGCAGTCCGCAATAGACGGTTATGAAACAAATGACTGTCACAATGTGCAAATAAGTAATTCGTAACCAGGGCTAAACGACTCTTCGCAAACTGTTAGATAATAGAAAATCGTCTGGGCTATACAGTCAAGAGAATAAGTTCTTCAGAAATATTATTATTATTGAATAGTATAACGTCATTGTAAGTATTATCATAAAACATAGGAACTGTAGATAGCTGATGTTACGCAATCGTCAGCGCCACAGAAAGGTACTGAAAGACGGCCGTCCGTCGACCGTTGCGCAAGCTCGAGCAGGAAGCTTGTACATCACAGATAGGAAGCCGACCACCACGGTAGGTACGCGGTTACCGAGGTCAGCACTACATGGTTATGGACATTATCTACACATTCTTTCAGAAGACACTACACTTCTAGCTAGCCTAGCACGTCTAGCTAGCCGTTGTGTGATTAATTCATGGCTACTTTTGGGAGTAAACATGGTAACTTACAAGGAATGCCATTCATGGCCCCGAGCAGCGCCATGGCGACGAAGAAGGAGAAGACAGGCCTCTCGATGGCGGCCAGCGCGGCTGCGGCCAGACGGCCCGGCGGCCCGCGCCCCAGCGCCAGGGGCGACGCGCCCACCCACCATGCCGCCACGGGAACTGACGCCACAGAGATCCACCCGAATATCTGCAACACGACATAATCATTAATTTAATTACATTGTCAAAAAGACGGGATCCTTATGGTAGTGTTAATTAGTAATTGTCCAGCCTGTATTATTATTCTCTTTACCTATATATGGCAGGTCCAGGTTGGTTGTAGAAATAATCTGGCCAAATGTTGTGTATTCAACCCATTATAAATAGACTGCTAGTGTGGATACGCCGGAAGTCCTTTACCATCATCATCATCATCATTTATTTATTCATTAACAATTTACATTGTGTTGAACATTACATATTAAAAAAGAGAAATAACACGCGCAGAAACAACTACATTAAGCAAATTAATACAATGTCAGCAAAATAATACAAAGACACAAATAAATACAATATCTGGTTCGTAGCAGGTATAGTCTTATAGTGTCAGAAAAGTCTAATTTATTATTAACAGGTAAAATGTCAATTACAATGTCAAATATAAAGCAAGTATAATAGTCGGCAACAAGTGCCTTTTTGATGAACTTTTTTCAGCAGTCTCCGAAAATTATGATTGAGGTGTCATTCGATTCGGAATGGCATCCCGATGATTTTTGAAAAAATTGAAGTTCCGCTTACAAAAATTGCAAAAGTTATTAACAATTAACTAAAAAATTTAAAATGGTTTTAGTTTTTTGCAAATATCTCAAAACCTAATTAAAATTTTTCAAATTTGAAATAAGATTCAAAAAGGGGAGGAAATTTCCTAAAGAATGTTATAACTTTCGGAATTGTAGGACCAATATTAATAATTTTCCGATCGGGTTGAAAATACGCCCGAAAACTGGTACTCCGTCTTGCGCAAGCTACGCTCCATTCGGACCTTTAATGAATAAATGTTATTTAAACTTATTAAATATGAAAATTAAAAATTGAAAAAATTCAGGCGCCTGCAGGATAGATCAATACACAATAATCTGTGATCTAAAAATTTTTATCGCGAATTTTCAATAAGTTATCCATTAATTAATTAACAATTTTTTGTAGCACGAACACTGACATTGCAAGTGCGATAATTATAACACTATTCATCTGAGATTTTTTTCCTTTCGTGGAGCTATTTTTCAAAGGTCTTAGAATAGGCTCTCGTTGGAAAAATTAAAAAAAATGTTAATTTTCGTTTTTTTATTAACAATTTACTGAAATGAAAAATTTCAAACCTTCATTAGACATTAAAAAAACTTTTTTTTTATTATATTATTATTGCACCGTTTTTGTATGATCAGAAGCTACTTAAAAATGATTTTTTATATTTTTTATATCCTGTTTTTTAAAATATTTTTATAAACAAATGCGTTGTTTATGAGATAATTTAATGTTTTTTTTTAATATCGTAATTTTTGATAATAATCATGATTTTTTTTTTAAAAACCGTTGCTTAAAAAAAATGTTTTATTGCTTAAAAACGCATTTGTTGATTAACAATTATTTTCTCCCACTTCTAATTAATATTAAGGTATCATTTTTTTTAAATCACCATTATTTGTTTTTTCTTTTCGATATAAAAAAAAAAATATTGTTTTATTAAAACTTTCATTGTTTATGTAATAAACAATTTGTAAAAAACAAATAAATTTTTACTTAATATTTTTTTTCTTGTTTTACTTATTGTCACAAAAACAGAATGATTCTTTTTTTTTCATTTAATTTTTTTTAGTTTTTTTTTTTAATTTGAAAAAAACAAAATCATATCTGTTTTTGTGACAATATTTACTTACTGTCACAAAAACAGATATGATTTTGTTTTTTTTTCATTTATTTTTTTTTTCAACTTTTTTTTTAATTTGAAAAAAAAACATATCTGTTTTTGTGACAATAAGTAAAACAAGAAAAAAAAAATAAAGTAAAAATTTATTTGTTTTTAACAAATTGTTTATTACATAAACAATGAAAGTTTTAATAAAACAATATTTTTTTTTTATATAACGAAAAGAAAAAACAAATAATGGTGATTTAAAAAAAATGATACCTTAATATTAATTAGAAGTGGGAGAAAATAATTGTTAATCAACAAATGCGTTTTTAAGCAATAAAACATATTTTTTAAGAAACGGTTTTTAAAAAAAAAAACATGATTATTATCAAAGATTACGATATTAAAAAAAAAACATTAAATTATCTCATAAACAACGCATTTGTTTATAAAAATATTTAAAAAAACAGGATATAAAAAATATAAAAAATCATTTTTAAGTAGCTTCTGATCATACAAAAACGGTTCAATAATAATATAATAAAAAAAAAGTTTTTTTTAATGTCTAATGAAGGTTTGAAATTTTTCATTTCAGTAAATTGTTAATAAAAAAACGAAAATTAACATTTTTTTAATTTTTCCAACGAGAGCCTATTCTAAGACCTTTGAAAAATAGCTCCACGAAAGGAAAAAAATCTCAGATGAATAGTGTTATAATTATCGCACTTGCAATGTCAGTGTTCGTGCTACAAAAAATTTGTTAATTAATTAATGGATAACTTATTGAAAATTCGCGATAAAAATTTTTAGATCACAGATTATTGTGTATTGATCCATATCCTGCAGGCGCCTGAATTTTTTCAATTTTTAATTTTCATATTTAATAAGTTTAAATAACATTTATTAATTAAAGGTCCGAATGGAGCGTAGCTTGCGCAAGACGGAGTACCGGTTTTCGGGCGTATTTTCAACCCGATCGGAAAGTTATTAATATTGGTCCTACAATTCCGAAAGTTAGAACATTCTTTAGGAAATTTCCTCCCCTTTTTGAATCTTATTTCAAATTTGAAAAATTTTAATAAGGTTTTGAGATATTTGCAAAAAACTAAAACCATTTTAATTTTTTTAGTTAATTGTTAATAACTTTTGCAATTTTTGCAAGCGGAACTTCAATTTTTTCAAAAATCATCTGGATGCCATTCCGAATCGAATGACACCTCAATCATAATTTTCGGAGACTGCTGAAAAAAGTTGATCAAAAAAGCACTTGTTGACTAGACTATAATGTCAAATTCAATGTCCAATTATTAGCAGATCAGATACCTATGTCAAATTCAATGTCAAAAAATTAAGAAATAATTTCGCTAAGGTTTTAGTAATGAGCATAGTACAATTACATAATTTAGAATCATTAAATCTGTTCACTGCTATTATTTTAAGTGACTACTTTTATCATTAATAAATTCCGATACCGAGTAAAAACATTTTTCCAACAAGAAGGCTTTTAATTTCGTTTTAAATGAGTGCGAGCTATAAATTAGCAATTTTAAATCAGTTGGTAACCTATTAAATAACTCTACTGCTTGGTATCTGGAACAATGCTTAGCTATGTTAAATTTCGGTGCCATCTTGTGTTTAAATTCTTTCCTTCTTGTGTTTTCTCTTATCTTACGCTCCTCTTGAGATTCATACTCATGAATATTCTTAGCCAAGTGATTCAAGATTACCAATATATACAAACTAGGTACTGTTAAAAAGTCCAATTCTTTAAAGTGCTCTCTACATGAGTCTCTTTGTGAGATCCTGACTATAGTTCGTATGGCTCGTTTCTGTAAAATAAACGCTTTCTCACAGTTATAACTGTAGCTGTTTCCCCAAAGCATTATGCTGTATCTTAGTCTAGATTCTACCAGCGCGTAATATATAGCCTTGAGTTGCTTTATATCTAACATATCCCTAAGGCTCCTGAGAGCATAACATGCTGATGATATTGAAGAGTCAATAGCAGCTAACTCCTGTTTCCAATTTAAATACATATCTATGGTAATGCCTAAAAATTTAACTTTGTCCACTAATTCTATCTTGTCTTCTTTGATTTTTAATACATCCAAACTGTCATTATGGCGAGTTGTAGTTTTAAATAAAATGATGTTCGTTTTACTTGTATTTAGCAAAAGGTTATTGGCTGTAAACCACTCGCAGAGGTTTTGTAGGCTTTTGTTAACATTTTTGGTCAATTCTTTTAAATCATTCGCCCCAACTATTATATTTGTATCATCTGCAAATACAACAAGTTTTACGTCTGGTTGAACATAATGCATAAAGTTTAGCAAGTCATTTGTAAAAATAATAAATAATATGGGTCCTAGAATAGAGCCTTGGGGCACACCACGTTTTATGTTTGTAATTTTAGAGGTGTATATGACTTCATGATTACTATCATCGATGTTTTTTATTTCGACAAACATTTGTCTATTTTGTAAGTAGGATCTTAAAAGTTGTAAGGATTTGCCTCTGATGCCATAATATTCAAGTTTAGTCAATAATAATTCATAATCAATCGTATCAAAAGCAGAGCTAAGGTCGATGAATAGCCCTGCCACTTTCATTTTGTCATTTAATTTATTAATTATGTCATTTATAAGAGTATTTATTGCATCTGAGCAACCGACGCCTTTCTGATACCCAAATTGTCTTAAATTAATAATTTTATTTGTATTTAAATGTACCATTAGTCTAGTTTTAATTATTTTCTCAAATACTTTTGATATGGTTGGCAAAAGGGATATAGGTCGGTAATTTTTCGGATTAGACTTAATCACATCCCACATAACCACCTGCTTCCGTGCTTCTGAAGGCACGTATAAGCCGGTGGTCCCGGCCGCCAAATGGCGGTCATCAAACCATGTCAGAGGCCCTTGCGGCGGTTTAGAAACTCTGACACTAGGGTGTGTGGGGTCGAGATCGTTAGACATTACTGCCCACACGATAAGAAGAAGAACCACCTGCACCTTCCAGGATTTAGAACGAGGTCAACGATACATTCAGGCTTGTGGCTACATACTGGTCGGTTAAGAGGTCGAATTTGAGTCCAACGACCCGCAAAGATCTTCACACTGCCAGTATAATCACTGGACATGAGTTCATATGGTACTAACATCATATGGATCTATAGGTCTGAATTAAAGTATTTTTATTTTTTTAACCGACTTCTAAAAAAAGAAGGAGGTTCTCAATTCGGATGTTTGTTTGTTTTTTTTTTATGTTTGTTCGGGCATAACTCTGTCACTTGCTAACCGATTTGAAAAATTCTTTTTTTGTTGGAAAGGGTTTTCCCAAATGGTCCCATATTTTTTTTATCGAAATCGGACAAGCAGTTTTTGAAAAATAAACAAAACTCGAAAAAAATACTACATTGTCCTGTCATTATGACCCATGAACATGTGAACCACTAAAAAGTGAAAAATAAAAACTTTTTGACTTTTGTTTGTTTGATTTCATTTTTTTGCCACCGACTTCAGAGACTGATTTATTTTTAACTTCTGTGTGTTTTTTTTGAAGTCGGTTTTATTTTTTGTTAAAAAGTTTTTTTTTAAACATAATTGGTGAAATGTGGGTGTAGACACCTACTATTAGACCTTTCCTTCGGCGGCACAGGCCTGATGTTATGTATCATGTTCTTCTACATGTAATTGTCATCTACCAAGTACAGGTGCACGCAACACCTTTTAAATATTGGGCATTAAGATTCACCTGTCATTTGGATCCACCTCTACGATTATATAGACGAGTTTATAATAACTGTGCTTATACCTGCAGATGGGCTGATGGAGTGCTACTGTACCTACATTGTTTAGAACTCCAAAAACACACTTTTAACTAAACTTGTCAATATGTAATCAGCGCACATACGGCCAATTATCATGTACTGTTTGACTATAAAACATAACGATTTTATGCGATGAAATGATAGGTACGTCTTATGATCGGCCCCCAAGATACAGGCGCAGCCTAGTTTGGGGACCTCTGTTTTGTAATAATGGTAACATTTAACTTGTTACGTTTATTATTAGTGCTAGTTATATTTAAGAAACTATTGTAACAATGACTTAATAAATTTATTCTTATTCTTATATACTTAAGTAGGTAAAGGTAGGATGTGCCATTATTGCAGATGTCAGTTATTAGACTGCATGTTTCCTTACCTTACCTGCTACTCAATGCCCTTCCCATAATACTTAGGTGCCGCTTAGCGTTAGTGAAAATGGATACCTGCCTAGGTAGGCACTGTTAGACGTGATCCCATTTGCACAGTTAGGTCCGTGTTTCATCATCATCCTATAGCCATAAGAATCTCAGTAGGTATATATCAATAGACATAAGTATCTAGGTCTCATAAACCTACTCATTTAATAGTATAGGATACGCATACAAGAGATTACCTAGGTACAGTAATAACTTTGTGAATGGCGTGCGTTACGCTTGTTACTTCATTGTAAAGTGGTTGCATTGCACAAACATTAGAAGGCATCGCAGAGAAAACATCTTTGTATCAACGGTAAAGTAACGGCAGTCGCAGAAAAATAGACGGTTGACATGGTGCACTAATGAGCCCTAGTTGCGACTTGCGTGCTGCCATTACAAACGTTCTTAATCTATAAATGATGGATGGGTTTGAATCGAAGGTAGCGTTTGTGAAAACTTATTATGTAAGCCTAATAAGGTTACGGTTACGGCTAACCATACCCAAGGACAAGGAGCTACTAACACAGTTTGACTTTGCAGAGTTAGCAAGCTGAAGCGGCTGAGAACCACGCGGTCATCACTGATGGAGGCGACGAGCCTTTGAGCGGCAGTTAGATAGAGGTCTATACAACTGTCAGATGGTCGACGTCTCATAGAAGGCGGCTAGGGCAAACTGCGTAGTAGCGGGAGTTGTGTGGGATAGATGTTAGTCCAGCAGTGGGCAGCTAGCCAGCGTACCTTGTAGTGGTTCAGCTGCACGTGCATGTCGAGCAGCGCGTGGTGCAGGTGCGCGAGCAGCAGCCCCGCCAGCGCGCCCGGCACGTTGCCCAGCGGCGACTGGTACAGCACGTTGAACGACGACTCCTCATGGTACGCCAGACGCACCGACCTGCAACCATCACCTCATCGTTAACAACACATTTACTTGGCTCTATATCAGAGTCATTATACTCATCATTCTTCTACCCTATCCCAATTTATTTTCGGCCAGCGAAGCATGTCGCACTGCTAACACAAGACTGTATCAACTCAAAATGAAGTTTTTTTCAGAAATGATGGAAAATTACTCGTTTCCTGTTAACGATTGTAAAAAAGTGAACACTGTTTTAAATTAGCCATAAACGTCATAAAATTCTTGCACTATTTCAGTGACGGTTTTATTGACGCGTACGAGTACCCTTATCTCCTTCCATTCGTGAACTCACTCAGGGCGATGCATGACGTAGGTGGGGACGAGGTTCCAGGAGTAAGCGAGACCGAACAGCAGCGCGACGGAGCCGAGCAGCAGCCCCGTGAGCACGGCCAGCGCCGCGCGCCGCCACCGCCACAGCGCCAGCGTCAGCGCCAGGCACACGGCGTACAGCTGCATGTCTGCCGCCAGGTACCTGCGAGATAGCGAGGTTATGTTACAAGATATAGAGCAAGCGTCAGGCACTATGCCCGCGCGGTGGATAGCCGTCCTTCTCGCTTACAGTGAAGAGGCTATTAAGAGTGGTATAGCCCGAGCCGAGAGCAGTGGTGGCCCAGTGGTTGAGGACCCGACTTACGAACAGTAAGTTGTGGGGTCGAACCCACGTATTACTTTGTGTAATTTATTTCATCACTCCTGCTCTCTCAAAACGGCGCAGGAAAACATCGTGAGGAAACCGGAATGTCTTAGAACCTAAAAATCGAAGACATGTGACATTTACCTACCAACCCGCACTAGGCCCGCGTGGTGGATTACAACCCATATCGCTCTCCTAGAGAGATGGCTTGAGTCCCTGCAGTGGGAACATTATAGGCTGATGATAACCCGAGCAGGCGTGAACACTGGTCATAGATCCTACCCGGCGGGTGTGAGTAACTCACCAGGTCTGTATGAGGCACTTGTCGTCGGCGTACAGTATGTTGTTGAGGTACAGCAGGTGCGTCCACCACTTGCGGCGGCACACGGCGGCCTCGCTGCCCACCAGCGGCGCCCACATCGGCCCGCGCCCCATGCGCTCCCACCACGACGCCGCGAACCACACCACCATCCAGTATGATGGGCTCACCCTGGACATAAGAAATCAATATTTGGGTCACTTTTTTCTAAGCGCCATCGTCATCCCCTTATCGCTATCCCAATTTATTTGAATTCACTTTCTAGCCGTAGCATCATTCTAATATTCCAATGATTCTTTCAAAATGTCATTGTGTCATTGTACTGAACAAGACCGTCTGAACTAGACCAGCTGGACACGGTGACATTCCATGGGTGATGACGATGGTGCTGAAGTTTAAGTTGCATTCGCATGGCATTTAAATACCGATAAGTTTATATCGTCGATTGAACGTTTTGTACAAAACGAATTGCTTTGAAAACGATAACCACCGAATTAGCTATGTAGTTTTTTTTTTTTTTTTTTAAATTATAAATGGGCTTGCTCTTGACTTCAATCTTGCCCTAAGGGCAGAGATGATGTCGACGATGGAACGAGCTTACCCAGTAGAAGCCTGTTTACTCGCGACTTAAACAGATTAGGGTTATATGAACTCGGAAAAACGGACGCAGGCAGGGAATTCCACTCCTTGGCTGTGCGCATAATAAAGGACCCAGCAAAGCGTTTCGTTCGAATGTGTGGAATGTCGACTAGGTATCGGTGATACCCTGCAGTACGTCTAGTCTCCTGATGGAAGAAGGGAGATGGTGGGATGCTGTAGTTATATTAATATTGTTATATAAACTCGCCCCTATAATTACATTTGACTTAAAACATAACGTTCTGGTGACATTTGGGTACACTATAACCTATTAGGTAAACTTGTGCCTAACCCTTCGGGGATTACAGTGCAGGCGTGATGTTATGAGTTATGTAAAATTACTGTGTGTCAATTTTGATATGCAATGAAGTATATTCTATTCTATTGCCACTTGCACTCTCTGGCACCTAATCCTCTGTATATTAATATAGTTTACACCTACATATTGCTATTTAAAACCACTGCATACTAATAGAAAAGCTGACCTGATGATCCTATTGACCATGGTCTCCACGAAGGTGGTGAAGGGCGGCACGGTCTCGCCGCGGCGGCGCTGCTGCAGTAGCTTGTGTGCCAGCAGGAACGAGGACATGATGAAGAAGATCTGCACCACCAGCGTGCTGTTCGTCATCAGGACCACGTCCACTGAGCCACGGATCTGGGAACAGTACATACTGACGTGGTCTTGTTCTATTCTTATGTAAATTATGGCGGTGAGTTGCGCTTAGATTCATTTAGTCGTTACAGATGCTGACTCTAATGAAATTCGTATTTGTTTGGTATCTATGTGTGGTGTCCAACCAACCTTTCGTTGTTCAATACGTGGCCTCCACCCTCCACTGGAGAACAAATTTAACTCAACAAGACTGTCATAGGTAAAATGTGTAGTAGTAGGAACCAAGCCAAGAGTTATCTGTGTCACCAACCTGTTCATAGATCTTGGTGTCAGTGAGGTAGGTCTGCGTGGTGATCCAGCAGACGTGCTCGATGATGACCACCAGCATGGTGAGCACGCGCAGTCCGTCGAACGACGCCAGGTCGGTGCGCGCCGAGCGCGGGGGCGGCGCGTGCAGTGCGCGCCAGCACGACGGGATCGACCACGACAGGGCCCATTCCGCTCCTGAGAAGGTAACAACCTTGTGAATAAGCTCATAATTAATTTAACAGAAATAAGCGACAAGAAATTAAGTAGGTGCTGTACCTATCCAGATACTAACATTAAAAATATATGTCTAATAAATCAGTCATAATCAATGCTGTAACGTGCTGCCAGTGGCCACGTTACGTACGTCACGATGGACTACAAATAGATTGGCACATTGTTGTTGATCCGGCACGACCCTGCGAACTAAAGCTGTGAAAGTTCGAGCCCGTTTTGACTGGTAAACAAGCCAACGGCACGAACTAGTTGGTGGGCTAAAATGCATGCTATTTCACCCGACATCACGAGCGAAATGCATAGAGCGAAAGAGACACATCTAAAACGGGCGCGCGATTGCTTCTTTGCAGACCTTTGGTATATTTGGTTTCATGAAAAATCTATTGAATGTATCTGTTCAAAATCAAATTATTTAAATTTTTTAATAACTAATCTATGTCCGTATGGTTTCACTTTTTTGTTTTTCATACTATATACGTTATTTATTTACGCCCAAAGATGAGTTAAAATTAGTGCTAAAATATGAAAGTTTTGACGTTCATAACTTCCAAATCAATATTTTTTTTCCAATTCTGCTTCCATACAGACCTAGATAATGATAAGACCAGTTGATACAATTTTTAATTTTGAACCTACACCGTCAAACAGAGGAGTAATCACCTTCATAAGTTTGTATGGAAGAATGACTGGCTTGTTCAACCTTAAGCACCGTAACCCATTGATTATTAGTAAGATTTTCATTAGTAAGATCCGTCGATCGAGACATATATAATATCATTGACCCTGATGACGCGTTCGCCTTGCTCCAGGAGAGCAATAGGGAAACAAGCACGCTGAAGAAGCACAGACGCAAACTCTAAACAAAAAAAAAATATTCATGGTACTGAATAAAAACAGACTAAACAATGACATCCAACATCTGATCTGAGCAAGTTACAAGTACTATTAGCTGCAGGTGCAGCCAACTTACCTTTCCTGGCGTGGTCGGTCAGGGTGAGATCCAGCGCGGTGCTGACCACGGCGAGCGCGAACAGCGCGGCGAGCACGCCGGCGAAGGCCTGCTCGCTGGCGGAGAGCGGCGCGGGGGGGGCGGCGCGCGAGCAGTAGTCCAGCCGGTGCAGGGTCGCCGTCAGGTTGTACGCAGCCGACGACTGCGCGTTCACACACGACACGAACCTGGGGTTGGGCGGGAGTTAGTCATCATCATCAGGCTATAATGTTCCGATTGCAGGGACTCAGGTCTCCTCTCTAGAAGAGGGATGGGCTAGCCCCATAATCCACCACGTGTGCCCCAGTGCGGGTTGGCGCAGCGGGGATTAGTAGCGGTTGTTAAAGCAGTACTGCGTGGGATCAACATCGCTTCAACTTGAGGCGTTCAGGCGGTGAGGTGACCTACCAAGCAGTATTGTTTTATTCTAATTCCAGGGTGAAAGATGAAACACCTTGTGATCGCGCCAGGACTCAGCCGAACCTTATCTCGGGCCCATGGAAGACAGGTCTCCGAACAGCTGCCGTCCTAACGGGATCAAATAGACGCGATACGCGCCTCCGAACAATATTACAATTTCTGAACTTAAAGCTACCCTTACCTCATTTCTTCGAGCCGGTCTCACTTCCTTGACCCCTCGCAAGTTGTGTAACTGTGTATGTGTATAATGAGTGTATATGACCTTGCGATGGTTTGCTGGTAGTTCCGGACGATTCTTCCACGTCGCTGCAAGCCACACCGTTAACGCGAGCCACCACACTCACTCCGTATTAGTCTAACCACAAAAGCCTCGGTGCTTTCCCAATAGCACTCCCGTGACAAGGCAAACCAATGATATTATCAATAACCCGTTCGACATTCACAGCGTCGCTAACCGTACTGCTTAACTAGTATAATTGGGTGCCGCGAAATGACTCCACAAGTCGATTTAATCAATGCGCGTGCGCTTTCACCCGTGATTCTATGGCTACTATAATATTCGTTCGACGCCCAGCGCGACTCAATACGAACTCCTCTTCACGCCGAGCCCAGCGCTCGACCTCTACCTCCGCCCCTTCGCCTCTGTCGCACCGAGGCGGAGAAAATCAAAAATCTGAAGGTAGATTATAAACAATCACCCCCCCCGGACCGACCCGTTGTCGGTCCGCTCAAACTCCCGGGAGTCGAGATAAAGTTGAAACTGCCCGTCTAAGGATCGAGTCCCTCACCTGGACGTCTGCGATCCTTGGAAACCCATCCTTGCCCGTAATCAGGTTAACAATGCGCCCCCGTCGCCAACACAACGGTGATAGGTTAGCATCCTTAACCAGAACGAGGTCTCCAACGCAGGGTGGGGTCGTCCTGTCCGTCCACTTAACGCGTTGCTGTAGAATATGCAAATACTCCAGCGACCATCGCTTCCAAAAATTTTGGCTCATTTGCCGTAACATCTGATACCGTGACAACCGGTACAACTTGACATCAGTATACGGATATTCCGGCAAGGCGTTAAGTGGTTGGCCAATCAAAAAATGACCTGGGGTCATGGCCTCAAGGTCATTCGGGTCAGCGCTCAACGGGCACAAAGGTCGCGAGTTTAAGACCGCCTCAATTCTGCAAAACACCGTTGACAACTCCTCAAAGGTGAGAATCGTTGAGCCGATGACCCGATACAAGTGAGTCTTGGAAGACTTGACTACTGCCTCGAAAATTCCACCCCAGTGGGGGCATCCAGGTGGACTAAAATACCACGAAATGCCCCGACTGGCAAGGCCCGTGCCAATCTCTCGCTCATTCTGACTTAAAAACAATACAATTTCCTTTAAGCACCGGTCGGCGCCCTTGAAGTTGGTACCACAGTCCGACCGAATCAGTGACGGTACTCCCCGTCTAGAAACAAATCGATCTAACGCCGCCAGAAAGGCCTCCGTAGAGAGATCGGCCACCAATTCCAAATGAACGGCCTTGGTCGCCAGACACACGAAGACACACAGATATGCCTTAACCGACTTCGCGTTGCGAAGGTGCGATGTCTTGACCATGAAAGGCCCCGCGAAATCTGTCCCTACGCCAGCAAATGGCCGAGCCTCCGTGACTCGATCGGCCGGGAGATCTCCCATTTGTGGCTGCATTGTGGCTGCCTTGAGTCGGTAACAAGGCAAGCAACGAAACACAACGCTCCGTATGATTCTGCGGGCCGATAAAATCCAAAATTCACGCTGCAAAATGCCCAGAAGGGTGTTACAGCCTGCGTGTGAATTCTTGGTGTGACGGTCCCTAACCAACAACTCCACCAAAGCTCCCTTCTTGGGGAGAATTAGAGGATGTCGCGCTGCATAGGGCAAGTCGGCATTCCGTAATCGTCCTCCCACCCGGAGCATTCCATGCTCATCAATGAACGGGTTGAGGCGGACAAGACCTTTTTTCAATCGACCTGCGCCAGTCTTCAAGACCCTAATTTCGTCCTGGAACTCATTCCTCTGAACGACTCTCACCCAGAGTGAGAGAGCCTTTCGCTGTTCTTCAGGTCCCATTATAGGCGACATGTTTCGCTGCGCGACAGGACAACGACAATTTTGACAAAATCTCATTACCCATCCCGTTACTCTAAGTAACTTCCCTAACGAACTATATCGTTCCAAGAGGGTGTGGTCTACGGTGGCGGGTTCCACTGTAGTCACATTCAGCCTCAAGCCTTGGTCTGGGGGTAATGAATGTCGACCGCACTCATTAAATGGCCACTCCGCATGTGGCTGTTCCAGCCATTGTGGCCCCCACCAAAGAGAATGTTCAACCAAAGCAGGCGCCGGACAGCCGCGTGAAGCGCAGTCAGCCGGATTAATCTCACCTGGAACATGTCTCCAGACCAGAGGAGTCTCTGAGCTATTTATTTGTGAGACTCGGTTGGCCACAAATACCTCGAGCGTGTGGACCGAAGTCTGCAACCAGCATAACACGATTCGGCTGTCAGTCCATGCATAGACCGTCTCGTTCAGAGCCACCGTACCACGCAAATTCCGCACCACATGGTTCAAGAGCCGCGTCAGAAGGGCTGCACCTGCCAGTTCCATCTTCGGAATCGTCCAACGAGTCCGAACAGGTGCAACCTTGCTCTTGGCCAGTACCAAGCGTACCGTTCCCCTACCAGCGGTCTCACCTGTTCTCAGGTAGACTGCGGCCGCGTACCCCTTCTCCGACGCATCACAAAACCCGTGCAGGGTGACCTTGACTCCTGCCTGCGGGAGCAGTTTACGCGGGATCTCAATCTCTGAGATCTGTGGTAAGGTGGTGACGAATGCCGACCACTCCCGAGCCAGCTCCTCCGTGAGCTGATCATCCCAACCTAGTTGAGCCAACCAAAGCTTCTGAATGAAGCACTTTCCCATGAACGTGACCGGCGCGATCCAACCGGTTGGGTCGAACGTTCGTGCGATAGTCGAAAGGACCGATCGCTTGGTCCAGGTCTTCGACAGCAACTCGGCCTCACAACTGTATGTGAAGGCATCCTGACTCGGTCGATACTGGACCCCTAAAATGGCCAACGCATGAAGATTCTCCGAATCCTCAAACAAATGCGGGTCTTGTTGATACTCAGTTGGCAGTCCTGCCAGTACCTCTGGGCAGTTCGACAGCCATTTCCTGAGTTCATAGCCACCGGAGGCCATGAGCGCCACCAATTCATCCCTTAAGATGAGCGCCTGCTCAATACTGTCTGAGCCCGTACAAATGTCGTCTACATAGACGTCCCTATCAATGACAGCAGCCGCGCGGGGAAAGCGGAGCCGTTCTTGATCAGCCAGTTCTCGTAGCGTACGCATGGCTACATATGGGCTGGGCTTTAATCCGTACGTGTTTGTGTTGAGCTCGTACGTGACCATCGGTTCTTCTGGGCTCTCTCGCCACAATATCAGCTGGAACCGACGGTCGTCTGGATGAATCTCAGTTTGACGAAACATCATCCGTACGTCCGTAACGAAGACAACCTGGTGTCTCCTGAAGTCCGTGAGAATGTCTGCAATGTCTCTGGTCAGCTTAGGACCAGCATGGAGACATTGATTCAGGGACACCCCGCTAGACGTCTCCGCGCTCCCGTCGAACACGACCCTAATCTTTGAGTCAGGTGTCTTCAAAACAGCATGATGAGGCAACACATAATGCTCCTCATGACGATAGTCAACCCTGGACACCGACATGTGACCCAACGTCAGGTATTCGCGCATGAACTCCACATACTTCTGTCGGAAGTTGGAGTCCCGCTTCATGCGCCTTTCCATTGCCACTAACCGCTTTTCTGCCAGACTCCATGAGCTCCCCAGCGGAGGTCGAATTGACAGAAATGGCAACCTTGTCATAAATCTACCCGATGGGAGGCGCACCGTGTTAAATCGATAGAATGTTTCGCACTCCTCATCACGTGGGTTATTTCTAAGAGCGGTGGGTGGCTCTTCCGTTGCCCAGAACCGTTGCAGGACGTCGGATAACACGCTGCCATAATATATGGAGCTATAATCCGTTGAGTGCTGTGGTTCCCGTACTGGGCCCAATAACGCGTAACCACCTGCGGTACGCATGGCCACAACCCCGTTTGGTTGCAGCTCCCGTTTGCCGCTTCGGAGCAGCTTCCCGAGGACGTCAGACCCAAGCAAGACGTCCACCCGTCCGGGGATCGCGAAGTGGGGATCGGCTAACTCCAATCCATTGGTCAACCCTTTTACCGCAGACGGTAACCGAGTCTGAGGGAGGACCCCAACCACTTCGTCCAAAACGATCGCCGTGGCATTCACCCGCGTGACCGATGCCGTGTCACCCATCTCGAACAGGAATGTCGTCTGACCCCTGAGGTGAGGCACCCGATTGCCACCTATACCTACGGCGCCATCCCGTGATGGCTCTAATGTAAGGCCCAGCTTTTTCACTAAACAGCTGGACACAATACAACCTTGTGCCCCTGAATCTAACAGTGCTCGCACGTGCACCGGCTGTCCGTCAGTACCCCTGACAGTAATCCTAGCCGTCGGTAATAATACCGTTACTGTCGGGGTGGGCACCACTGACGAACAGGCTGCTAGTTGCTAATAGGAGGCACCTCCCTCCTCCCCTGCCGGAGGGGGAGTAAATACTGTCCCAGTATACGGGTCCCAACCCGGGTAGTAACCCTCCCGACCCATCGGTGACATCCGTGCCGGTCGGAAGTAGCCTACTGGCATCCTTCCGAACGGTGGCGGGCGCGCCGTCAGCCGAGGGCGTTCTGCGAGAGGCGGGGAGAAGCGACTACTCGGGGGTGGCAACATGCCCCCCAACGCATTCGAGTACGCCGCGTAACCCGTCTGTACTACCTCCGGGCCCCTGCCCGAGTCTCGGTGCCTATCCCCCCCCCGCGGGGAAGACGACGGTATCGGGTTGTGCTCTGGATCAGCCCTTGGCCCACCCCCCCGAGGGGGCGGCGACCGCTGATTCCTGGCCGACCCACCCCCCCTAGGGGGGGGTGACCGACCACCCGAATCTGGCTTAGGAGAGGGGGGGTGACCTCCCGGCGAGGCTCCGTGCACCTCCCTACTCTCCGCCAGGCATAGCAACTCGTGATGGGCTCCTCCGCAGGTTCCACAGTTAGTGGTCCTGTGGCACTCACGTACAAAGTGAGTCCCCAAGCAGCGGAAGCACAAATAGCGCTGCTTGACCACCCCTCTTCGTCTATGCACCCGCTGCGCCTTAAAGTCCGCGCATGCGGCGAGACCGTGCCCTTCCTTCCGACAGAAGGCGCACACTTCCGATTGGAGGGCGTGGTATTTCTTCCCCCCCCGACGGGGCTCAACCGGCTTGGGCCCGCTCGTACGTCGGGTTGACGGAGGAGGGTGCGACGTGGATGCCCCTTGGCAATCCGCCCGCCGGCACTCGCCTTCTAAAAACACCCTCAAGTCATCGTAACTTGGGAGGTGGTCCGTCGATTCGCCACCATGTGACTGCTCAAAGCGCGCCACCACGTCGATCGGCAACTTCCGTAAAACCCTATTGACGATGATATATTTATTGTCCCCTAACGACAACTTAAGTCGATCTAACGTGTTCACCGCAACCGTGACCGGATTAAGGATTTTCGACCTTATTTCGTACACGTTAGACACCTTCGGGATTTCAAAAATCTTATCAATGAGGCCATCAACTATTAATCGCCGATTATCATATCGGTCGATTAATAGGCCCCATGCCGTCTCATAACTGGCGTCCGTAATCTCCAGGTGGGTCAAGATGTCGTGCGGCTCACCGTTAAGCCTACCCATTAATTGAGCCATCTTGTACGCGGGCGAGAGATCTGTACGCGAATGCACGACACTATTAAAAATATCGCGGAATCGCGGCCAATCGGCATACTCGCCGCTAAACTCGGGTACATGTACTGGTGGCAACGGCGCCTGAATCCCTACGCCTGCTGGCCGACATGAATCCCTGACGTCACCCTTGCGCGATCGCTCAATGTCGGCCGCCGCCTGGATTATGCTCATGGACATTTCCCCACACTGGTCCACATTGCCCCGTACCACCTGAGCATCCTTGTCCACCGACGACAGATCCGTCGATTCGAGACATGCTAAATACTCAGCGTGACACTTTAACACGGCGTCATATCGTTCGTCAACTTGCCGAGCGCGTGACAATAACGCATCTTCACGATCGGTGCGACCTACCAACGTAACAACCGATGAAAACCATCTCAATTCAGCTTCGATTCTGGCTGCGATAGTTTTCGTTACTGACGGAGCCATAGTACCAACTTCAATACGCGATTATGCAATAATAAATAACAATAACCAAAAAAAATAACAATTATTGTATCCGGAATTAACAATAATAATATATTCGTTGAGTGAATAAATCTACGACGCTATGCCAACTCTTGAACTTATTCCTCTACGTGCTCTAGAGGTTATTCCTCTATGTCTCAAATGTTGACAATCATAACACGATTTGTGATGAGGTTATATTTGTGCGTAACCGAACGTAAATAACAAATTATTTTATCAACGAATATTCACATTCCATGTACTTATTATTAATAACGCCAAACTCAACTTGAGGCGTACACTGGTATGTAGGTCAATGTACTACTACCTACAAGTTGAATTTGTACATGAACACAATTTTTACAAAGTAAATTGGTACCAAGTACCTACTAATTTTTACAAAGTGGGTTTAAATAAACCACGCTCTGCTACCAGATTTTGATCGCGCCAGGACTCAGCCGAACCTTATCTCGGGCCCATGGAAGACAGGTCTCCGAACAGCTGCCGTCCTAACGGGATCAAATAGACGCGATACGCGCCTCCGAACAATATTACAATTTCTGAACTTAAAGCTACCCTTACCTCATTTCTTCGAGCCGGTCTCACTTCCTTGACCCCTCGCAAGTTGTGTAACTGTGTATGTGTATAATGAGTGTATATGACCTTGCGATGGTTTGCTGGTAGTTCCGGACGATTCTTCCACGTCGCTGCAAGCCACACCGTTAACGCGAGCCACCACACTCACTCCGTATTAGTCTAACCACAAAAGCCTCGGTGCTTTCCCAATAGCACTCCCGTGACAAGGCAAACCAATGATATTATCAATAACCCGTTCGACATTCACAGCGTCGCTAACCGTACTGCTTAACTAGTATAATTGGGTGCCGCGAAATGACTCCACAAGTCGATTTAATCAATGCGCGTGCGCTTTCACCCGTGATTCTATGGCTACTATAATATTCGTTCGACGCCCAGCGCGACTCAATACGAACTCTGAATTGAGATGGTTTTCATCGGTTGTTACGTTGGTAGGTCGCACCGATCGTGAAGATGCGTTATTGTCACGCGCTCGGCAAGTTGACGAACGATATGACGCCGTGTTAAAGTGTCACGCTGAGTATTTAGCATGTCTCGAATCGACGGATCTGTCGTCGGTGGACAAGGATGCTCAGGTGGTACGGGGCAATGTGGACCAGTGTGGGGAAATGTCCATGAGCATAATCCAGGCGGCGGCCGACATTGAGCGATCGAGCAAGGATGGGTTTCCAAGGATCGCAGACGTCCAGGTGAGGGACTCGATCCTTAGACGGGCAGTTTCAACTTTATCTCGACTCCCGGGAGTTTGAGCGGACCGACAACGGGTCGGTCCGGGGGGGGTGATTGTTTATAATCTACCTTCAGATTTTTGATTTTCTCCGCCTCGGTGCGACAGAGGCGAAGGGGCGGAGGTAGAGGTCGAGCGCTGGGCTCGGCGTGGATAGTAGTTCGTATTGAGACGTGCTGGGCGTCGAACGAATATTATAGTAGCCATAGAACGGGTGAAAGCGCACGCGCATTGATTAAATCGACTTGTGAAGTCATTTCGCGGCACCCAATTATACTAGTTAAGCAGTACGGTTAGCGACGCTGTGAATGTCGAACGGGTTATTGATAATATCATTGGTTTGCCTTGTCACGGGAGTGCTATTGGGAAAGCACCGAGGCTTTTGTGGTTAGACTAATACGGAGTGAGTGTGGTGGCTCGCGTTAACGGCGTGGCTTGCAG
Organism: Diarsia mendica; assembly: GCA_949316265.1. Lineage (NCBI taxonomy): Eukaryota > Metazoa > Arthropoda > Insecta > Lepidoptera > Noctuidae > Diarsia > Diarsia mendica. The sequence goes on from OX438903.1 coordinate 23,528,787, forward strand.
CGACGTGGAAGAATCGTCCGGAACTACCAGCAAACCATCGCAAGGTCATATACACTCATTATACACATACACAGTTACACAACTTGCGAGGGGTCAAGGAAGTGAGACCGGCTCGAAGAAATGAGGTAAGGGTAGCTATAAGTTCAGAAATTGTAATATTGTTCGGAGGCGCGTATCGCGTCTATTTGATCCCGTTAGGACGGCAGCTGTTCTGAGACCTGTCTCCCATGGGCCCGAGATAAGGTTCGGCTGAGTCCTGGCGCGATCAAAATCTGGTAGCAGAGCATGGTTTATTTAAACCCACTTTGTAAAAATTAGTAGGTACTTGGTACCAAATGCCCCGACTGGCAAGGCCCGTGCCAATCTCTCGCTCATTCTGACTTAAAAACAATACAATTTCCTTTAAGCACCGGTCGGCGCCCTTGAAGTTGGTACCACAGTCCGACCGAATCAGTGACGGTACTCCCCGTCTAGAAACAAATCGATCTAACGCCGCCAGAAAGGCCTCCGTAGAGAGATCGGCCACCAATTCCAAATGAACGGCCTTGGTCGCCAGACACACGAAGACACACAGATATGCCTTAACCGACTTCGCGTTGCGAAGGTGCGATGTCTTGACCATGAAAGGCCCCGCGAAATCTGTCCCTACGCCAGCAAATGGCCGAGCCTCCGTGACTCGATCGGCCGGGAGATCTCCCATTTGTGGCTGCATTGTGGCTGCCTTGAGTCGGTAACAAGGCAAGCAACGAAACACAACGCTCCGTATGATTCTGCGGGCCGATAAAATCCAAAATTCACGCTGCAAAATGCCCAGAAGGGTGTTACAGCCTGCGTGTGAATTCTTGGTGTGACGGTCCCTAACCAACAACTCCACCAAAGCTCCCTTCTTGGGGAGAATTAGAGGATGTCGCGCTGCATAGGGCAAGTCGGCATTCCGTAATCGTCCTCCCACCCGGAGCATTCCATGCTCATCAATGAACGGGTTGAGGCGGACAAGACCTTTTTTCAATCGACCTGCGCCAGTCTTCAAGACCCTAATTTCGTCCTGGAACTCATTCCTCTGAACGACTCTCACCCAGAGTGAGAGAGCCTTTCGCTGTTCTTCAGGTCCCATTATAGGCGACATGTTTCGCTGCGCGACAGGACAACGACAATTTTGACAAAATCTCATTACCCATCCCGTTACTCTAAGTAACTTCCCTAACGAACTATATCGTTCCAAGAGGGTGTGGTCTACGGTGGCGGGTTCCACTGTAGTCACATTCAGCCTCAAGCCTTGGTCTGGGGGTAATGAATGTCGACCGCACTCATTAAATGGCCACTCCGCATGTGGCTGTTCCAGCCATTGTGGCCCCCACCAAAGAGAATGTTCAACCAAAGCAGGCGCCGGACAGCCGCGTGAAGCGCAGTCAGCCGGATTAATCTCACCTGGAACATGTCTCCAGACCAGAGGAGTCTCTGAGCTATTTATTTGTGAGACTCGGTTGGCCACAAATACCTCGAGCGTGTGGACCGAAGTCTGCAACCAGCATAACACGATTCGGCTGTCAGTCCATGCATAGACCGTCTCGTTCAGAGCCACCGTACCACGCAAATTCCGCACCACATGGTTCAAGAGCCGCGTCAGAAGGGCTGCACCTGCCAGTTCCATCTTCGGAATCGTCCAACGAGTCCGAACAGGTGCAACCTTGCTCTTGGCCAGTACCAAGCGTACCGTTCCCCTACCAGCGGTCTCACCTGTTCTCAGGTAGACTGCGGCCGCGTACCCCTTCTCCGACGCATCACAAAACCCGTGCAGGGTGACCTTGACTCCTGCCTGCGGGAGCAGTTTACGCGGGATCTCAATCTCTGAGATCTGTGGTAAGGTGGTGACGAATGCCGACCACTCCCGAGCCAGCTCCTCCGTGAGCTGATCATCCCAACCTAGTTGAGCCAACCAAAGCTTCTGAATGAAGCACTTTCCCATGAACGTGACCGGCGCGATCCAACCGGTTGGGTCGAACGTTCGTGCGATAGTCGAAAGGACCGATCGCTTGGTCCAGGTCTTCGACAGCAACTCGGCCTCACAACTGTATGTGAAGGCATCCTGACTCGGTCGATACTGGACCCCTAAAATGGCCAACGCATGAAGATTCTCCGAATCCTCAAACAAATGCGGGTCTTGTTGATACTCAGTTGGCAGTCCTGCCAGTACCTCTGGGCAGTTCGACAGCCATTTCCTGAGTTCATAGCCACCGGAGGCCATGAGCGCCACCAATTCATCCCTTAAGATGAGCGCCTGCTCAATACTGTCTGAGCCCGTACAAATGTCGTCTACATAGACGTCCCTATCAATGACAGCAGCCGCGCGGGGAAAGCGGAGCCGTTCTTGATCAGCCAGTTCTCGTAGCGTACGCATGGCTACATATGGGCTGGGCTTTAATCCGTACGTGTTTGTGTTGAGCTCGTACGTGACCATCGGTTCTTCTGGGCTCTCTCGCCACAATATCAGCTGGAACCGACGGTCGTCTGGATGAATCTCAGTTTGACGAAACATCATCCGTACGTCCGTAACGAAGACAACCTGGTGTCTCCTGAAGTCCGTGAGAATGTCTGCAATGTCTCTGGTCAGCTTAGGACCAGCATGGAGACATTGATTCAGGGACACCCCGCTAGACGTCTCCGCGCTCCCGTCGAACACGACCCTAATCTTTGAGTCAGGTGTCTTCAAAACAGCATGATGAGGCAACACATAATGCTCCTCATGACGATAGTCAACCCTGGACACCGACATGTGACCCAACGTCAGGTATTCGCGCATGAACTCCACATACTTCTGTCGGAAGTTGGAGTCCCGCTTCATGCGCCTTTCCATTGCCACTAACCGCTTTTCTGCCAGACTCCATGAGCTCCCCAGCGGAGGTCGAATTGACAGAAATGGCAACCTTGTCATAAATCTACCCGATGGGAGGCGCACCGTGTTAAATCGATAGAATGTTTCGCACTCCTCATCACGTGGGTTATTTCTAAGAGCGGTGGGTGGCTCTTCCGTTGCCCAGAACCGTTGCAGGACGTCGGATAACACGCTGCCATAATATATGGAGCTATAATCCGTTGAGTGCTGTGGTTCCCGTACTGGGCCCAATAACGCGTAACCACCTGCGGTACGCATGGCCACAACCCCGTTTGGTTGCAGCTCCCGTTTGCCGCTTCGGAGCAGCTTCCCGAGGACGTCAGACCCAAGCAAGACGTCCACCCGTCCGGGGATCGCGAAGTGGGGATCGGCTAACTCCAATCCATTGGTCAACCCTTTTACCGCAGACGGTAACCGAGTCTGAGGGAGGACCCCAACCACTTCGTCCAAAACGATCGCCGTGGCATTCACCCGCGTGACCGATGCCGTGTCACCCATCTCGAACAGGAATGTCGTCTGACCCCTGAGGTGAGGCACCCGATTGCCACCTATACCTACGGCGCCATCCCGTGATGGCTCTAATGTAAGGCCCAGCTTTTTCACTAAACAGCTGGACACAATACAACCTTGTGCCCCTGAATCTAACAGTGCTCGCACGTGCACCGGCTGTCCGTCAGTACCCCTGACAGTAATCCTAGCCGTCGGTAATAATACCGTTACTGTCGGGGTGGGCACCACTGACGAACAGGCTGCTAGTTGCTAATAGGAGGCACCTCCCTCCTCCCCTGCCGGAGGGGGAGTAAATACTGTCCCAGTATACGGGTCCCAACCCGGGTAGTAACCCTCCCGACCCATCGGTGACATCCGTGCCGGTCGGAAGTAGCCTACTGGCATCCTTCCGAACGGTGGCGGGCGCGCCGTCAGCCGAGGGCGTTCTGCGAGAGGCGGGGAGAAGCGACTACTCGGGGGTGGCAACATGCCCCCCAACGCATTCGAGTACGCCGCGTAACCCGTCTGTACTACCTCCGGGCCCCTGCCCGAGTCTCGGTGCCTATCCCCCCCCCGCGGGGAAGACGACGGTATCGGGTTGTGCTCTGGATCAGCCCTTGGCCCACCCCCCCGAGGGGGCGGCGACCGCTGATTCCTGGCCGACCCACCCCCCCTAGGGGGGGGTGACCGACCACCCGAATCTGGCTTAGGAGAGGGGGGGTGACCTCCCGGCGAGGCTCCGTGCACCTCCCTACTCTCCGCCAGGCATAGCAACTCGTGATGGGCTCCTCCGCAGGTTCCACAGTTAGTGGTCCTGTGGCACTCACGTACAAAGTGAGTCCCCAAGCAGCGGAAGCACAAATAGCGCTGCTTGACCACCCCTCTTCGTCTATGCACCCGCTGCGCCTTAAAGTCCGCGCATGCGGCGAGACCGTGCCCTTCCTTCCGACAGAAGGCGCACACTTCCGATTGGAGGGCGTGGTATTTCTTCCCCCCCCGACGGGGCTCAACCGGCTTGGGCCCGCTCGTACGTCGGGTTGACGGAGGAGGGTGCGACGTGGATGCCCCTTGGCAATCCGCCCGCCGGCACTCGCCTTCTAAAAACACCCTCAAGTCATCGTAACTTGGGAGGTGGTCCGTCGATTCGCCACCATGTGACTGCTCAAAGCGCGCCACCACGTCGATCGGCAACTTCCGTAAAACCCTATTGACGATGATATATTTATTGTCCCCTAACGACAACTTAAGTCGATCTAACGTGTTCACCGCAACCGTGACCGGATTAAGGATTTTCGACCTTATTTCGTACACGTTAGACACCTTCGGGATTTCAAAAATCTTATCAATGAGGCCATCAACTATTAATCGCCGATTATCATATCGGTCGATTAATAGGCCCCATGCCGTCTCATAACTGGCGTCCGTAATCTCCAGGTGGGTCAAGATGTCGTGCGGCTCACCGTTAAGCCTACCCATTAATTGAGCCATCTTGTACGCGGGCGAGAGATCTGTACGCGAATGCACGACACTATTAAAAATATCGCGGAATCGCGGCCAATCGGCATACTCGCCGCTAAACTCGGGTACATGTACTGGTGGCAACGGCGCCTGAATCCCTACGCCTGCTGGCCGACATGAATCCCTGACGTCACCCTTGCGCGATCGCTCAATGTCGGCCGCCGCCTGGATTATGCTCATGGACATTTCCCCACACTGGTCCACATTGCCCCGTACCACCTGAGCATCCTTGTCCACCGACGACAGATCCGTCGATTCGAGACATGCTAAATACTCAGCGTGACACTTTAACACGGCGTCATATCGTTCGTCAACTTGCCGAGCGCGTGACAATAACGCATCTTCACGATCGGTGCGACCTACCAACGTAACAACCGATGAAAACCATCTCAATTCAGCTTCGATTCTGGCTGCGATAGTTTTCGTTACTGACGGAGCCATAGTACCAACTTCAATACGCGATTATGCAATAATAAATAACAATAACCAAAAAAAATAACAATTATTGTATCCGGAATTAACAATAATAATATATTCGTTGAGTGAATAAATCTACGACGCTATGCCAACTCTTGAACTTATTCCTCTACGTGCTCTAGAGGTTATTCCTCTATGTCTCAAATGTTGACAATCATAACACGATTTGTGATGAGGTTATATTTGTGCGTAACCGAACGTAAATAACAAATTATTTTATCAACGAATATTCACATTCCATGTACTTATTATTAATAACGCCAAACTCAACTTGAGGCGTACACTGGTATGTAGGTCAATGTACTACTACCTACAAGTTGAATTTGTACATGAACACAATTTTTACAAAGTAAATTGGTACCAAGTACCTACTAATTTTTACAAAGTGGGTTTAAATAAACCATGCTCTGCTACCAGATTTTGATCGCGCCAGGACTCAGCCGAACCTTATCTCGGGCCCATGGAAGACAGGTCTCCGAACAGCTGCCGTCCTAACGGGATCAAATAGACGCGATACGCGCCTCCGAACAATATTACAATTTCTGAACTTAAAGCTACCCTTACCTCATTTCTTCGAGCCGGTCTCACTTCCTTGACCCCTCGCAAGTTGTGTAACTGTGTATGTGTATAATGAGTGTATATGACCTTGCGATGGTTTGCTGGTAGTTCCGGACGATTCTTCCACGTCGCTGCAAGCCACACCGTTAACGCGAGCCACCACACTCACTCCGTATTAGTCTAACCACAAAAGCCTCGGTGCTTTCCCAATAGCACTCCCGTGACAAGGCAAACCAATGATATTATCAATAACCCGTTCGACATTCACAGCGTCGCTAACCGTACTGCTTAACTAGTATAATTGGGTGCCGCGAAATGACTCCACAAGTCGATTTAATCAATGCGCGTGCGCTTTCACCCGTGATTCTATGGCTACTATAATATTCGTTCGACGCCCAGCGCGACTCAATACGAACTCCTCTTCACGCCGAGCCCAGCGCTCGACCTCTACCTCCGCCCCTTCGCCTCTGTCGCACCGAGGCGGAGAAAATCAAAAATCTGAAGGTAGATTATAAACACCTTGTATAGATTTGTCGCTTTCTCACATTGGAATACGAATAAAATAATACTGCTCTAAGACATTTTGGTGATCCCACAGATTTTCTCCTTATTAGCGTGTCCGATTTTAGACGTAACGCAATCGTATCGGGATCAGCTCGTAAAAACGAGGGGAGGTGACGCGACCTGGTGTAGCGTACTTTGAGCTTAAGAATGGCTAAAATAGACATAGTGCTAGTCTGGTCTTCTTCATCTTAAGGAAGATTACATTTTAATATTTATACAGCTTCAAGTCTTCAACACGTCGACAGTGTGGTGTAGCGTCGAAGGCGTAACCTGTCTTTGTACGATTCTGTATTTATGAATATCAAAATACTGAACATGTTTCGAACGTGTTAAAGATAACAATAACTACCTATCTAAGAATACGTAACATCCAGCCGCTAATTAATGAGGTAACAAATGATATTGAAAGTGGTTGGAACACTATAGACTTGGCCCAAATACATGATAATCTTAATTATGGAAACCAAAAAACACGCTGTCGAGAAGTAATTAAAATTATGTAAATGAACACTACATAACTAAGTATCTTTTAATAGATTGCGACAAATAAGGTTCTTGTTTTTTGTTTTACGAAAAATATATCGTTCCTACACATAGCGGTTTAACTCCTTGTATGTCGAGTATTTAGACATAATTAAAAAAACCATTATGTCTCGCGTGGATCTACGTTCCTGGTTCCGGTTCCGGCAGACGAAGGGTTAAACGTACATTTTTCCCGTCATTTCGTGTACATTTTTCTTTCTGGACTATAGTCCGCAGGTTCCCTATGCCTGGGGGCCTTCTATGAGTGAGTCTACATGCATTGAGTGTTTTTTTACCCCAAACAAAAAGTCGCTTCGCGAGTCGACTTACTTAGTTTGATGTTGTACATTTAATACTTTATTTGTACATTTAGTACATTACGGGCTAAGAAGAAACATTGTTGGGTCAGTAGAAGTCTGACACTTTCTCTTCCGCTCCGCCCAGAGCGGGAGGAGTCATTTGATGAGATCCCATCCCACAAAAAACCGTTCAATCGTAAAACGTTTACACCCTGCAGTCCGTATTTCATACATTTTCAGAACAGAAAATGTCAAATCAAGTAAACATTGCGATAAAAAAACGCCAAACAACTAAGAACCGTAATATATTTTTAACTAGCTGATGCCCGCGGCTTCACCCGCGTGGATGTCGTTCAAATTATATACTAAAACCTTCCTCTTGAATCACTCTATCTATTAAAAAAAACCGCATCAAAATCCGTTGCGTAGTTTTAAAGATTTAAGCATACAGACAAACAAACAGACAAAAATAGCGACTTTGTTTTATACTATGTAAGGATATCTGTCTATCTGTTAGATGCAAAGATTAATCAAAATTAATAGTTTTTACCGACATTAAATTTTATGTAATGCATAATGCATAAGCAGCTTTGACCACAAAAGGAACAAGTTTTTTTAGTATCAGTGTGAGAGCATACACAAACTTCCAAGGATGCATTTGCAGGACATTTAAAAATTCAGTAAATTCCCTTCTTCTTGGCTACTATTCAAAATAGATTGCACTTTTAATTTCTACCTATAACTGGTCTAGTTCGACTGCTGGTCGATAACATTTGCATTGAAAAGACATCAACGCGCGTTCACTAAATATGCTCAATTTAAATATTATATTGATCGCTTTGGTTGAGTAGTTTAATGTGGTCAACATAGCCAATACTGTCATATTTCTTTGGCTAAGTAGTCCCATAATTATTGCTAGTAATATACTTTATAATTGCCTTTCTGATGGAAACGTGCTGTGGCAACAAAGTTGCGATAGACGAATTAACGCGAAGATCGTGGAGTAACTGCGTTGCTGTGGTTCCGTGTTCAGTAAATTTCAAATAACTTAAACATACACAGAAATGTGGTCGCTCACAATGGGCCTCATCAGAAAGCTTAAAGTCACCCAAAAGGCAATGCAGAGGGCTATGCTCGGAGTTTCCTTACGTGATGGAATCAGGAATGAAGACATCTGCATGAGAACCAAGGTTACCGACATAGCCCGAAGAATTGCCAAACTTAAGTGCAATGGGCAGGGCACATTGCTCGCAGAACGGATGGCCGATGGGGCCGGAAAGTTCTGGAGTGACGACCGCGAACCGGAAGACGTTGCGTTGGAAGGCCTCCCACTAGGTGAAGTAGTACATACCAGTCTGTGAGCTGCTGGTCGCGCAGCTCGTGTGTGTGCGCGGGCGCATGCGACGCACAGCTGCGCGGCAGGCACAGCCCGCGGTGCAGCCGCGTGTGGTTGAAGTAGTACATACCAGTCTGTGAGCTGCTGGTCGCGCAGCTCGTGTGTGTGCGCGGGCGCATGCGACGCACAGCTGCGCGGCAGGCACAGCCCGCGGTGCAGCCGCGTGTGGTTGAAGTAGTACATACCAGTCTGTGAGCTGATGGTCGCGCAGCTCGTGTGTGTGCGCGGGCGCATGCGACGCACAGCTGCGCGGCAGGCACAGCCCGCGGTGCAGCCGCGTGTGGTTGAAGTTGTCCACTGTGTTCGCCGAGTAGCGCTGACGGGAGGAAAACAACAACAAAATTATTCATCGGCAAATCATCATCATATAATGTTCCCACTGCAGGGACTCAGGCCTCCTCTCTAGGAGAGGTAGGTAGGCTAGGTAGGTAGGCTAGGTAGGTAGGCTAGGTAGGTAGGCTAGGTAGGTAGATGTCACATGTCTTCGAATTTTTTTCCTCATGATGTTTTCCTTTACCGTTTTTAGAGCAACGGTGATGAAATAAAATACACAAAGTAATGCGCCTGCCTGGGTTCGAATCCACGTGTACGACTTAGGTACTGTTCGTAAGTCGGGGTTGCCACCACTGGGCCACCGCTGCTCTCAATTGCAAATAGCTCAGTCATATTCGTGAGCTTTTTGTTTTTTTTTTTTTGGTTTTGTGGAAAATCATCGAATAACCCCCCCCCGCTCTTGGGCAGAGCGAAGGGGAGTGTCAGACTTCTACTGACTAAAAACCAAACCCATGTTCCTTCTTCGCCCTTGTGTCGGAGCCGCATATTCGTGAGCCTCACATCATCATCACCTGCTCAGCCATTTCCCAACTATGTTGGGGACAGTTTCCAGTCTAACCGGATGCAGCTGAATAACAGTATTTTACATGGAGCGACTGGCTACCTAACCTCCACAACCAAATTAGTATTAGGTATTATACCCCTTGGTAAGACTGCTTGCCTGCCAAAGTCATTCTTGTTCATAAACTCCGGTATCATGCTACATAAATAACTTAACTAATATGTTAATAACACACCCTTTTACAATTCTAAAAGCAAGGTAAATTAGTTTGTTTTTAATGATATATATTTATAGTATTTTGAAGTTTTAATAATCTGTCATTAAGAACAGTTAGGTGACAAGAACTAGTCTGTAAACCACATTTAGCCACAGTCGAGATAGTTGCCCAACCGCGACTCGAACCCGGCTCCGTCCGATCGAGTCGCAGCGTGGTTGAGCAACGCAGTAAGGTCAATAACATTGGCGATAATGTTGTACGTCACAGTTCCCGTCGGAAACCATTTACAATTTGTATATTGCTTATTACTAAGATACTGCGTTAATTAATATAACAATCTGGTGTTTTTGTCTCTGTAATGAATGTACTCTAGGTTGAACAAAGAAAATTTACAGCTGGAGACTCATACCGTCGGGGCTGCGAGTTGTTCGAAAGAGATACCGCGACCTCGACACAAGCAAACAAAAAAAAATATGGAGACTCATAGATGACTCCACGATGACGTTCAATTGTAGTCCTGTTCCATAAGCTATGGGACGCTTCTAGACCCTGCCAGAGCATATATTGTCCTGTAGGTACTCTAAGGCTACACGAACTGATGGCAGCCGAAGTTCATTAATCAAAATTGATATTTTTAGATGCAATTGCCGAAAGTCAATATCGATCTATGACATCGACTATTCAGATCGAGCCAGTGCAGCAGTGTGTTGAGATGAGTGAAAGCCGTTCTCATTTACAACCATCGAAGATAGTGTGGCATTGATCGATTGCACTCTGTTTCTGTTCATGTTTTGGTGTTTATGGACGGTATGGTGGTTCACAATCTAGTTTGAACTGATGTAGATCAGATCAGACCCCAAACATTGCTTGAAGTCCCTCAGCACCAGAACATCGTGTCGTGGTGCATAGTTCTACATCGGACAGCTCAAGGTGAACTCCCGTGCAGCCGAACAGCGGTGCACGTGAGTCAGGTGCAATGACCGACCAGCCCCCCCCCCCCTCCCGCGAGTAGGTACCCCCTCTAAGCTCCTTTCACTCCTCACCGCTCCCTTCAAATAACTAATCACATCATATTTTCATACTAGTCTTACATTATAAAAATAACACAAAACGTAGATTATAATTAGATCGCATCGTCCGACTGTTATTGCTTTTTGCACAAGAATTAATGTAATGTTTTTTTTTGTAATCACTTTGTCGGAAGATGTGTCAATACGTAGGCTTTTTTATGTTTACAATATGAGCTGTTTAACTGTTTAATAACAGAAAAAACTTTTTCATTTTACACTTTTCACATCGATGCTTATTTGACCTTTCTCACTTTGCATTTGTCTGTCAAAATAACTGCTCATCAAGAGAAAAGATGTTAAAACTAGTTTGTTTGTCGAAATTGGCCCACATTGCTCACGTAGGCCATATTGGCCAATTACACAAACTGAGTGATCTCACATGTTTGAGTATATATTCTTCAGTGTATGGTGTGTTGGCAGGACACTTACGAACTAGCTGACAAGATGAATCTCTGTCGGTTTCACTTTTACAAGAGCGCGCTAAGCGACGCAGAATATTAACATAATGCTAGACAGTTCTAGGTCGCTTCCCTACTGTCAACGAAATAGCAATAAATTAGTGTCAGAAGTACAGAGTACAAGACAAACCAATGTCAAACGATAAGCGTCAACAATTTGAATGTGTGTGGAGCAAGTGTAGCGCTTCTCTAATTAGACTCATGATGTGTGCACAAGTTTACAATATGTAACGCCATTGTCAAAATGTCTTCTTTATACTTGAGGTCATCAGTCAAATATGTTGTGCGACAACATTGAATACCACACAAATGTGAGATCTGTTGACAGAAGTCAACAGTGTTCACATACATAACAAATGGTTGTAGCATAAAACAGCTATTCAGAAAGGTCAGCGGTTAGTTGTGTTGTGTATAATAAATAACTTTTGAGTGAGAAGCTCGTACCGCGTTCTTTGGCCGTTTTGATCGAAATTAATCAGTATGCACATTGCACAGCATTGTTTGGAAAGACTAATCAGAATGTAATTTATTAGTGTCAACAATTAGAACATAGGTACAAGTTATTTATAATTTTTCTTTTTGAATTAAATAAAATGTCAAAAACTATGGGCTATTATTTCATGAAATACAGTAAAAATAAGTCAGCTAGAGCATTTAAAAAAACATCATTATTTTCCAGTATTTTTTAAGGGTAATTAAAAATAGTAATTTGTTACACAATTCTCAAGTGCGTAGAACAGTAAGAGGATAATATTATGTGCACATCCACAAGAATTTAAATAATAAAGTAGTTGTACGAAACTGAAAGTGATGTTAGTAGGCCAATGTGCCGCGAGCCGCCGCGCGCCGCCCGGACCACGCGAGCATCGCACATGCGCGGATATATGTGAGGATATTATACATACTACATAATATTTGTTACGATTGCTCAACGCACTAGGCTAGCTATGACATTGACGCCTTCTTCGCCAAATCACCACATATTTAGTGAACACAGGTTTATTGCTTGATTGAACTATTACATAAAACGGCTATACATTAAAGGATTACACATGTTGTGTTTGACCCAGTGCGGGATTCGATTCATTCATCACTCAGTCGTTGTGAAACTTTAAAAAAATAACCTTTTCTGACCTCCCTTGTGTTACGAATCACAACAACTGGTTTAACAACGTTTTCATTTGTGATCGAGTCAACGCAAGGATTGCCCCAGCGTCGAATATAGAGCGTAGAGTCAAGTTATCAGGAGAAACAAGAATAACTTTTAGTTAGGTGTGGTTCGTGAAGCAATCTAGATTACACCTCTTCATCTTAGCGTGTTGATTGTTATCTAAATTGAGTCTGCCTAGAACTTGGCTCCTGTTAGGAATAAACAACAGGACACGATATAAGTGCCTATCGTTTGAGTAACAGCATCCCGTTTACCCTCTAGGGTGGACTCACCTGAGCAGATTTACACTCACTTATGTTTACATTCGTCGTAAAAGAAGCATAAACGAGGCTTAGATTCAGGCCTATGTAACTCTGAATATACTGTTTTTTTTGGAGGGTTGAAAATCTTCAAAAAACTCCTCCCGCTCTAGGCAAAGCGGTAGGTAGTGTCAGACTTCTACTGACTAAAAAACTTTTTTACAAAAAATAAAACCGACTTCGACAAAAATAAAACACAAAAAAGTGGAAAACTAAAAAATCAGCTTCTGAAGTCGGTGACTTTTGTTTGTTTGATTTTATGTTTTTGCCACCGACTTCTGAAGCAGATTTTTTATTTTTCACTTTTTTGTGTTTTATTTTTGTCGAAGTCGGTTTTATTTTTTGTAAAAAAGTTTTTATTTTTCACTTTTTAGTGGTTCACATGTGCTTACCCCTTCACAACGTACCGGCGTGATGTTATGTTATGAACTGGTGTAAACAATAGACAGTCATGAGATTTCAGCAATCCCAGTCCATTTGCTATCATTAATTGAGGAGTTCCGTTGCCTATCTCCGAAGTTCTTCATCAGATCTTCACGTGGCGTGATATTATGTTGTATGATGGCGTAAACAATGCTTAGATATGCTATAGCAACAATCGCGGTTAATCTGCTGTTATTTATTGAAGAGTTCCCCCGATTTCTACAAGATCCCATCATCAGATATTGAAATGGTGACAATGGGACCACACGGGAAGCACCAGCTTCCAAATGAAAAAAGAATCATGAAAATCAGTTCACCCAGTCGCAAGTTATGAGCTAACAAACATAAAAAAAAAAAAAAAAAATACAGTCGAATTGATAACCTCCTCCTTTTTTTGAAGTCGGTTAAAAAGTTAGAATTCGAGGTTTGGCTCTCGCCTATTTCCTCCTCCAATATTGAACCAATTTAAAAGATATTTTAGACAATGAATAAGGCGGTTATATACTACGCCGCTATGTTTTTCTTTTTTCGTTAATAGTTGTCAAATTTGTACACTAGGACTCTGTTAACAGCGATCTAAACAAGCAATTTTGAGCATTTTTTGGGGGTTCTAGTGCTTATAAAAATAATTTATCACCAAAAAGGAAAACATAGGGGCATAGAAATAGTTAATATTTATTATTCTGTAAAAAACCATTGCTCTAGGGTCATTAACCAAAAAGAAAACAGGCGAGAGCGTTTGTATGGAGAAAAGACCACTCGCGTTTCCTCTTAACTATAATAATAAAGAAATCGCAGCAAGGAACCTTAGGCTTGGCACAACTTTGTCTTGATTTCATTACTTTTTAGTTAGAGATAAACAAGCAGCGCTCCATCGAGACTTGGCTAGATTTTTACAGAATGTTTTTGGTGGGTTTTCATTTCTTTTTACACGACTGCCCAAAAAAAAAGAGTGTTATGTTTTTAGCGTTCATGTATGTATGTATGTTTGTCTGTGAGTTTCTTTATTCCACCGTAACTTCTAAACGCCTTAACCGATTTTGATGTATGTGGTATTGTTGGGGTTATCTCGTCGTTGACTGGATACCCCGGTAGTTGTTGTAGGAAGATAGTTCACACCAAACCACTGTTGTGTTCAATAGTTTAATTACGTATTACAAGTTACGTTTGCTTGGTTGTCTGAGCCGCACTTGATGCAATGTTATTATTGATCGACCCGCCTGTGGCTAAGTTTTAGTGACGACTGATTCTATATTAGAATATAATTAATAAAGTACGTTTAGCGTTATTCATTACGTGCGCATAAACGTACTTTTGCTGTGTGAGCATTATTGGCTCGTACATGCTCCCGAGGGAAAATTGTGTACGCATAGTTGGCCTAAATGGTTTACATCAAGTGTGGCGCAGACAACCAAGCAAACGTAACTTGTAATACGTAATTAAACTATTGAACATAACAGTGGTTTGGTGTGAACTATCTTCCTACAACAACTACCGGGGTATCCAGTCAACGACGACGACTTTAGATTCTTTGCGTTATCCCGGGTGACATAGGCTTGTTCAATTTTTGTAGAAACGTTGGCATAAGGGTCACCAGGTAGGTACTCCAGATCTACGATTATCCTAGTTTTTTTTAACCGACTTCAAAAAAGGAGGAGGTTATTATCAATTCGACTGTATTTTTTTATGTTTGTAAGCTCATAACTTGCGACTGGGTGAACTGATTTTCATGATTCTTTTTTCATTTGAAAGCTGGTGCTTCCCGTGTGGTCCCATTGTCACCATTTCAATATCTGATGATGGGATCTTGTAGAAATCGGGGAAACTCTTCAATAAATAACAGCAGATTAACCGCGATTGTTGCTATAGCATATCTAAGTATTGTTTACGCCATAACACAACATAATATCACGCCTGTACTCACTACAAAGGTTGTAAAAACTATTTGGTGAAGATCTGATGAAGAACTTCGGAGATAGGCAACGGAACTCCTCAAAAATAGACTGGGATTGCTGAAATCTCATGACTGTCTATTGTTTACACCAGTTCATAACATAACATCACGCCCCGGTATGTTGTGAAGGGGTTAGCACATGTGAACCACTAAAAAGTGAAAAATAAAAACTTTTTTACAAAAAATAAAACCGACTTCGACAAAAATAAAACACAAAAAAGTGAAAAATAAAAAATCAGCTTCAGAAGTCGGTGGCAAAAACATGATATCAAAGAAACAAAAGTCACCGACTTCAGAAGCTGATTTTTTTTTTTCACTTTTTTGTGTTTTATTTTTTCATCTAAAAGGTTGTATCATTGATGATATTTCCCTCCACATACTCTCAAATTCTACATGTAACTACTAATCTCGAGGACGAGGCGTGAAGTATAATTGATGATTAAACGAACTTACCTGTAAGTGAAGTTCTATCATAATTATACGAAACGCCTCGTGTCAATTCACGTCTAACTTCTAATTTATAGTATCCTACCATACCCAGACAGAATAGGGTAGGATACAATAACGGGTATCCCGGATATCTCCCATACAGCTTTAAATACATAAATCTGACGAATTTATTCTGTATCCGTTCGGGCATAAATTTGTACTTAATTTCACTCGGGCTCCAGACAGGCGCATTATACTCCAGGTGACTCCTCACAAGAGCCTCATACAAAGCCCTCAATGCATTGATGTTAGTGAAGTCATTTGCCTGACGCAGCACAATCCTGTACGCCTTTTTACAAATTTGTATTACGTGTTTGCGAAACTGCAGATCACTTGTGAAATGAACGCCTAAATCCTTCATTTCCGTGACACGCTGCAGCGGCTCCCCGTCCATGGTGTACTGGTGGTGTTGTGGGATTCGTGTGCGTGTGAATGAAAGTACCGAGCACTTTGATACATTAAAGTATAACTTATTGCGGTGACTCCATTCAGTGACCCTATCCAAGTCGTGCTGCAGCATGTCACGATCCGCAGTGTCTTTAATGACTGCAGACAACTTAATGTCGTCAGCAAACACCATGCATGTGGACCTGGGGGTCTAAAATGGCCACTTTTGCAGATCATAATGTGAATTGCGTTAAAAAGCGTAAAATGGACCTTTCATAATAAAAACTGCGTCTGTGACTATTTTACGAATGTTAACGCAATTCATATTATTTTCCTACTAAGATGTATTCTACTAAATTGTTACAGACGCAGTTATTATAATGAAAGGTCCATTTTACGCTTTTTAACGCAATTCATATTATGATCTGCCAAAGTGGCCGTTTTAGACCCCCTGATTAACTTGTCTAAATTATCCACCATAATGATGAACAATAAGGGTCCCAAATTTGTACCCTGACTTACGCCCGACCTGGTGTAATAGGGCTCCGAGAAGTGTCCGCCACAGTCCACATACTGACGTCTATCTCGAAGATAACTGGCGAAAAACTTTATAGTATGATACTTCGCTCCATAGCTCGTTGGCAGACCCCAAGTGCGTTTTTTATTTTATTTCTTACTAGCTTCTGCCCGCGACTTCATACGCGGATCTTGTTGCGTAGGGGGCCACAACGGGCTTTTTTTTTTTTTTTTTTGGCAGGAGTGGGAAATCCCCACGGACACCTCGACTACCCCACAGGCTGTGAGATAGTCGAGGTAGTGCCGGACTCGAACCGGCTAAAACCACACTCCTGCCTCACCAGTGTTCCTCTGACGTTCCGCAGCCGCAGAGCCCTTTTTAACTGACTTCGAAAAAGGAGGAGGTTCTATGTTCGTGTGTATGTATATGTCGCATCCAGGTACATAGGACGCTCGTCAGGAAGTACTAAATGACATAGATAGTGTCAAACAGTTGTGGGCACAGAAAGGGATACGGGTAAATGAGAGAAATAACTCCTTTAAATTGTACACAGCTATTGTACAGTCAATTACTAACACTACTGTATACTCTGAACTTAAAAGGAAACACAGTGCAGTTCCTAGATAGTATGTGTCGCGACCATGCCCGAACGATCACTGGCTGGCGATCCATGGGACTGAGGTCCGTATCCGACACCTACATCCAGACTCCGCACAACGCCAAACAAAGGCGCTTGTGTTTAAATTTAAGTGCATACTCATCAAAGATCCGACACGGCCATCCTGCATGACACACGTCCTCGTGTGTAAACCTGCAATACCAGAGATTCCCATCGCAGGACACCGTTCGGTCATTCTGACTTAACCAAGTTGAACTCTTAAACTTCTCTTGTAACATAATTATCAGTATTGCTAGATTATCTCATTGTTATGAGACGTCAACCTCAAAATCACATCATTTGTTTACAAGTCTTTTTCGTTACAAACATTACGACTTAGAACAGTCAGCCCAACAAAGTGCAAGTACTCTTTAACTAGAACCAATAAATCTCAAAATCTCTCAATTTCTCAAAAATCAGTCTCTAAAATCGAATTCAAGGAATGGTGGTTGCTCTTACAGCCATCTTTGTGGCTTCCGATAGTTATCCCTGTAACCATCACGACCATTGTCATTCGAGTGACCAGGTCCCGTAACCATCCCTGTGGCTACCTCAGTAGTTATCCCCGTGATCCCTACCAACCAAAGTCATTATAGTGACCAGGCTACGTAACCATCCTTGCGGGGGCTACGCGGTAAACCTCACAGTGACCACTACCGACCATAGTCATCCCAGTGACCAGGTGCCTTAGCCATCCTTTTTGTGGCTACATCAGTAGTCATCTCAGTGACCACTACCGCCCAAATTCATCTTTGTGACTGGGCCCCGTAATCATCCCAGTGATTACAATCGTATATTCATCCTTATGACCATACACACTCAGCGACCACACCATTACTAGATTTAATTGAAACATCAACACATTTGACTCAGTTTTACGTTAAAGGTACTTGACTTTCCAGCGTTCACTTAACTCTATTCTGAACGCACCAATAAGACGTTTCTCACCGTAGACTTTTTAGCTTATAGCATCACCATTAAATTATTACTCGCTAACATAAAAAAGTAACCTTACTTCGGTTTTATTTTTGTACACGTCCCGGTTCTTTTATGCAATTGACCTTGTCCTCACCTCCCAAGCTACAGCTTTAGGTTGAGGAGATTGAGGTCCGCTTTGTTAATAATGTTCTTAGTGAATATGAATAAGCCACATATTTCATTGCTAATTCACTCTAACCCAGCCATAGCAAACACAATCTTGCATTATTCCCCTTCGAAACAAGAGGCTGGACCCAGACTTAACATTGTCTGGGGTGAAGTATCTATCCCGCACAGTTACTCTCAAAGTATCTTTAAGTTTCTCTGGACAGATCATTGACTGTCAGTAACTGTAATAATAAAATAGTAAAAACAGCACTGCATAATTAACATCAAGCAGAAGATGCGAACTGGCTTGTCTCTTATGGCGAGTATCTTTCGGCGACTAGTCTCTTACGGCGACTAGTCTCTTACGGCGACTAGTCTCTTACGGCGACTAGTCTCTTACGGCGACTAATATCTTCAAAGTTGTGTGCTTGGCCGCATGTCTTGCAAACTACTGGTTGCTCTAAACCGGCCTCAGTACAGATGATGTACCCGCTGGCAGGAATAGCACTGCCAGTAGCTCACAGTACAGTGGCAAGCTCTCGCGAAAGAGTCGAAATGTTTTCAGTCACACGACACCCTTTACACTTAAACACCCTTGTATCGCAAAGGCACAAAACAGTTTTCTGAGGAGTGTCATTCACCCCACTCACTGGTGAATAGTCTAAAGATTAAAGTTGCGGAAAGGTAGTTAACTAGCTCCTTGCCTAACCCATTCGTTTCACCGTCTGCTAATCTACCACCTGGAAGCCTTTAAATAAACTCCGGCAACAGGCTGGTCGCAGCAAGGAAAACCTGAATAATTACTTTGCCATGGAGTTTAATTAAGTTGCTGTTCCACAAATGTGGCACTTAATATTGTATCCTGCATGTCCTATTGTTTGTCCACAACAGGGACCGATGCACACTACCAAAAGCGCCAAATTAGTACATAGCTCAGTTCCAGGCCAACACAATTCAGACCGCCATCGACACGCTAAGAAGAAGATTTCATTTGATTATTGCCTTTCATTATTTATCAAAACAAAATCACCAATTGAAAACCAACTAAGCCATCTTAACTGGTAACTTCTAACAATCCTGTTGTTATCATACAGAGCTTATATTGTGCGCTATGTTTTCTATAGTGACTTACAGTTTCTACTTTAGTGTTTACCACACTAATGTCAACAACACAGCCTTGCATTGATGTCACTTGAGTATCACCACTTCATCAATCAAGACATTGTTAGTTCGTTACCGATTCACTAGTGTGAACTAATCCAAGATCATTTTATTTGGTAAACCGAATACATTTCTTTTCGTTTCTTTTTAAGCGTTGCCCCACACTAGGAGTCTCTCCTGTATCGTGGGTGCGTCCACAAATATTCAAACTCAGACACTCAAACACCCAGTTCTAGAACAACCATCTGCAGGCCATACAAATATTGTGGGGATCGAACCCACGACACGCAGCACAGCAGTCAATCGCTCAACCACTGCGCCAACCATGCTATCAGAAATGGATGACTAGTGAGTTTGTCGAGACCAATGTTTAGGTTTCAACTTTGCTCTATCGATGCCGACAGTAACGCGGCGTCTTCGACGTAAACATTGACGAAGTCAAGTGCGATTCAGCATAAGGCACTAACAATGGCTCTCTTAAATTCGGTGATCGCGTTACACAGTCCCGAATTGTTATGATTCGGCACTCATGTTGCTTATCCTGTGTTTGGAAAGCTAAGAGTTATCGGTCTCTACATTACAGACTTTAATGAAACCGCTTCAATAATCAAGCTTTGTAAAGCTTTGTTAAGATTGAGATTCAAGTTCTCAATTAAGTCTTAAGAAACAATGAACATTGGTTGTTTTCATGACCAATCATTATATTGTATCACACTATGACATTAATGACTTTACATTAGTGATATTATGCTCACAATTAAATTTGTTCTGTGAATTTTACAAGGCACAATAAGGCTTTCTGCCCAAAGCACTAAACTATGTTTCATGATTTCATCAGTCAACACTTCACATCTGAGTAGTCTTTTAGTTGGATGGATGGATAGGATTTGCCGTGATATAGTATGAAGACTAAATCACAATCTTATTAGAGCGATACACGGTTTGCTCTTCGGAGCTCAACTCGTTACATCCATCCTGTAGGTACACCAGTAGGTACGCCATAATTATTATGCTACTGCTAGTTTCAAGCTCCAAACAGTTGGATACTCGTTGCTCTACTGTAACCGTTGTTAACCTTATCTCATGTTTAGCTAGCATTACGTTTGAATTCATTGAATTTAACCGAGGAGGAGTTCATGGTTAAACAATCACAGCCACACGGGTGGAACCTCAAGCTATGTTATCCGCCTAGATCGGTCCATAGATGTGCGACCATCCATCACCCAGCAATCCTTTTCCGCGCTAAGAAAAACTCGCCAAGCCGCCAGTCCCGACTGGCTCCAGCAGACCCCCGACAGCCGTCACTGGCAGTCAGTGGCAGTCAGTGGCTCGACAGTCTGACAACCCATTCCCCCAAGGGGTACCACATCACCCAGCACCAAGCGGGCTACAGTGGCCAGACAAGCTGCCGCCACAGGCACAACACCGGCTCTCAGCCGCACCGGCCGCACCGACCGGATACCAACCCCACACAGTTGGGAACAGGCTACGCAAATGACGACTTTTAAGTTTATTAGTGTCCTCTGATTTTTTTTTTTTTTTTCATATCCGAAACACTTTAATTTCAATCATTCGGAAAACACTCTCGCACTGACGTCGTATCTCCATTGGTACGTTTTTTGCTTTCATCGAAAAAGCACGTAAAACTAAACTTAACGGTCACAATGCCCAATGGGGCACACAGAGGTGCTAACTAAGCACACCCATCTTTTACTAAAACCATCAATACAGCGTTCCGCTACCTTAAGAACCTTCGAGATTCTCAATTTCAGTTCAAGTATTGTTTCTGTTTACATTTACAACTCGGTAGTCGTGGTTAAAATATCTTTCAGTTGGGATACTTGAACCAAACATAAACCGTGTAAACACAAATTAATCATTTTAGCACATCAATCACAAATTCACATTCCGACTCGGAAATCGATCCCAGAACCGTCCAGCAGCCGCGCTCGCGACCGCGATAACCCAACGGGCTAACAAGATGGTCACAATAAAACATGATCACACAACAACCAAGTGGAGTAGCAAGAGGTCTTTTCAAAACAACTCTCTTCACTCGCTTACAAAATGGTAACTACTCACCGGATATAACACCTTTACTCGTTCTCACTCAAACACTCTGTTTCATGTCGTCTCTGACAGACAGGTATCATGACGGTGGATAGTCACCTCGTGCTATCAAGACCATCATCATCACAGAACTGTGCATCGTGCACATCTGTCTAAGGGAATCGAACCCAATGAATCAAAACAACGGTTCGGCCAGTTGTTTCGTGCGCGAATAGCTATCAAATCAAAGCAACTTTGTTGCAGCTCTGTTTATCGAACAGTTTTCACACACACACAGTTTTCACTTTTAGGAGATTTCTCAACCCGCACGTATCCCACTTCTGATGTCGCATCCAGGTACATAGGACGCTAGTCAGGAAGTACTAAATGACATACATAGTGTCAAACAGTTGTGGGCACAGAAAGGGATAGGTACGGGTAAATGAGAGAAATAACTCCTTTAAATTGTACACAGCTATTGTACAGTCAATTACTAACACTACTGTACTAACTAATACTCTGAACTTAAAAGGAAACACAGTGCAGTTCCTAGATAGTATGTGTCGCGACCATGCCCGAACGATCACTGGCTGGCGATCCATGGGACTGAGGTCCGTATCCGACACCTACATCCAGACTCCGCACAACGCCAAACAAAGGCGCTTGTGTTTAAATTTAAGTGCATACTCATCAAAGATCCGACATATATATATTTTTTTTTTTATGTATGTTACCTGATTTCTGCCCCATTTGTGGACCGATTCTCAAAATTCTTTTTTTATTTGAAAGAGTATACTCCTGAGGTGGTCCCATTTTAATTTGGTGAAGATCTGGTGCTGATCTTCGGAGATATACAATGGAACTCTTCAAAAATAGACGGCAAATCTGTCGTAATTGCTGGAATCGCTTGGATGTTTATTGAATATACATTATCATGACGTAACATCACGTCTGTATGCTCTGAGGGGGTATGCAGATGTGTACAATACACATTTTTTTAGTTGTTATATATATGAATTACATAGACACGTATGACGTGTTTCGTGCTTTTTCCGACGCTATTCAAGTATTCACATCTAGTAGTCATCACTTGTCTTCATGCTCTTAACCGTTGAGGAGTAGTACTCCTCAATAGTTGAATCTTGAATGTTAAGGGTTAGGTTTCTTGGTTGAATGTTAAATGCATAGTAAATATTTGTATAGGATATATATATATATATATAGGTACTTATTACAACTAAAAATGAAAAAATAAAAAAACTTTTTTGCAAAAAAAACAACCGACTTCAAAAACACCAAAAAGAGAAAAATAAACTTAAGAAGAAAAATCAGCTTCTGAAGTCGGTGGCAAAAACATGAAGTCAAACAAACAAAAGTCACCGACTTCAGAAGCAGATTTTTCTTCTTAAGTTTATTTTTCTCTTTTTGGTGTTTTTGAAGTCAGTTGTTTTTTTTTTACTGGGATTTTTGCTTGGTTACGACTGGTTTAATAAGCGGCCGAAAAGACCGCGCACAGTGCTGTCCAAGTTCTGTCGAGTTTTACTTTATATCTTTTTGTGAAAATACTTTTTATTAATTAATATATATTCCCTAGTAGCAATTGCCGTTGGCTTCCATACGCCAACAGTTGGGAATGTATTGGCAGACGGTTAGTTATTCCGCCAACCCAAACTTAAAATAGGCCCATTGTCTTAAACATGCACTATTTGCCCTACGAAGAGCCAACGACGGGCCTGCGTTACTATTCTTACTGTTGGGTGATTTTTGTAGGGATTTATGTTATTAAAACAACATTGGGCCAACTAACGACGGGCCTGCCGCTTCTATTCCTACTGTTGGGAGATTTTTGTAGGGATTTAAGTTATGATAACAACATCGGTCCAACTTAGATACCCTTCAACGGCCCTGTTACTTGCTGCTCCTACGGGGTGGTATCGGGGTGCGCGGGGGGCGGGCGGCGGCACTCGGCGCCCGACCCGCCCGCCATTTTGCAGTTTGTTATTTCATTTGTGCGGTGCCGGGTGCGCTTGCGGCTGCGGAGTATTTGTTTTATTTATATATATAAAATATTAGCCTGACAGGCAGTGATAAAAATGTTTAAAGTTGTGGAATTTGACGATGAAGATGGTTACGGTGGGGAACTCGGTGTGGTGCGTGAAAACTGGATGACGCCACGGAAGACGCATTGCATGTGGCCTCCATATACCTAAAACTGCAATAATATTCAACAAATGCCTTAGCAGTAACGAGGCTCCAACTTATAGGAAATGGGTGTCAAGAAAACAGCAGCAATTTGAATTTGAATTTAAATACTTTGACTGAATACGTTTATTATTCAAATATAAAAATATCCACAAGGAAGGTTATAGTAACTGCCTCCTAGCACAGTTTAGATAGAAGTGAGAGCTCGAGCAAAGGCAACCGTCCCTTTTATAAAAAACGTTGTGTTTGACGTTACGTGACGTTAGTGACTGTGTTGCCAGTATAAAGAAAATCAAAGATTAATTTTTGCATAATAAAATAGACTAAATATCAACATTCCCCCTCAAAAATTAATCATCAATTGTCCAAATACAAATTAATTTTTATACAATCATAATCACCTAAATAACCAGAATACTATAAACCTTCCAAGTGATTTCTGGGGAAATTACAATATTATGGCCCAACATTTGTTGCAAGGACTAGGAAAACCTAGCCAGACCATCTCATCAAAATGAATAATTATAACTTTTATAATTCATAAATTATTTTATCAATTACAACAATTTATAATTAATAGTTCTAATAGAACAATTCATTAGATCAATTAATTTACAATAAGTAAATTACCACAAATAAATCAATACTTAAAATGTATACACAATCATACATAAGTAACATTGTTGCAAACTTATCTCTGACTTATCTGCCTTATAAGCAGTTGACAACAGCTTGTAGCGGCTTTGTTAGCACATCCGCTATTCGTTTACATATTATGTTACTTCATTGCAAACCCATCTCATCTCTGAACTGCTAAAATACAACAGTTTGTAGCAGCTTTGTTAACACATCCGCTATTTGTTTACCTGTGATTACATAAAAATAATTTTATTATATTATTTTCAACTTGTTCCCTGGAGAAATGATACTTGATGTCAATATGTTTTGACCTTTTATACTAAAAAGGATTATTTGCTGTAGGTACTAATACAACCATTATTGTCTTTTAAAAGACAACTGGATTGACAATATTCATTTTATTACTAGTGACTAGAGACTTTAGCCATAATGATTATTTTACAGTTTTAAATAATGCCATGTATTCAGCCTCTGTTTACAAACCCGCAACAGACATTTGCCTCTTTGTATTCAAAGTTATTGTACAGTTATTGAATAATTTAAATAAATAACCTGTGGCATTTTTTTTTGTTATTGCCATCATTACCACCCCAATCGGAATCTACTTATCCACATAATTAATGATTAACATCATCACATTTTATTTTGTGACTCAATTTTAATTCCATAGTGCCCTTCAAATACCTAAGCACTCTTTTGAGACAAATAATTAAAACACTTTGTTCTTTTTGTTTATCTGCTCAAAATATTAATACTAGCACTTAAATCAGGGCGTGTACATAACATAACGTACATTAAACACCCAATAAGGTTGCGGCAAGGTGTATTTTATTCACTATTTGCATTTAGAACTTCGTAATTTGGTTTATTATTTATAGACCGTGTACTAATGGGAGTACAGTCAGACATACCAAATTTTTACATTACAAAATGGATTTTTATAGAAGAACTTTGATCTAAAGTTTTTGTATCATTACTTCGAGTAATTTTAATTCCTAGGAACAATTATTTATATCTACCATTTTCAATTTTGCTCTTTACTTGATATCTATTTATCAACTGATGAATTTACAAACGTATTAATTCGAACCAACACCTAGCAGCTTGTTTTAATCTGTACAGAGCTTTATTCGTCTTTACTGATTACACCCTCTGGCACTTTCATGTTTTTTTTTTTTAAATGCCATTTAAACATACGGTTTTTAGATCCGTATTATGTATTCATAAATTATATTGATTTGCAAAACTAATCATACATCTAAAAGTTTCAGTTTAATCTGATAAATACTTTTGACTATAAAAACTTTGGCAACAAGACGTGCCTTATATCATAATGGATTGTCATCATCTCATGATTTTTAATATTAAATATTTTATTTTATATAGATAAATCTATTTAAAAGTAAACCTACCTATTGTTAATTTAGTTAAGTTTCTCTTTATGAAAATAAATATATTTAAACCGAAATATCCACTTACACTCGACTATATTAAAATTCCTATTAATCGGTTTCGGTACTTATGTCCAGGTATCATTAGTTAAAAAAAATAATCTAATTCATCTTTAATTGTACCTTCCCATAAACTCCTTTCATCCTGATTTTTAATTTCGTTAAATGAACTAGGTACTTGTGCAACTAACCGAATCAACACAATAAAATATCCCCGATTTCACAATATGTAGGTAAGCTTAACACTCCTTCCCATTAATGACAAGAATCGTCGATATTTGTATCACAAGAACTGCGACATCATGGTTTATCATTAACATTTGGCTTTAGTCCGTTGGAATCATTATGGTCTTATTTATATTAAATTATCTGATTTTAATCCATCTGATTTTAAACCGTTCAACTTTGAACAATCAGTTTTGGAATGAATATCAGATTTATGGACTGTCACTGTCTTGAGGATATTTTATTGACACTGATTTTTTTTTCTTGACAACACATCATAACTATCATCAGTTTTGTCACGGAAATGTTCGATTTCATTCCCTTCATTACAAAAATTAACCTCATTACTATGACATCCTGACCATTTCATATTTTATTTCATACTTTATAGCCATTTGGTATATATCCAACGAGAATACCTTTCCATGATTTTTCATCGAAAGTGTTACTTATTTTTATTTTTGCACTATGCGGTAGAATCAAAACCTTCAACTACCTACTTAATTGCAGGTTATTATTTTTTTTTCTGCCACCATTCAAATGGTGTTTGATTTTGTTTTAATGGGCAAGGTTTATTAAATACACTGCAGTTAAGACTACATCACCCCAAAAAACACTTAATTGTAATTTAGCACCGCTTATCATAGCGCGGGCTTTTTACTAATTCGTTTGGAAACGTTATTTTTCTGTGGTGTTCTTGGAATAGTAAAATGGTATGACATTCCTTTAGAAACACAGTAATCTTTAATTTCATTAGACAAAATATTCTCGACAATTTTCACAGTACAAAGTAACTAGTTTTAAATTAAATTTAGTCTCAGTTTTTGCTATAAAATCTGTAAAAGCAGTGAAACTGAACACGTGAGATTTCTATGTCAATAAATACACAACACAATAATGAGTGAATTGATCGTCATATGAAACAAAATAATTTCTATTATCGACTGTAGAAGGAGTGATTGGCCCATACACAACAAATTATGGATTTTATTGTTTTTCACTTCAGAAGTGTGAAATGATAATCGTGCCTGTTTCCCGTTTATGCAAGCTTCGCATAATTTATCATTGGGTGTTCCGTGTTACCACCTCAATTGAACTTATGTTTATGAATCTACAGTTATTTTTCAGCTCTAAAACTTTTGTTTACAGTTATGGCCTAACCGTTGATGCCATAAATAATGTAATTAGCACCATTACTGTTGCATATTTGAGAAACAGGTTGATTAACTTTAACCACAAAATTCACACAAATTAAATAATTAATTGCCATACCTCGCATCAGTATTTTACCGTCCTTACAGATATTGGTTCCATGCTGGTCGAAGGTCAATCCGGGACGCTGCATCTTGGTTACTGACAGCAGCTTGTATGAGAGTACCATGGATTGCTGACAACTTGTAATGTCTTCAGTAGCTGTAAAGAAATTACCGTGTTTAGCAACTAACATTTTAAACGGTTTAATAAAATTTCTAAAGTTAAAGGATAGGACTTCCCTGTTAATGATGTGGTTCGATGCCTTGGAATTTAGCAGAAAGGTTACTTGGTTTTCTTCTGCGCCACCTTCATAATTTCCGGACAAAAATGCGAAGCCGGAAACCTCACTGGAACTTGAAGCACCCTGAGTTATATCCACAGCTTGAACTCTGCGGAATCTGTCTGCAGGTTTTTCTTGATTGGAATATAGCATCAAAATTGCTTTTGTATTTGATGTGACTCCATAATGGTGACACTTCTTATAGGATTTCTTCTTGGCCTTAAATTTTTTGTTGGTTATTAGTTTAAGGCTTTGTGTCTTTGTGTTTATTTAGTTGAAGTTTTGAGTTTTAGGTTCGACGTGAAGAATCTTGCACTGAGATCGTCTTTTAGCAAAACCAAGGAAAGATTCTGCCAAATACTCGACGATTACACTATTTACATTCTTCGCAATCCGCTTATTTTTCACCCAAGCCTTTGACCGTATTATGGGTTCATCGTCGATAACTTATGGAATTTCCACACACTGTACCTCTCACCATCGAAAGGTTTAATATTTCACTTGGTCTTCAGATTGTCTATGATGTGTCACGTGTTTTTTTTTTACAAAAACTCAATTATACACACGTGTTTTTTACAAGCACTCACTATACACACGTGTTTTAACAAGCACTCAATATACACACGTTAAACCAGCACACAGTAAGCGCAACAGTATATCAAAGCAGTCCTGGGCCCATAACCTATAGGAAATGGGTGTCAAGAAAACAGCAGCAATTTGAATTTGAATTTAAATACTTTGACTGAATACGTTTATTATTCAAATATAAAAATATCCACAAGGAAGGTTATAGTAACTGCCTCCTAGCACAGTTTAGATAGAAGTGAGAGCTCGAGCAAAGGCAACCGTCCCTTTTATAAAAAACGTTGTGTTTGACGTTACGTGACGTTAGTGACTGTGTTGCCAGTATAAAGAAAATCAAAGATTAATTTTTGCATAATAAAATAGACTAAATATCAACACAACTAAGATAACATGGACATTATGTCCTGTAAAACGTTTATTTTACGAAATGGGTAAGTTTTTCTTATGTAGGTATTTATCTACTTAGAACCCGTGCGACCTTGAGACCTGAGACTAAGATGCTATTATTTATGAAATACTATCTTATTTTGTTCTTAATAAATCTCGTGCAAATCTCTAGCTAAAAAAAATACTACGACGCATCATTTTGCACAACATAAATTGAAATTGAATCATCGGCCCGGTCTCAAGTTAATTCGCACATAACCTAACAAAAAATTGTCTATAATTTATCCTTACTGGCATTGCATGTATTTTTTGTTTTACTTTAATGGGTTGTGTTGTGTTTGTTGCAGATAAACTACATAACCTACATTGGTGGGAACAAAACTGGTCCTATCACAAGAAGAATCCTTGAACGAATCTTTGACAACAACTTAGCTGCAAAGTGTAACTTTGTAAAAGTAGGTAGGTACTCTATCAATGTATCATAGTAGGTACGGTGTGTTTTACTGCAGAGCTACCGTCTCCAACATGTGTAAAATTTGTCTTCATTTTGTCAATAACTTAGTGTACCTATCAATAAATAAATATTCAATTATCATAATTTGTATTTAATTTAATTTCAGTTAATTAACACAAAGTATAATAGGTCAACGCAGACGACACAACGTCCTCTCATGTACTCACGTCAAAGTGCAAAAGAAAGAGAGACGACTGTTTGGTGGGTGACTTTTGTATGTCGTCGTCTGGGTTGGCCTATTAGGGCTGGTTTCAGAGCGACGCGTCTTGCCAGCGCCGGCCGCACGCACGTCGCTGCACATGAACCTTATCGGCTTTAAAATAAGGTTGGTTTTTCAAAACATCGCAAAAACCAAACTTATTATGAAGCTGATAAAGTTCATGTTCAGCGACACGCGTACGGCCGGCGCTGGCGAGACGCGTCGCTATGAAACCAGCTATAGAACCAACAAACATACAACCGCTTGCCTACATGTATTATGTGTCGTTGGGCCTACCCATAACACGTTTTCCTCGGGCCTTCGTAGGGCAATGCACGTTGGCCCTATTGCAAGTTGGGCCTTCGTAGGCAAATCCACGTAGGCCATCAGTTTTGGGCCCAACCCGCAAACTGCCCGCCAATTGTATGCGTTTGCCAACTAACCAGAGGTATGTGGCCCAACTAAATGCCAACAAAAAATGCTACTAGGGTTATGCTACTATTTTACTTAAGTATGTTTTATTTCCTTTTTTACTTCCATTAATTTGTTATGTACTTTAATTTACTTACAATATCATTATATTTATAAACAATAATCTACTTTTCCTTACATTTATTTTAAAAACTTAAATTACCCCTATATTTAAGCCCTTTGCAATATTATAATGATATCGACCCCATATCATTATAATATTTTAGCAATATCACAATTTTTGCGAAAAGCTTCATCACTGACAAAATCAAATAAAACACAAAACAGATTTTCAACTGCTTCGACACAACTTAACGATGCCACTAGAGTTGTCTTAAGGTACAACATAGATTGAGCCACCTTCTCAAGAAGGTGACACCAATTATCCCTCTCCATTAAGCCAACCCCAATGGCTCGCTTAATGCGTCTGCTATCTGGTTGTGTCGAACCAGTTGCATCCGTGTACGCGGAAGTGGGCGCATTGACCACTTTAGCAATATGCAATGGTTGCCCGTGCGAATGCGTCCCACTTCCGTCGCACTGGGCATAAACTACTGAATGCATTGTGCGAGTGCTCCCCCAGCTTGTCCCTGGTACAGTTGACGCACACCGCTGCTTCGCCTTTATGCTTGTCTGGGCAGTCCGACCTAAGGTGCGGACCACCACAGTGGCTGCACAGGTCATCTGGCTCTGTGCATAGGCGTTTCCCATGGCCATACGCCAAGCAGCTGGTACACTGCACCAGAGGCGTCTGATCCTCGACGCGCACTCTCTAGAGATCAATACGGAGCTTGCCTTCAGAGAGTGCCCGCTTCCAGATTGCTGGGGAAACACTCAGCACAATGCAATTTACGTGAGGGTTTCTCGACTTTTAGCGAAACTTAACGTCCACTTTCCGTTACTCGTCCCCGAGGCCGTGGAATATCTCCTGAATCTGATTCTTAAGGGCTTTCAGCACGTCCTCGTCACTGTGCATCAGCAACACGTCCCTAAGAATCAGAAGCGGGTTCCGATTTTTCACGTCCTCGACGACGAGGTTCTCTCCAGCCGCCTCCAATCGTGCCTTGAGTTTGGCCCTCTCCTCTCTTGTCGAGCACCCCATAATAACCCTCTGGTCTTTTGCCTTCCTGACCCTCTCGACACGCACCCAGCCCTCCTTCCCGTCCACCGCTTTCCTCACTCTTTCGAGTACCTTGCCCGCCGAATCCGCCGCCTGTGTTGAGGAGACGACCACGGAGTGCAGCGATGTTCGCTCCAGGGCTTGTGCCCCGGTGTGGCACTTATTGACGGCCGCTACACTCGCGTAGGTCGTCCCCTCCACACTTTCCCTACTGGCCAGACTGTCTCGGAGTCTGTCGAGTTTCTCGGAGTTGTCTTTCAACTCCGAGATGTGCTTCTTTAGGGTGTTTAGGAGCTCAGTCTGGTCAGCGACAACCTCGACAGAGGACGACGGGGGACAGCAGTCAGCAGTAGGTACGGGTACCGGTACGGCTACGGGTGCGGCAGGGGTCTTGTCCAGCTCTGACTCCTTGACCAACTCGTAGAGCCGGTTTATGGCTTCGAGCACCGCAGTCTTAATTTCGGCCTTGAGGTTGCGCGAGTAGCCCAAATTAAGTTTAGCCTTATTTAGGCAAGCTCACGCCTCCGCAGTGCGACTGCGGTGCTCGCCCTCCAGCTTCTTGAGCGGTCCTGGAGCATTGACAGGGGCTCGGCGCGTCGAGTGGGCAAAAATTTTTGTGAGCTAGCCGCACGTGCGGCACGTCCAGAGAACGGGCTCCGCGCGGGCTAACCGAATAACGAATAAAAAAACCCACGACTGTTAAAAATTAATTTAAAAAAGGATAAAATAACATAAAACACCCACCTTAAAAAACCCAAGAATGTCCGTCGGGGGCTGACATTAAATGAACTAGTTTCGCAATGTTCAGCTCCCGACGGACATTCTTGGGTTTTTTTAAGGTGGGTGTTTTATGTTATTTTATCCTTTTTTAAATTAATTTTTAACAGTCGTGGGTTTTTTCAAAATTTTTAATTTTGCTTTTTATTTGAAACTTTTTACTTTTTTTTTATTTTTTTATCTAAAAACATGCACCAATCAATCCTTAACCCATAACTGAAAACTGATTCAAAATCGGCCTTGTAGTTTTGGAGAAAAATGGCAACTTTGATTTGCACAAAAAATCTTTGCTGCAGCGCCCCCTGGTGAGTTGTCACCGTAACACCTATCTAAGAACATGCACCAATCAAACCCGAATCCATAACTGAAAACTGAATCAAAATCGGACTTGTAGTTTTGGAGAAAAATGGCAACTTTGATTTGCACAAAAAATGTTTGCTGCAGCGCCCCCTGGTGAGTTGTCACCGTAACACCTATCTAAGAACATGCACCAATCAAACCCGAACCCATAACTGAAAACTGCATCAAAATCGGACTTGTAGTTTTGGAGAAAAATGGCAACATGTATTTGCACAAACACAAACAAAAAACACACAAACAAAAAACACACAAACAAACAAACAAACAACCTCTCACCCCAAACGCATATACCGTCTCCGTTCCGTCGTGGGTAATAAAAACACACAAACAAACAAACAAACAACCTCTCACCCCAAACGCATATACCGTCTCCGTTCCGTCGTGGGTAAAAATAGGTAGTCGGGAAGAAAAAATTCGGGTTTCCCGCAAAAACCAGTTTTTGGGGCAAAAAATTTAGAAAACAACCCCCAATCTGAACCCAGGACGACGGAACGCGGCTAAAAGCGCAGGGATGGAGGGTAAGTATGCCTGAAACTATTTAAAGTTATTGAAACAGATAAAACTTTAAATTTGGATTAAATATTAAATAAATTGTTGTAAAAATTTTTTTTCAGGGGTAGGCCAATGAAATATGGTCAGGGAGTAGGCGGAGCACTACTATAGTCTGTCCCCACTGAAAACAGCACGAAAAACGCGTGTATAACACTAAAGATATTATTATCAACGTTTTGCTAAAATTTTCGTTTATGTAGTCCTGGTAAGGTTAGGTTAGGTTAGGTTTCGTTTATGTAGTCCTGGTAAGGTTAGGTTAGGTTAGGTTTCGTTTATGTAGTCCTGGTAAGGTTAGGTTAGGTTTCGTTTATGTAGTCCTGGTAAGGTTAGGTTAGGTTTTTGTTTTGCGAGTGGGCAAAAATTTTCTAGCTCACGTCCAGAGAACGGGCTCCGCGCGGGCTAACCGAATAACGAATAAAAAATAGGTAGTCGGGAAGAAAAAATTCGGGTTTCCCGCAAAAACCAGTTTTTGGGGCAAAATATTTAGAAAACAACCCCCAATCTGAACCCAGGACGACGGAACGCGGCTAAAAGCGCAGGGATGGAGGGTAAGTATGCCTGAAACTATTTAAAGTTATTAAAACAGATACAACTTTTTGGATTAAATATTAAATAAATTGTTGTAAAAAATTTTTTTCAGGGGTAGGCCAATGAAATATGATCAGGGAGTAGGCGGAGCACTACTATAGTCTGTCCCCACTGAAAACAGCACGAAAAACGCGTGAATAACACTAAAGATATTATTATCAACGTTTTGCTAAAATTTTCGTTTATGTAGTCCTGGTAAGGTTAGGTTAGGTTAGGTTTCGTTTATGTAGTCCTGGTAAGGTTAGGTTAGGTTAGGTTTCGTTTATGTAGTCCTGGTAAGGTTAGGTTAGGTTTCGTTTATGTAGTCCTGGTAAGGTTAGGTTAGGTTTCGTTTATGTAGTCCTGGTAAGGTTAGGTTAGGTTAGGTTTCGTTTATGTAGTCCTGGTAAGGTTAGGTTAGGTTTCGTTTATGTAGTCCTGGTAAGGTTAGGTTAGGTTTTTGTTTTGCGAGTGGGCAAAAATTTTCGTGAGCTAGCCGCACGTGCGGCACGTCCAGAGAACGGGCTCCGCGCGGGCTAACTGAATAACGAATAAAAAATAGGTAGTCGGGAGGAATAAATTCGGGTTTCCCGCAAAAACCAGTTTTTGGGGCAAAAAATTTAGAAAACAACCCCCAATCTGAACCCAGGACGACGGAACGCGGTTAAAAGCGCAGGGATGGAGGGTAAGTATGCCTGAAACTATTTAAAGTTATTGAAACAGATAAAACTTTAAATTTGGATTAAATATTAAATAAATTGTTGTAAAAATTTTTTTTCAGGGGTAGGCCAATGAAATATGGTCAGGGAGTAGGCGGAGCACTACTATAGTCTGTCCCCACTGAAAACAGCACGAAAAACGCGTGTATAACACTAAAGATATTATTATCAACGTTTTGCTAAAATTTTCGTTTATGTAGTCCTGGTAAGGTTAGGTTAGGTTTCGTTTATGTAGTCCTGGTAAGGTTAGGTTAGGTTAGGTTTCGTTTATGTAGTCCTGGTAAGGTTAGGTTAGGTTTCGTTTATGTAGTCCTGGTAAGGTTAGGTTAGGTTTTTTTTTTTTTTTTTTTTTTTTTTATTTTTTTTTTTTTTTTTTTTTTTTTTTTTTTATTATATACTTCTCCCTCTGATCTGACAGGTCAGAGCCTATTTTGACTATGCTACTCTTACATTCCAGTTCTATCAATTATTCTTCTCGCACTTTTATTCCGCATACTTTGTCTTTCTTTCATTCCATTTCTGTCATACTCTTTACCCGGTGGGATTCCGGTCTAAGCTCTCTCTACTCTAATCTATTTGTTTTTTATTTCTTTAATTAGGTTTCAGGGTAACAACATACACAATTTCTTTATTAACAATAAC
The DNA here is from genome assembly GCA_949316265.1 of Diarsia mendica. Taxonomy (NCBI): domain Eukaryota; kingdom Metazoa; phylum Arthropoda; class Insecta; order Lepidoptera; family Noctuidae; genus Diarsia; species Diarsia mendica. The sequence goes on from OX438903.1 coordinate 23,563,221, forward strand.
GGCAAACATTTAGCACGTTTTCTGAACAGCAAAATGTAGCTTTATATTCTTAATATCTAGTTTACATCTGGTACCTATTTTTATCTTATCATTATGCTTATATAACTAGTTCTTAATACATTTACGTAATTTATGGGATTCGGGTTTACATGCCCATTGTTTTCTTGAGCTTTTTTAGCCCAGTATTACACACAATTTTCTTACATTTTAATTTAGGTTCAATATTAATTTATAACTTAGACTAAGCTTATCCTAATTATTATAGTCCTTATTTAATTTTGCGTATGATGTACAATATATTTCATAATACATGGTCATCATACTTTTATTGCCTATTTCTCTTTACGACTGCTTTTACTAGTTTTAGACAATAGTCCATGAACTTTTTTCTTCGTTTGTCCGTCATAATAAACTTTATGCTTTCCACAGTCAGTTTTGTGTCCAATATCTGTTCAATCTGATATCTTTCATATCCGAACACTGGGCATTCCAAGATAATGTGGGGAACGGACTCTTTTTCACTCGGGTCGCAAGTGCATGATGGACTCTCCTTGCATTTAAAGCGGCATAGGTATTCTGAGAATCCCCCATGGCCGGTCAGAAGTTGGGTGCTCAGGCATGACGGCTCGAACTTGCGGATCACTCCGTAAGCCGTTGTTACATCCGGAAAGAATATCTTTGTGATACCGGCGACTTCTCCGGATTTGTATCTCATGTCCCATTCGCGAATCGATTCCAGCCGGAGCTGTCGCTTCGCGAATGAGACGGGGAACAAATCATAGTCGGGTTTCCTCTTTCTCGGCGCGGAGGCGGCCTCTTTGGCAAGTTGGTCTGCCCTCTCATTTCCCTCCAATCCTGCGTGTGCTTTTATCCAGTACAAAGTCACAGCTTTGCTCTGTCGAGATGCGTTGGTAATGTTCTCGCGAGTTTCTACCGCTAGTGGATGGAGGGAGCCGAGATTCGTGACCGTTTGCAGCGCCGCCATTGAGTCGCTATATATTCCGAACGTGGGTGCTTTGTTCTTTTTTATTTGCCTCGTAGCTTCGCACACAGCCAGCAATTCCGCCTGATATACTGTGCAGTATGACGGCAAGCAAAGTTTGACGGCTTTGGTCTCCACTTCGCCTTCCCAAATCGACAGTGCTGCACCAACCCCTCCGCCGATCTTGCTGCCGTCTGTGAATATTTTCACTGCACAGCTGCTGTTGGCTTCCACGTCGCTCCGGTCCTTCAGGCATGTTAGCTCAAGGTCTACGACTGCTGTAGGGTGTGGTGCCATCGTTGCTGGCATTATTCGCTCGATCTCCCTGTCCCCCAGTCCCGGCAGGGCCGCCCCCTTCCTGATCCTGTATAGTGAGGCTACCTCACGTACACGAAGATCAAGCGGGAGCACTCCCGCCAGGACCAGTGCTGAGTTCAGGGAGACCGTGCGATAAGCCTTGCACATTTTTTGTGCGAAGCCCCTCTGCACAGTTCCGAGCTGTTTTCGCACTCCAAGTTTTTCGGCAGCTGGTGCCCAAACGCTCGCCGCATATAAAATGATGGGTTCGATGGTCGCAGTGTAGATGGTACGTATCACTTCGGGGTTGAGACCCCAGCTCGCCTTTGCCGCTCTTGCGAGTTGGCCGTAGATATTTATGGCCTTCCTACAGACATTTGCCACGTGTGCGTTGAAGGTGAGTTTTTCATCGAACGTCACACCCAACATCTTAATTTGTTTGGACATGCCGATGTCCACTCCCCCCATGCTCAAGTGTGGAGTATCGAACTTTAGCTTGCGCGTGATAACCATGGCATTTGTTTTATGGGGCGCGAATTTGAGCTTGTTTTCATCACCCCACGCCCGAACAAGCTCGAGAGCGGCGTTGGCGTTTCTTTGCACATGTTGTGCAGTCTGGCCATCAAACACCATGACGACGTCGTCCGCAAATGCTTGCACGTAGTGACCTGCGGCTTTAAGGGTATTCAGCAGGGGGTCCAGTAATGTGTTCCATAGAATGGGCCCACCTATAGATCCTTGGACGCACCCTTTGTTGGTCGCCTTTGTGTAGGTTTCCCCGTTGTATCTCACCGTGACCGTTCTTTGGTTAAGGTAGCTGTCAAACACCTTACGAATGTTTAGAGGACAGTTCGCATTTGCCAGTTGGACCCTGATCGCTGGCCACCATGCGCTGTCAAAGGCGCCCTCTATATCTAAAGACACGACGGTTATGATTTTCTTCTCGTCCAGTTTTGTTTTTACATGTTCCATAAATTTATAGAGGGCGTCTTCGCAGCTCTTTTGGGGCATGAATCCAAACTGGTTGGGGTTTAGCTTCGGTATCAGGTGGTGCTTGAGTCTGGCGACCAACATTTTCTCGTACACTTTGCCTAGCACCGGTAAGAGTCCTATAGGGCGGTACGATTTGGGAGTTGTGTACGATTCCTTTCCTGGTTTCCTCAACACTATCACCGTGGCTTCCTTCCAGACAATTGGGAAATAATGGAGCTCTAGACATTTGTTGAGTACTCCCAGAAAAAGTTTCGGGTCACTCTTTATGGCATGACTGCATATGTCAGCAGTGAAACCGTCGGCACCGGGCGCTTTCTTCGGATTTAAGGAGTCCAGAGCGGTGAGCATTTCCGTCGTTGTGAACAGAGGATCGTTTTGCCCCTCAGGTTCTTGTTCGTTAACTACCGATGCTCGGTCCCTTATTTCTTGGTGCGTCCGGTTTTCGTTCTCCCTTAGATCTTCCGGGTAGAAGGATTTTGCTAACAGCTCCACCGAACCTTTTGCATCCAAAGTGATGCCGCCTTCTTCCAAGGGTATGTCTTCCTCCCTTTTTGCCGTTCTCCCTATCACGCGGTATATACCCTCCCACAAGCTTTCCCTGTCTTGTTTGCTGCAGAACTCCTTCCAGCTTCCGATCAGGGCCTCCATGGCTCTAGCTTCATATTCGTCTCTAGCGACTTTGTAAGCGTCCACCACACCTTGTTTTCGTATCGGTGCGGCGTTCCTGATTCTGCGTTTCTTAGTGGTGACTTCCTGCTTCATCTTCGCGAGCTCCTCTGTCCACCATGGTAGGGTAAGTGTCTCTGTGTTTTTCTTAAATGGAATTGAAACGTTGCTAGATTCTGTGATAGCTTTACTGTATTTTTTTATAAATGATTCTAATTTTTCGACTGTATTGATGGTTTTAATTTCCTGGATTTCTAAATTGTACTCTGATAATAATTGTTCAAATTTTTGATGAAAAGTTTCCCAATTTGCTTTCTTTGTATTATAAATTCTAGTTGTTCTTTTGACACTTACCCCAACCGATTTTTTAAGCTTGATATTAAAGCTAATACCACTGTGGTCAGCGCACGTGAGATTTACAACAACCTTCCAGTCCTCCACTAGGTCCAGCATATCAGTAGTGCAGGCCGTCACGTCAACAAAGCTGGTGTAGCGTTTTCCGCCACGAATGGTGTCAAAGGTTGGAGTGTCGCCCTTGTTAAGAATATGGAGGTCCATCTCGTGAAGCGCGCCAGCCATATCGTCTCCCCTGTGGTCGATTTCAGGGCTTCCCCACCAGGTGCTCTTAGCATTACAGTCGCCTCCAATAATGAGCCTCCGTGTTTTGGCTGTTACAATCTTTTTAATATGATCCAGGTACGGATCTATGGGTAGGTCGGGTTCAAAGTAGTATGAGGCCAATGTAACACTCCATTCTTTGGTGCTTACGCTCACCACGACGATGTTGTTGGTGGTGAGCTCCGGGTGTTGTGTGACGTCTAGATCGGGGTCAAATACAGCGATAGCTGCTTTGGACGTTCCTGCTCCGGTGTTTTGGTATATCCTAACACCGCGGTATGACCTCATATTTTCCGACCCACCCACGTAGGGTTCCTGAATCAACGCTATTGCAACCTTCCTTTCAGTTGCTTCAATCATTAGCTCTTCTGTAGCTAACTTCCTGCGTTGGAGGTTGGATTGGAGCACCCGGTACAGCTGTTTATCCACTTGGACGCCCTTAGCAGTACGCTATAGACATGCGAGCTATGGCGTCTCGCTTTCTCCGTATGGGACATTCTTGGCTGAAAGCGTTGTGCTCATTCCGGTCGAGCTTGGCCACTGTGCAGTTTCTGCAAGAGGGAACACCTCCCGCAAGCCACTCCGGGCATTGCGCCCTAAGGTGCGGTTCTCCGCAGTGACTGCAGAGGTCTGCTGGATCTGAGCAGAACTTCTTACTGTGACCGTATCCTAGACATCTCGAGCATTGAACAAGGGGTGATTGGTCAAACACCCGGATGCGTTGGAGGTCGATGTATACTGCACCAGCATCGGTCGCTCTCTTCCAAATGGCTGGCGACACACCAACAACGATGTGGCTCGTGTGCGGGTTTCTCGCTTTCCTTTTATATTTTATTTCAAGCCTGTCTTCGTTTTCCTTGAGGTCCTGGAAAATGTGCCGGTTTTGCTTCCTGAAAGCACTTAAGACTTCCTCATCGGTATTCACCGTGAGAACGTCCGCGAGCTTCAGGAGAGGGTCTCTATTTTTAACCTCTTCCACAAGCAGGTTCTTACCGGATTTTTCCAGCCTCTGCTTTACTTTTTGTCTGTCCTCTTCGGTATTACAGCTCATGATCACCTTCCTGTCCTTTCCTTTGCGAGTCCTCTCCACCCTGATCCACCCTTCCTTGGCATTCACTGCCTCTCTAACTTTTGTTAGCACCTGGTCTCCTGTGTCGCTTTCGTCCTGGGACGTGACGACTACTGAGTGCAGAGCGTTTTGCAGTGGTGACAAGTGCATAGCTGGTCGGACTGCCGCGGTCTCAGCGTAGGTTTTAATGCTCACAACCTGCTGGTGTTGCTGCTCCATAGTCTCCTTCAAGTCATCCATCTTCCTGCCGTTTTCTATTAGTAGACGGCTCTGCTCTTTCAGTTGCTCGATTATGAGACTGTCATTTTCGAGAGCCTCCTTGTGACTCATCCTGTCTGGTGTTGTCTCTGCTGGCCCGGGTTTAGATGCTCCTCCGGTCTTTTTGAGCCTTTTAATCTCGCTATCTGCGCCTTTTATTAACTGGAAGAGTTTGTCCACCGCCTCCAGCACATTTATTCTTAAGTCCCCCTTAAGGTTTCGCGAGCTGTTTACGTTGGTTTTTGCCTTTATTACGTTAGCTTTGGCTTCCGCCAAAAGACTAGACAAGACTTGTCTCGGTTGGACTGGGATTTCCAACTTGCTGGTAGACGGGGTCACGTTGTGTTGCGCAGATGAGGCCGCCTCCAGTGTCTCGACACTGCGTCTTACATTGGACGAGAGAGTCTGAGTCTTTGGCGGAGAATTTTTACTCGGGAGCTTTTGTTCTATAGGTGGTGACTTTTGTGACTCCATATCCTCAGAGGGTTTTGTTGGTGTTCTGGCAAGCATTGTCGGTGGAGTGCGTCAAATATTGGTGTAAAAGTAAATGTCGATGACGGCTTGCACACAGTGTAAAGATATGTGCAATCCAAATACAATAACAAATAAGAATAAAATAAAACAGTTAACAATAAATAACAACAGAAAGCAAGTAAAAATAAGAACCAAGAAAGCTTGGCAGTAGTTGCTAATCAGCGGTCGTAAAGAGAAACAAGTTAGGCTCAATAAAGCCTCCGTGATATTCCGTCCTATTGTAAAAGTGCGAAAATCGAATCTTGTCTCTACGTAGAGCGAGCCTCTGTCGGTGTCAAGTTGTTGTAATTAGGTTCTATCCTCACGAGCCAATTACTCGGGGTCAAGGGAAGTCAATTTCCAAAGAAAATTTTCTCCAGGTCCAAAAAACACTAGGTTTCTTGAAGAATCAAAAAGCTGCTCTATGTAGAGTCAATCCGTTGCGCCCGTCCGATAGATCTCCCCGAGCCCTACAAAACGATACCAAACACGGTGCCAATAGCCTTAAGGGTTCCGGAGATAAAGAAGATCCAAATTTTTGGGATATTCGACCAGATTTGTCGCCCCAATTGGGATAACCGCTGTATTTCCCGAACCCCTGGGCCGATTTGCTCCGTGTTCGGGCTTGAAGTGATGTGCTCGATGAGCTCTATCCGATGAGCGGATTTTCAGCGCTGAAAAATTTTTTGTCCTGAAAAGTCCTGAAATGACTTTTTAGGGATTGTCGAGGTCTAGCCAGGTGGCGCAAAAGAAACCCCAACTCTCTGCGACCCCCCGTTCCGGAGTTACGGGTGTTTGAATATTGCCAAGATGGCCGCCGTAAACGTCAAAGTCAGTTTTTGACCTGCGATAACTCCGGTCGTATGCGTCGCAGAAAGCCCGAGTTTGAACTCGCTTGCTTAGGCGTGACCTTCCCCAGCCGCTGAAAACAATTTCAGGATCCTGAAAATTTTTGCTGCCAAATCTCCCGAAACCAGGGGGGAGGGGAAGACGATGTGTCCCTGAGCGTGAATTTGAAATCAGAATGCAAATATCCCTAAGGGTTCAGGAGATAGGGCAGGTTTAATTTTGCCAAGATGGCCGCCGAACTGTCAAACGTCCACTTCAACCGACGATAACTTCGCAACTATAGGTCGCAGCGAGCCCGGGTTTTGGACGGACAGGTTGGCCCCACTCTCTTTATCAGCTGATAACGGTTTCAGGCCTGAAAAAGTTTTCAGCCTGAAAAAGCCTGAATTTTGCAGGTATCGTTCCTCAAACTGTGCTCTATTGTAAACCGAAAACCGTGAGTCTGTAAGTCCCACGGTTCGGGAGCTATAATAAAAACAAACAATTATCCCAGTGGGACAAAATAGGCTATTTTTGACAAAATCGGCAATTCCGGGGCTACCTGGCCCAAGTTGGGGCTTAAACTAGTTGCAATAGGTTGCCTAAACACAAATATACAATAAAAAAGTGATTTTATCCTATTATTTACAATTTATTGCATAAAATCGTTAAAAAATCTATATCTTCAAAACGGCTAAGCGGAAATTTATGAAAAAAATCTTAAAATATGTAGAAAATAGGCGGCTATACTCTAAAATAAATTTGTAAATTTTTATAACTTATCCTATTACAAAAAATCCAAAATTGTGGTTTTTATGGTTTTTTAACGATTTTAAGAAAATGGCTAATCTAAAAAATCTAAAATTAAAAACTTATGGTCATCTAAGAAGCGCGCAACAAGCTGCAGTTGTAGATCTTCAAAATTCCTCTCCGTTCCGAAGATAGACTGGTCCAATTTTGCAACTTTTAATTTGCGATATAAAGTCAGCCAGTTGCGATAAAATTATGAAAATTGTTGCACTCGCCTTTACTGTTCAGGGTCCGAATTTGCTCCAAGTTTTGTGCCGGTACCTCTTCTATTTCGGCTTTTTCAGCGCACGTGGTTTTCAGTTTTTCCTGAATAACTCGCCCAGATGGCGCGTCCGGATGTCCTGGAGTGGCCCAGATGGTAGGGGTCCAAGATGCTCACAGGATTTCAATAAAAAATCTGGGGGTCGTTGATCTTGTTTAGACGTCGTAAGCGTTTTAAACTTTAGCACGATTCACTTAACCTCAAAGAATAAGGTTTTTCAGGAATAGAACTTTTTCCACTGAACACAGAAACGTTTGGAGCACGGCACTAGGTGCGGCTTGATTTTCCGCATGCAGCGACACCTTTTACTTTATGATACGAGCACAAAAACCAATTAAAACGTATTTTTAACTGCGGAGCGCGTGGGTTTTTGCTGCTTACTGCTCGGCAGACCGAGTGCAACTGGGTTAGGTTAGGTTAGGTTAGGTTAGGTTAGGTTAGGTTAGGTTAGGTTAGGTTAGGTTAGGTTAGGTTAGGTTAGGTTAGGTTTTTTTTTTTTTTTTTTTTTTTTTTTTTTTTTTTTTTTTTTTTTTTTTTTCTACTTCTACCTCCAACGGAATTGGAGCCTATGTTAGGCTTATCGTTCATACTAGTTCTCGCAGTTATTCTTCTCGCACTTTCATTCTGCATACTTTGTCTTTCTATCATACCGTCTTCTTTCTGTCTCTAAGGGTAGGACGCCCTTCTACTTTCCCTATTCTGTACTCTACTTCATGTTCTTTCTTTTTATTTGGGGTGTAACGCAAGACAACTGTTTTTTATTATTCTTTATAGTGGTTTTTACATAAATTCTTACATTCTGTGTTGTTTTAGCATACAACAATCTTAATTCTATTCTTATTTCTATTACATGTTTCTTAGGTCTACTTTTATTTTCTATTCCTTATTTCTACTTTAATTGTTGTTAACATTTTTACAACTTTCTTATATTCTATTCTTTCCTCTATTTACATGGTTCTTACAAAAATCTTAATTGTATTCTTATTTCTATTACATGTTTCTTAAGTCTACTTTTATTTACCTTTCCTTATTATTACTATTGCTTATTACTATTACAGATGTTCTTAACCCTTTTACAACTTTCTTATGTTCTATTCTTACCTCTATTTATTCTATGCCTTCTTATTTTTATTGCGGTTTTACGACTACTGACACTAGTTTTTGAGTATGGCAGCTTATTATTAATTAGACACATTTATTAATTTCCTGGCGTTTCTGAGCACATTTTATTATGTCTGTTTTCAATGCTTGACCCTAATATTCTATACAATATTATGTAAGCATCTTTTCTTATGCCGTTTTGTTTCTTTTTATCACTCTTTCACATACTTTAACGCAAAATTCCAGAAACGACTCCCTCTTTTTACTCTTCATAATGAGCCACACATTTTCGGGGTCTAATTTGGTGTCAAGTATATGCTCAGCCACAATTCTTTCCTGGTCGAATACGGGGCAATCGAACAATATATGTGGCACCGTCTCAGCAATGTTAGGATCGCAGATGCACGATGGGCTCTCCTTGCACTTGAAGCGATTCAAGTATTCCGAGAAACCACCGTGCCCCGTCATGATCTGAGTAGTAATGTTACTGATTTTTACTTTCCTGACTATCCCGTACGCCGCCACCGCATCCGGAAAGAATAATTTCGTCCCAGAAGCCGTTTCTCCTGCGCAGTATCTCTGGTTCCACACATCAAGCGTTGCCGTTCGGATGCATCGCTTGACGTATGAAATCGGACACAAGTCATAGTCGGGCTTTCGTTTGGAACCTTCAGCGGCCCTTTTGGCTAGTTCATCAGCCCTCTCATTTCCGTCCAGCCCCACGTGGGCTTTGATCCAAAACAAGGTAACAGCTTTGTTTTTGATCAATAGGGACCTAAGGTTGGCCCTTGTCTCTACTGCCAGGGGGTGGTGTCGATTGTAGTTCTGTATGGTTTGGAGGGCTGCCATGGAGTCGCTGAAAATTCCAAACGATTGAGCACTGTGCTTAAGGATCTCCCTGGTTGCAACGCATATTGCAAGAAGCTCAGCCTGGTAAAACGGTGGAGTAGTGTGGGAGAGCGAGTTTGCGAGCTTTGGTTTCGGCGTCACCTCTCCAAATGGACAGGGCCGCTCCAACCTTGCCCCCAATCTTGCTCCCATCCGTAAAGATACGAACCTCAAGTTCGTTCTGGGCATCTAGTTGCTCTTGGTTTACCAGGCTTACAATCTCCAGCTCAGCGCGCTCTGCGGGATGTGGAGCCTCCATTGCCGAGGCGGTCTGCTCAACGCTCCTGTCGCCGAGTGCTGGCTGTGGTACTCCCCTTCTGGCCTCATACAGCGATGCCGCTTCGCGGACTCGCAGGTCGAGAGGTAGTATCCCAGCCAGCACCAGCGCAGAGTTTAAGGAGACCGTCCGGTATCCTTTGCACAACTTTTGTGCAATACCGCGCTGAACTGCTGCCAACTGCTTCTTTATTCCTAACTTTTCGACTGCCGGAGCCCATACGCTGGCGGCGTACAGGATGACTGGTTCGACGGTGGCCACATATATTATCCTAATAACTTCAGGGTGAAGCCCCCAGCTAGTCTTTGCTGCCCTGGTCAGCTGTTTGTGGATGCCTATTGCCTTTCTGCACACATTTGCGACGTGCGCGTTAAAGGTGAGCTGTTTGTCGATGGTGACACCCAGGATTTTGATCTCGTTGGACATGGCAATGTCGATTCCGCCCATGCTCAGGCGCGGGGTGTCGTATTTTAGTCTACGCGTTATGACCATCGCATTGGTTTTGTGCGGGGCAAATTTAAGCTTATTTTGAGCGCCCCACGCCTGAACATGCCCGAGAGCGGCATTGGCACGTCCCTCGATCTCCAACGCTGTGTCACCATCGAAAACCAGCACTACGTCGTCTGCAAACGCCTGGCAGTAGTCACCCCTGGCTTCCAAGCTCTTTAGGAGTGGGTCCAGCAATAGGTTCCAGAATATTGGTCCCGCAATGGAACCTTGGACACAGCCCTTGCTTGTGGCCTTGCAAGACTCTTCGCCTGCGTACCTGACCTTGACCCTTCGGTTTTCGAGATAGCTGTCGATGACCCTCCTCAAGCCGACCGGACACTTCTCCTCAGCCAGACGGACCCTTATGGCTGGCCACCATGCGCTGTCGAAGGCTCCCTCTATGTCCAATGATACTAGAACTACTATCTTCTTAAGTTTAAGTTTTCCACGTATATGTTGCATTAGCGCATAGAGGGAGTCCTCGGTACTCCTTTGGGGCATGAATCCGTACTGGCGAGTACTCATCCTTGGGATCAGATGAAACTTGAGGCGGGCCACCAACATCTTCTCGTAGATCTTCCCGAAAATTGGTAATAGGCCGATGGGTCTGTACGCCTTTGGAGAACTGTAATCGGTTTTACCAGGCTTCTTCAGAATTATCACTGTAGCTTCTTTCCAAATTTCAGGGAAGAGGTGGGTTCTCAGACAGCCATTCAGTAGAGCCAAAAATACCTCTGGGGCACCTCTAATGGCCTGGCAACAGATGTCGGCAGTGAAACCGTCGGCTCCTGGCGCTTTTTTGGCGTTAAATGACTCGCACGCTGCCCTTAGCTCAGCCATCGTGAATGGTGGCTCGCATGGTTCACCTTGCCCTCCAGCATTCACGACCTCGGCTTTTTCTCTGGTGAGACTGTGGCAGGTGCTGTCATTACCTGGGTGGTCCTCTGGGTAAAATGTCTTAGCCAGTAGTTCAACTGAACCTTTTGCGTCCAGAACCTCCCCGTCTTTCCCTAGTGGCTGATCCACACCTCTTCCTTTGGTCCTTCCTATCACCCTGTAGATTCCTTCCCAAACCCCTTCTCTGTCCTGTCTTGAGCAGAAGTTTTTCCAACTCTCGACTTCGTCCTTGGCTGCTTCCGTCTCATACTCAACTTTCAATTTCAGGTACTCTTCGACGACTTTCGGTCTTCGGACCGGTGCAGCATTCCTTATTCTGTTTTTCAGGGTAGTGACCTTTTTCTTCAACCCCTCGAGTTTCTCGGACCACCACGGCAATGTAAACACTTCGTTTGTTTTCTTTTTTGGAATAGATGTAGTGCATGCGTCTCTAATTGAGTTTATGTATAATTTTGTAATTAAGTTTAATTGTTCGGCTGTATTTAATTTGTCAATTTCTAATTTATTTATTTTGTTTACCTGCATTAATTGGCCGAGTTTCTCACGAAACTCGGGCCAATTTGCTTTTTTTGTATTAAAAATTCTGGTTGTTCTACTGATTTGAATACCTTTAGATCTATTTACTTTGATGCTGAAAACAATGCCGTTGTGATCCGAGCTCGTGAGGCCCTCGTCTACCCTCCAGTCGTCTACCAGGTCTAAGATATCCGTCGAGCATGCCGTTAAGTCGACGTGGCTGCTGTATCTTATGCCTCCTCTGATCGTGTCGAAGGTCGGAATTTCCCCTCTGTTGAGTATGTTCAGGTCCAGCTCATCGAGAACTCCGGACATTTCTTCGCCTCTGCGGTCGATGGTCAGGCTTCCCCACCAGGTACTTTTAGCATTTGCGTCTCCTCCAAGAATCCACATTCTGGATCCTACCTCCTGCTCAACGCGTTTGAGGTGGTCGAGGTATGGTTCAATTGGCTGGTCTGGCTCGAAGTAAAAGGAGACTAGTGTGATCCTCCAGGCACTGGTTCGGATCCCCACCACGGTGATGTTGTTCGTGGTGAGTTTCGGGTATTGTTCGACGATGAGGTCTTGATCGAAGACCGCTATTGCGGCCTTGACAATCCCCTCTCCGGTTTTAGTGCTCTGGAAGATCCGAACGCCTCTATGACTCCTCATTACCTCGGCCCCGCCTACGTATGGTTCCTGGAGGAGAGCAATGGCAATCCCACGCTTTTCCGCTTCGATAAAAAGCTCGTTGGTCGCCAGTCTTTTCCGCTGGAGGTTGGCCTGTACCATTCTGTAGGGGTTTGGGTTTCCGTGGGTGCCCTTAGCAATACGCCACTGTAGCTCTTGCTATTTCATCCCATCTGTGGCGGGTTGGACATTCCGAGCTGAAGGCGTTGTGGCCAGCGTCCCCGAGCTTGGCTCCTGTGCAGTTCCGGCACTTTGGCATGACACCCGTTAGATAGTCGGCGCATTCCGATCTCAGGTGTGGCCCGCCGCAGTGGCTGCACAGGTCAGCCGTGTCCTTACAGTAGCGTTTTCCATGCCCGTAGCCTAGGCAGCGCGTGCACTGCACCAGTGGGGTCTGGTCTTCGACCATTACGCGCTGAAGGTCTACGTGCAGGTGCCCGAGTTCTATTGCCCGCTTCCAGATCGACGGCGAAACGCTGACCACGACGTGGCAGGTGTGTGGGTTCCTCGTCCTCCTTCGGAACTTCACCACCACCCTGTCCTCCTCCTTGTCGAGGTTGTGAAAAATTTCCTTGTTCTGGTTTCTCAGAGCTTTGAGAATGTCCTCGTCTGTATTGACTGAGAGGACGCTCCTGAGGATCAGCATGGGATCCTTGTTCTTCACCTCCTCGACATGGAGGTCCTTACTGTCCCTTGCCAGTCTTTCCTTTATTTTGTCCCTTTCTGCGGTAGTCTGAAAGCCCATAATTATCTTCCTATCTTTTGCTTTCCTCACCTTTTCGACCTTCACCCAGCCTTCCTTTGCGTCAGCCGCTTTTCGCACTTTCTCCAGGACTTCGTCTCCAGACTCTGCCTCGTCTGTGGAGGTAACCACTATAGAGTGGAGCGTACTTCGCGTCGGGTTTGCTTTTCCGCTGAGGGTTACGCTCGCATATGTATTTTTGGCAGCGCCGTTTTCAACACTGTGTCTGTGTTGCTCAATTGCTGCCTTCAGCTCCTCCATCCCCTTTGAGTGGCTCTCCAGCAGCAAAGAGTGGCTTTTTATTTGAGCCTCAAGGCGGCTGGCGCTTGGGTCGGCTATGCTAGTGAAGGTGAGGTCGGCGGCGACGCCTTCGGGCTGTGAATTGTCGGGCCCCACTTTGTTCATTTTGGCCGATTTCTCAGCCTCCTTTACCAGCTGGAACAGCCGGTTCAGCGCCTCGGTAATGCCAGTTTTTATTTCGGTTTTTATGTTCTTCGAGGCGCCGAGAAGGACTTTCGCTCTGGTAATACAGGCCTTTGCCTCGGCCGACCCGTCCCGACCCGTCCGCGTATTTTGTTTTCGGCGGCGAGTGCACCTGTACAAGCCCCAATTGGGATCGCTTTTGCGTAAGTTTCGCTGGCCCTGCCTGCGCGGTCTTGGTGTTTAAGGAGGGGGGCGTTGGGTTCAGGTTTGCGTTGGAGGGTCCCGCGGCCTCCAATAAGTCAATGCTGCGCCTCACATTTGGCGGCGATGTCGGCTTTGGCGATGTCGGCTTTGGCGATGTCGGCTTTGGCGATTCAGCCTCGTCTGGCTTTGCCTTGAATGGGGTCCTCATTGCGTTCATCATCGTTGGAGGTACGCGTCAAATTGTATAATAAAATGGTGATTAAAATATGTGTAAAAGTGTATAATAAGAGAAGATAAAATAAGTTATTAAAAATACGGCGTTCTAAGATGAAAAATCTTAAGTTTGTCTCTACTATGCTCTATATAGAGTTGTCGAAGCCTGCTCTTAGTTCAAGGAACTGGTCAAGCACTGAAAACAGTAGTGAGCAAGCTTCAAAAGTCAGAAATGTGCAAAAATAGAGTGACTCTTGGGAAGACTCTAGGTAGAGTCGCTCTGTCACGTCCAGTGGATAGCCCCCACCGAGCCCTCTCAGATGAACCCAAACTCGGTATGGTTACACCAAGGGGTTTCGGAGATATCCCAACCTGAAAATTCGGGTTTTTTGCAAAAATAAAAAACCAAAAATGGTTACAAGAGGATATCTCCGGAACCACCAGTCCAAAAACTCCGGTGTTTGGGCTTTCCGAGCTTGGCTCGGCGAGACCGATCCACCAGAGCGGTTTTCAGGCTGAAAAATTTTGAAGTCCTGAAAACGCCTGAAAATAGTTTTATGCTATTCTCCAAGCCCTACTGGTATGTCCAGCGAAAACCCCAGCCCTCTACGACTCTCCGTTAGGAAGCTATGGCCGTCTAAAGTTTTTACAAAATGGCCGCGGTGCTGTCAAGGTTGATTTTTGACAACAGATAACTTCCCTCTGAAAAGCCGCAGACACCCCGAGTTTGGGCTCTCCCAACTCGGCCCGAGCTCCGCTGTCCGCTGAAACCACCTTCAGAGTCCTGAAAAATTTCAGCCCCAAACCGCCTGAAATCGTGGGGTAAAAGGGACGAAAGGTCCCTGAGTACAGAACCAAAAACCGCAGTGTCCCACGACCTCTGGTTCAAGAGTTATGGCGGCTTGAAGCTAAACAAAATGGCCGCTGAGCTGTCAAAGTTCTCACTAAAACGTCCGTAACTTCAAAACCCTTCGTCACAGGAGGACGGGGTTTTGGACCTACAGCTCAGCGTCACTTCAGGTGTGTCCTGAAAGTGGTTTCAGCGGAAAAAAATTTATAGCCCTGAAACAGGCTGAAAAAATGAAAAACTTAAAATTAACAATAACCTCAAGGCCGTGGTGAAAAATCGGGTTTAATCGGGCCGGCGGTTCCCGAGATATCTTAATTTAAAAATTAAAACCTAAAAACCAAGATATGGTGTTTTTGTCAGAACAGCCAGATTAAAAGTTATGTGGCCCGAGTTTGGGCTTAAATGGGTCACAATATGTATATAGGACCCTGTCCTAAGGTCAAAAATTGATTTTTACGATTAAATTAAGATTTATGGCCAAAAAACAGTTAAAATTCGATATCTCTGGAGTTACTGGTAGGAAAAATCTGAAAAATTTACATAAAATACTTAGGGTAAAGAGGTACAATCTTCTGAAAACAAAAATTTAAAAAGTCGGAAAACAAGTGAGAAAATTTGGAAAATACGATTTTCTTATAAAATAAGGTATAATTTTAAAACGACTGAAAATAAAAATTTAAAACTTAAGGTCTCTAATGTCCTAATGAGCGCGCACCAGGCTGCAGTTGAAAAATTTTGAAGAGTGTCTTCTGTCCAGAGATATTTAAGTCAAAAGTTGCGAAATTCAAACTGTTATATAAAATGTACCAGTTATCACAAAAATCCAAAATAGGTTGCACTCGCCTTATTTGATAGGGGTCAAAGTTGACACCAAGTTTCAAGCCGCTGTGTCCACTCCTTCCACTTTTTCAGCGCACGTGGTTTATTGAAAATCCTGAATAACTCGAAGTTTCGTGATGTCAGGTTGGTTTTCGGTGGTCCAGATGATGGGGAACCACAATGTCCTCACGATGGCGGTGGAAAAACAGGGGGTCACCACTTTTATTTCTGCAGCGTTTGCGTTTTTCTCTTTGTTGTGTTCCACTTAACCTCTAAAACTGAGGTTTTCGGCTGAAAACTTCTTTGTCACTATTGCCCAGTAAGATTTGGGTACGGCACTTTATGCGGCTCAATTTTCCGCATCGAACGACACTTCACTTGCTAATATTAGAGCACAAAAACCAATTATTTTGAATTTTTTAGTGCGGAGCGCGTGGGTTTTTGCTGCTTCCAGCTCGAGAGACCGAGTGCAACTCGGGTTAGGTTAGGTTAGGTTAGGTTAGGTTAGGTTAGGTTAGGTTAGGTTAGGTTAGGTTAGGTTAGGTTAGGTTAGGTTAGGTTAGGTTAGGTTAGGTTAGGTTAGGTTAGGTTAGGTTAGGTTAGGTTAGGTTAGGTTAGGTTAGGTTAGGTTAGGTTAGGTTAGGTTAGGTTAGGTTAGGTTAGGTTAGGTTAGGTTAGGTTAGGTTAGGTTAGGTTAGGTTAGGTTAGGTTAGGTTAGGTTAGGTTAGGTTAGGTTAGGTTAGGTTAGGTTAGGTTAGGTTAGGTTAGGTTAGGTTAGGTTAGGTTAGGTTAGGTTAGGTTAGGTTAGGTTAGGTTAGGTTAGGTTAGGTTAGGTTAGGTTAGGTTAGGTTAGGTTAGGTTAGGTTAGGTTAGGTTAGGTTAGGTTAGGTTAGGTTAGGTTAGGTTAGGTTAGGTTAGGTTAGGTTAGGTTAGGTTAGGTTAGGTTAGGTTAGGTTAGGTTAGGTTAGGTTAGGTTAGGTTAGGTTAGGTTAGGTTAGGTTAGGTTAGGTTAGGTTAGGTTAGGTTAGGTTAGGTTAGGTTAGGTTAGGTTAGGTTAGGTTAGGTTAGGTTAGGTTAGGTTAGGTTAGGTTAGGTTAGGTTAGGTTAGGTTAGGTTAGGTTAGGTTAGGTTAGGTTAGGTTAGGTTAGGTTAGGTTAGGTTAGGTTAGGTTAGGTTAGGTTAGGTTAGGTTAGGTTAGGTTAGGTTAGGTTAGGTTAGGTTAGGTTAGGTTAGGTTAGGTTAGGTTAGGTTAGGTTAGGTTAGGTTAGGTTAGGTTAGGTTAGGTTAGGTTAGGTTAGGTTAGGTTAGGTTAGGTTAGGTTAGGTTAGGTTAGGTTAGGTTAGGTTAGGTTAGGTTAGGTTAGGTTAGGTTAGGTTAGGTTAGGTTAGGTTAGGTTAGGTTAGGTTAGGTTAGGTTAGGTTAGGTTAGGTTAGGTTAGGTTAGGTTAGGTTAGGTTAGGTTAGGTTAGGTTAGGTTAGGTTAGGTTAGGTTAGGTTAGGTTAGGTTAGGTTAGGTTAGGTTAGGTTAGGTTAGGTTAGGTTAGGTTAGGTTAGGTTAGGTTAGGTTAGGTTAGGTTAGGTTAGGTTAGGTTAGGTTAGGTTAGGTTAGGTTAGGTTAGGTTAGGTTAGGTTAGGTTAGGTTAGGTTAGGTTAGGTTAGGTTAGGTTAGGTTAGGTTAGGTTAGGTTAGGTTAGGTTAGGTTAGGTTAGGTTAGGTTAGGTTAGGTTAGGTTAGGTTAGGTTAGGTTAGGTTAGGTTAGGTTAGGTTAGGTTAGGTTAGGTTAGGTTAGGTTAGGTTAGGTTAGGTTAGGTTAGGTTAGGTTAGGTTAGGTTAGGTTAGGTTAGGTTAGGTTAGGTTAGGTTAGGTTAGGTTAGGTTAGGTTAGGTTAGGTTAGGTTAGGTTAGGTTAGGTTAGGTTAGGTTAGGTTAGGTTAGGTTAGGTTAGGTTAGGTTAGGTTAGGTTAGGTTAGGTTAGGTTAGGTTAGGTTAGGTTAGGTTAGGTTAGGTTAGGTTGGTTTCCTCTCGTTCCGTCTGGTGCAGGTGTTATCCGGCCATGGCTGTTTCGGATCGTACCTGCACCGGTTAGGGAGGGAGGAGACCCCGGCGTGCCACGACTGTGGCGCGCCGGAGGACACGGCGCAGCACACCCTTGAGGTGTGCCCAGCTTGGTCCGAGCTGCGCCGCGGTCTGACCGCGGTGGTTGGACAGGACCTCTCACTTCCCGGCGTAGTCAACGCCATGCTGGGGAGCGAGGAGGCCTGGACAGCGGTTGCCTCCTTTTGCGAGGATGTAATCTCGCAAAAGGAGGAGGCGGAGCGCGCGCGGGAGGACGACCCTCTCGCTGCGCCACTCCGCAGACGAAGAAGGGGTCGGAGAAGGCGCCGTCCTCTCCCTCCTCATGGTGGCGATGGGCGGGTGGCAGGCACGGGGGTGCCTGCGCCCGCATTGCACCCATCACCACCTTCGTCAGTCATTCCCGGACCCGTCCTCCCCCCCCCTACGGGCGTGGGGTGAGGGCGTGAGGGGTCCGCCCTGAGGGGCCATCGTCGGCGGGGTACTGGTCGTTAAGGCTGTGCCAGTTTCCCAGTCCCCCGCCACTCAGACGAAGCGGGAATGCCGCTGGGTCTTTTTAGTGGGTATACCGGAGCAGACCGGGGAGTCCCACATAGCCCCCCATCCCCCGATGGGAGGGTATGCGTAATGCATTTTTTCCCAGCGCAAAAAAAAAAAAAAAAAAAAAAAAAAAAAAAAAAAAAAAGGTTAGGTTAGGTTAGGTTAGGTTAGGTTAGGTTAGGTTAGGTTAGGTTAGGTTAGGTTAGGTTAGGTTAGGTTAGGTTAGGTTAGGTTAGGTTAGGTTAGGTTAGGTTAGGTTAGGTTAGGTTAGGTTAGGTTAGGTTAGGTTAGGTTAGGTTAGGTTAGGTTAGGTTTTTTTTTTTTTTTTTTTTTTTTTTTTTTTTTTTTTTTTTTTTTTTTGTGCTTTTCCCCGTTATGGGTGGGACGGGCTCTTGTTATGCTAGTTTCTCATTCATTCCAGTTCTCGCATGTATTCCTCTCGCACTTTCAAGCTTCATACTTTATCTTTCTTTTACTCATCCTTTCATTCTTAGCCGGGTGGGACTCCCGCTATTCTAACTACTGACTACTTTTTCTATTATTTTTCTTTATTAGGGTATTCAGACAAACAACTTTGTTTTATTTACAATGTTGGCTTATGTATAGTTGGTTACATTCTGGTTTCTTACTCTATTTCTTTACGGTATACATATCTACGAGCTTATTTCTTCTAAAATACTAAAAACAATTATTTTCTACTTTGTGGACATTTTCTCTTATTTCTATGATATATTAGTACATGTACTTTCTTATTTTACTATATTTTTATTTTCCTACTTAAATTCTAATACAAATTTTCTTACATGGCTAGTTTTACATCTGTTTTTATTCTATTAGTTTAACACTTGGTTTATCCTAAAGCTTAACTTAACTTCTTATTTTCTAACACAATATTTATAAGCTATATTCTTATTTTCTAACACAATTTTACTTATTTTCCAGTTTTATAACATGAGATTTGGACCTGATTTGGACTGTTCTAAGGGCGTGTGTGGATTTCTTTTGCCTTGTTGATATTTATTTTTCTTTAAGTTTGCGGCAATAATATATAATATATACTTATGATACACATAATTATTGTCTTTTCTTGTCTGTTTTTTAAGACTCTGCATTTTTAGGGGTTGTTTGGTGTGTGTATTGGTGTGAGTGTATGGTGTGCGTGTTCGGTGTTTTACGTGTGTTTTGATATATGCGTATAATATATTTATTATATATTTTATATATCCGTGTTTTTTATTGTTCTCTGGTTTCCATGTGCCTTCCATTTCGTGGTTATAATCCACGTTTATTCTGTACTCCCAGTTTGTGTTGCTGTGTTTGTATATTCGTGTGTGTGTTCCTGTGTGTTTTGCGTGTGTTTTGATATATGCGTATATATTTACTATATATTTTATATATCCGTGTTTTTTGTTGTTCTCTGGTTTCCATGTGCCTTCCATTTCGTGGTTATAATCCACGTTTATTCTGTACTCCCAGTTTGTGTTGCTGTGTTTGTATATTCGTGTGTGTGTTCCTGTGTGTTTTGCGTGTGTTTTGATATATGCGTATATATTTACTATATATTTTATATATCCGTGTTTTTTATTGTTCTCTGGTTTCCATGTGCCTTCCATTTCGTGGTTATAATCCACGTTTATTCTGTACTCCCAGTTTGTGTTGCTGTGTTTGTATATTCGTGTGTGTGTTCCTGTGTGTTTTGCGTGTGTTTTGATATATGCGTATATATTTACTATATATTTTATATATCCGTGTTTTTTGTTGTTCTCTGGTTTCCTTGTGCCTTCTGTTTCGTGGTTATGATCCACTTTTATTCTGATCTCCCAGTTTGTGTCGCTGTATTTGCATGTTTGTGTGTGTGTTCCTGTTTGTGTTCCTGTGTGTGTTCCAGTCTGAGTTCCTGAGTGTGTTCCTGTGTGTTTTCCTGTGCGTGTTGTGTGTGTTCCTGTGTGTGTTGTGTGTGTTACGTGTACCTTAGGGAGCAGTCTAGGCGTATGCCGTTGTCGTCCGAGCCAGGTAGTCCCATTTCTTGCGGATCGGGCACTCCACGCTGAAGGCGTTGTGGTCAGTCCTCTGGAGCTTGGAGTGTGAGCAGTTAGAGCACTGTGGTTCATTTCCCGCAACAAATTCCGCGCATTTTTCGCGTAAGTGCGGTCCTCCGCAGTGACTGCATCTGTCCACACTCTCAGTGCAAAATTTCCGGCCGTGTCCGAATGCTAGGCATTTCGTGCATTGGATGAGCGGCGACTGGTCCTCCACCCTTACCCTTTGCAGGTCCAGGTAAAGAGCCCCAGCCTCCGTCATCCTCTGCCATACCTTGGGTCTGACCTGGACGACTACGTGCGCTGTTTTCGGGTTTCTTGTCCTCTTCTTGAATTTTATGCCCATTTCTTTATCTTCTTCGTCTAAGTCCCTAAAGATGTTTTCGTTCTGGGAGTAGAGCGCCTTTACCAACTCGTCGTCTTCGCTGTCCAAAAAGACATCTTTTAGGACGACGAGCGGGTTCTTATTTTTCATGGGCGCTACTACTAACCCTTTACCTCGGCTTTCGATCCTTTCTTTAACTTTCTTGTACTCGGCTTCTGTGTCACACCCCAGTATGACCGTCTGATTTTTTGCCTTTCGGACTTTGTTAATTTTTAGGCCAGTTCCCCTGGCATCGACCGCCTCCTTCACCATGGCGAGCACCCCGTCAGCATGTTCCGAGCCTTCAGAGGTGACCGCCATCGAGTAAAGTGCCGGTCGATGCCCGGGTCTGGCTGCCGTGACGGTGGCGTACGTCTGCGAGTCCGGTCTTGGCTCGCATGCCGCTTCCCTTATGGCCGCCTGTATTTTCTCCGAGCTGGTGGCGACATCACCGGCAACGCCACCGATTTTGTCCTCGAGCACAACCGCCGCACGACCTACGACATTCACCCCGTCTATCGTGCGGCTGATGTTCTCTTGGACTACATCGATCTTGGCGCTGACCAAGTCAATGTTGTCGACGATCTTGTCGATGATGTCGGCACCGCCATCGTCACAGTGATCAGCCATGTCCGCGAAGCCTTTTCCCACTTTCTCCTCTAATTCTTTTAGCCGTGCATTAATGTTGTCCTCCACTTTCTCCAGCCTTTCTAGGATTCCCTCCTGTATTTTGGGGGATGTTGGCGTGGTGTTGGCCTTAGTAGGAGGGACCGTTTTGGGCGCAGTTTCCAGGACCTTCACCCGTTTACTGAGCTCAAAGAGGATCCGCAGGCTCTTGTCCGACTGAGTCTCCAGGAAGATTCTTATGTCTCTCCTCATTTGAGGGTAATCTTTGACTCTACTTGGTATGTCTTCAAAGGTCTTCATGACGTCCTGGAGAAGTCTGTCGTTTGACATTGCAGCGTAGGTGTCCGGCTGCTTTTCAAAAGCCTCCATGTTATCTACGGACCTTCTTTTTCGCTCCGGTCTCCGGATGAAAGTCCTGGCGGCGTCCAGCGCTTGTCCAGGCGGGCTCGCGGGGTTAGGAGTGGAGGTGGAAGCGGCGGCACCAGAGGTCCCTGCCGACGACGACAGCGGCGTTTCGACTGATTCCGCCACTGTTCCCCGAGCAGCATCCTTCTTTCCGAACGTCAGGGATAACCCTTTCGGCGCTTCGCGCGTTCCAGAGGGTCCCGCATTTCCCGGATGGGACGGTGACGTGGACTCCTGTGTTCCGCTGGCGCTGGCTGCTGGTACCTTCACAACGGGGGTGCGATGTCCGAACACCATGTTTTTAAAGTGCGAGTGTATGAGTTCCTACGTGTGATGTGGCTTGTGTGTATAGGGCACAGTCACAGCAAGGAGAACAGGGAAAATTGTCAAATTAAAAATTGTAAAAATAAAATTGTAAAAATAAAATAAAATATAAAAAATATACTATTGTCCTACTGCTAAATCTGTACTGTGGCTTATAGTCAAGTTCTAATCCTGTAAAGGGGGAGTCAAGTCAACAGTACAGATCCGCGGTCCAAAATGTTCTATGTACCGTAACTTCCGAGATACCGATTTTTAAATATATAAGGGATGGGGGAGGGTCAAAACGGGTAGGGGAGGGAACCTCTTGTGCGACTTTAACCGTGGTGTCTTCGACACCACAAAGGCTGATTTTGAGGTCTAAACTGTTCTATCTCCTCTCGTTCCCGAGATATGGCCCGTGAAAGGATAAGGGATGAAATATAATAAATAAATAAATAGAAAAAAGGGGTGGGATGGATACCTCAGTGGTGGTTTCCACCTCGTGGTGTCTACGACACCACTCAAGGTTGAATTTGAGGTCGAAACTTTCCTAGCTCCTCTCGTTCCCAAGATATGGCCCTTTGAATAAATAAATAAAGATAGAAAAAGATACCGCCGGGTAGATCTTCCAGTTGACCTAGCTGGGTCTACTCGGCTCCGATTTTGGCGTGAGTGGGCTCGTTTATTTGGTCTTTTTGAGCTCTTTTTGGTACGTCGGGTTTCAGGATAAGGGATGGGGGAGGGGGTGGGGGTATCCCGGAAGTGTGAGTCTGGGTAAACGATTCTATGGCTTAAGGCCAGGACTTAGCGTGGTTTACCGAAAACAAAATTATTAAAATTAAACTTAACTTAAAAATTTTCTACCCCTAAAACTGATTTAACCCTAGAGGGTTGATATTTTACCCAAAGGTTCGGGTGGTCCCTTATGGTTGAGTATTCAACCAGGGGGGGGGGGTCAGGGGGGGGGGCTTCGAAAAATATGTTATTTTTGGTCTAGGACGCACCGTTTCAGAGTTACAGGCCTTTTTCAGGTTTGGTGCGGTTGGTAAACTGTTTTCCGTTTACTGAAGGTGATTTCTTTTAAAAACTGTTAACCTTAAAATTATTTTGAGAGTGGGCTCTCCTAGGGGAAGGTCCAACAAACGTCTGTGATCTTTAAAAATGGAGCGTCCGCTATAGGGTGTGAGCTGTTGCCTCCTGAAAAATTTTTTTTTAAAAACCGACAACCGCAAATGGCTGTTTTTCGTTCGTCCGATTTCACTTACTTCGGGCTCTGTAACTCTGAAACGGGTTGCCCCCGGAGTCTGGTTCTTAATCCTAATCTTAAACACTAAACTAATCTACTTATACAACTAAGGGTTGAAGCGTTACCGCTGGTCTTCGCAGCTCCAGCGACGTCCAAAGTCTTCCCGGGGGTGCCTGCTCCAAGGGGTGGTGATGACTGTGGAGTGACCTATGTCGGGTTGTAGGGCGGATGTTCCTCCAACTGCTGGCGCCGGTGTGGTTCCTGTACCTGGAACGGTCCAGGAGATATTCCCCTGGGAAGGTAAAAATTTGACCCTGGCGAGCTGGTGGTAAAATGGCCAGGGTACTCGATAGCAAAATAGCTTCTCGTGAGACTCGTGAGAGAACCGATTTTTTGTTATTTTTACGATCCGACGCTCCGTTCCAGGGTTACAACCCCGACAAGGTTATTTGGTAATGGCGTCCCAGGTAGAGGTTCGGAATTAATTGTGTATTAATTCGAGTTCCAGTCCGATCTCCCTGTTCTCTTCAGATTCTGGAAACCGGTGAGATTCCGCTTCGAATCTGTCAAGGTGCCTATTTGTTTCGTGACCTGCTGATTTTTAGCAGGAGGTCAAAGTCATATGTGTGAAACCATTTTCTGAAAATAGGCCTTTCTGACGAATCCAGGGGGTGTAAAAATAATTTTCGACCAGATTAGTCCAAATCGTAGTCTGATCAGCCCTGTCGGATTTTTTCCGGATTTTTTATCGCTATATTTAAGTATGTTTATATTTCTATAGAATTGATTTTAAATTTATAACTTTTAGTTGGCTAGTCTGAAAATTATGAAATTTAGCACTTGTGTTCTTTAATCTACGCACTGTTTTTTAAAATCCAAAAATATATAAGTTACCGATCTAAATTTTGAGTTCTAGGGGGTTGTTTCTTAAAAAGTTTTTTGGTAACCTTAAAGTCCTTGTATCTTCCAGGTAAGTGGTCCGATTTCGCTGATCAAGGTGTCAGGTGAATGGGTACGGCTTCCTGCGCCTATCCCTGTCTCCAGTTTTTCCCTCCGACTGCTGGATCTTGACCTCGTGTCCACGTGGATTTTTCTGATGGTCCTGTAACTCGGCGAGTTTTCACGGGAAAAATCCCAAACTCAGCCAGGATGTGGAGCTTGTCCAGGTGTTCCGAAAGGCAATCCAAAAACACAAGGTCACCGATCAAAATCGAGCAGCGTTTCACTTTTTCACTTTTAGATGTCACTTTTGGGGTTAAAATTTCGGTTTTTCGTCTGTAACTTCGCGAAATTTTCACCGATTTTAAAACTTTTTTCACTAGCCGACGTAACTTTGCAGCGCGCAACTTTTAGCGAAAATTTGGATAATTTTGCTCACTTTGACTATTTTTAAGGATTTTTCGAGCGCGGAGCGGCTTAAAAGTGATCCGATCGCGGCGGGGGGCGCCGTGAGACTGGGTTAGGTTAGGTTAGGTTAGGTTAGGTTAGGTTAGGTTAGGTTAGGTTAGGTTAGGTTAGGTTAGGTTAGGTTAGGTTAGGTTAGGTTAGGTTAGGTTAGGTTAGGTTAGGTTAGGTTAGGTTAGGTTAGGTTAGGTTAGGTTAGGTTAGGTTAGGTTAGGTTAGGTTAGGTTAGGTTAGGTTAGGTTAGGTTAGGTTAGGTTAGGTTAGGTTAGGTTAGGTTAGGTTAGGTTAGGTTAGGTTAGGTTAGGTTAGGTTAGGTTAGGTTAGGTTAGGTTAGGTTAGGTTAGGTTAGGTTAGGTTAGGTTAGGTTAGGTTAGGTTAGGTTAGGTTAGGTTAGGTTAGGTTAGGTTAGGTTAGGTTAGGTTAGGTTAGGTTAGGTTAGGTTAGGTTAGGTTAGGTTAGGTTAGGTTAGGTTAGGTTAGGTTAGGTTAGGTTAGGTTAGGTTAGGTTAGGTTAGGTTAGGTTAGGTTAGGTTAGGTTAGGTTAGGTTAGGTTAGGTTAGGTTAGGTTAGGTTAGGTTAGGTTAGGTTAGGTTAGGTTAGGTTAGGTTAGGTTAGGTTAGGTTAGGTTAGGTTAGGTTAGGTTAGGTTAGGTTAGGTTAGGTTAGGTTAGGTTAGGTTAGGTTAGGTTAGGTTAGGTTAGGTTAGGTTAGGTTAGGTTAGGTTAGGTTAGGTTAGGTTAGGTTAGGTTAGGTTAGGTTAGGTTAGGTTAGGTTAGGTTAGGTTAGGTTAGGTTAGGTTAGGTTAGGTTAGGTTAGGTTAGGTTAGGTTAGGTTAGGTTAGGTTAGGTTAGGTTAGGTTAGGTTAGGTTAGGTTAGGTTAGGTTAGGTTAGGTTAGGTTAGGTTAGGTTAGGTTAGGTTAGGTTAGGTTAGGTTAGGTTAGGTTAGGTTAGGTTAGGTTAGGTTAGGTTAGGTTAGGTTAGGTTAGGTTAGGTTAGGTTAGGTTAGGTTAGGTTAGGTTAGGTTAGGTTAGGTTAGGTTAGGTTAGGTTAGGTTAGGTTAGGTTAGGTTAGGTTAGGTTAGGTTAGGTTAGGTTAGGTTAGGTTAGGTTAGGTTAGGTTAGGTTAGGTTAGGTTAGGTTAGGTTAGGTTAGGTTAGGTTAGGTTAGGTTAGGTTAGGTTAGGTTAGGTTAGGTTAGGTTAGGTTAGGTTAGGTTAGGTTAGGTTAGGTTAGGTTAGGTTAGGTTAGGTTAGGTTAGGTTAGGTTAGGTTAGGTTAGGTTAGGTTAGGTTAGGTTAGGTTAGGTTAGGTTAGGTTAGGTTAGGTTAGGTTAGGTTAGGTTAGGTTAGGTTAGGTTAGGTTAGGTTAGGTTAGGTTAGGTTAGGTTAGGTTAGGTTAGGTTAGGTTAGGTTAGGTTAGGTTAGGTTAGGTTAGGTTAGGTTAGGTTAGGTTAGGTTAGGTTAGGTTAGGTTAGGTTAGGTTAGGTTAGGTTAGGTTAGGTTAGGTTAGGTTAGGTTAGGTTAGGTTAGGTTAGGTTAGGTTAGGTTAGGTTAGGTTAGGTTAGGTTAGGTTAGGTTAGGTTAGGTTAGGTTAGGTTAGGTTAGGTTAGGTTAGGTTAGGTTAGGTTAGGTTAGGTTAGGTTAGGTTAGGTTAGGTTAGGTTAGGTTAGGTTAGGTTAGGTTAGGTTAGGTTAGGTTAGGTTAGGTTAGGTTAGGTTAGGTTAGGTTAGGTTAGGTTAGGTTAGGTTAGGTTAGGTTAGGTTAGGTTAGGTTAGGTTAGGTTAGGTTAGGTTAGGTTAGGTTAGGTTAGGTTAGGTTAGGTTAGGTTAGGTTAGGTTAGGTTAGGTTAGGTTAGGTTAGGTTAGGTTAGGTTAGGTTAGGTTAGGTTAGGTTAGGTTAGGTTAGGTTAGGTTAGGTTAGGTTAGGTTAGGTTAGGTTAGGTTAGGTTAGGTTAGGTTAGGTTAGGTTAGGTTAGGTTAGGTTAGGTTAGGTTAGGTTAGGTTAGGTTAGGTTAGGTTAGGTTAGGTTAGGTTAGGTTAGGTTAGGTTAGGTTAGGTTAGGTTAGGTTAGGTTAGGTTAGGTTAGGTTAGGTTAGGTTAGGTTAGGTTAGGTTAGGTTAGGTTAGGTTAGGTTAGGTTAGGTTAGGTTAGGTTAGGTTAGGTTAGGTTAGGTTAGGTTAGGTTAGGTTAGGTTAGGTTAGGTTAGGTTAGGTTAGGTTAGGTTAGGTTAGGTTAGGTTAGGTTAGGTTAGGTTAGGTTAGGTTAGGTTAGGTTAGGTTAGGTTAGGTTAGGTTAGGTTAGGTTAGGTTAGGTTAGGTTAGGTTAGGTTAGGTTAGGTTAGGTTAGGTTAGGTTAGGTTAGGTTAGGTTAGGTTAGGTTAGGTTAGGTTAGGTTAGGTTAGGTTAGGTTAGGTTAGGTTAGGTTAGGTTAGGTTAGGTTAGGTTAGGTTAGGTTAGGTTAGGTTAGGTTAGGTTAGGTTAGGTTAGGTTAGGTTAGGTTAGGTTAGGTTAGGTTAGGTTAGGTTAGGTTAGGTTAGGTTAGGTTAGGTTAGGTTAGGTTAGGTTAGGTTAGGTTAGGTTAGGTTAGGTTAGGTTAGGTTAGGTTAGGTTAGGTTAGGTTAGGTTAGGTTAGGTTAGGTTAGGTTAGGTTAGGTTAGGTTAGGTTAGGTTAGGTTAGGTTAGGTTAGGTTAGGTTAGGTTAGGTTAGGTTAGGTTAGGTTAGGTTAGGTTAGGTTAGGTTAGGTTAGGTTAGGTTAGGTTAGGTTAGGTTAGGTTAGGTTAGGTTAGGTTAGGTTAGGTTAGGTTAGGTTAGGTTAGGTTAGGTTAGGTTAGGTTAGGTTAGGTTAGGTTAGGTTAGGTTAGGTTAGGTTAGGTTAGGTTAGGTTAGGTTAGGTTAGGTTAGGTTAGGTTAGGTTAGGTTAGGTTAGGTTAGGTTAGGTTAGGTTAGGTTAGGTTAGGTTAGGTTAGGTTAGGTTAGGTTAGGTTAGGTTAGGTTAGGTTAGGTTAGGTTAGGTTAGGTTAGGTTAGGTTAGGTTAGGTTAGGTTAGGTTAGGTTAGGTTAGGTTAGGTTAGGTTAGGTTAGGTTAGGTTAGGTTAGGTTAGGTTAGGTTAGGTTAGGTTAGGTTAGGTTAGGTTAGGTTAGGTTAGGTTAGGTTAGGTTAGGTTAGGTTAGGTTAGGTTAGGTTAGGTTAGGTTAGGTTAGGTTAGGTTAGGTTAGGTTAGGTTAGGTTAGGTTAGGTTAGGTTAGGTTAGGTTAGGTTAGGTTAGGTTAGGTTAGGTTAGGTTAGGTTAGGTTAGGTTAGGTTAGGTTAGGTTAGGTTAGGTTAGGTTAGGTTAGGTTAGGTTAGGTTAGGTTAGGTTAGGTTAGGTTAGGTTAGGTTAGGTTAGGTTAGGTTAGGTTAGGTTAGGTTAGGTTAGGTTAGGTTAGGTTAGGTTAGGTTAGGTTAGGTTAGGTTAGGTTAGGTTAGGTTAGGTTAGGTTAGGTTAGGTTAGGTTAGGTTAGGTTAGGTTAGGTTAGGTTAGGTTAGGTTAGGTTAGGTTAGGTTAGGTTAGGTTAGGTTAGGTTAGGTTAGGTTAGGTTAGGTTAGGTTAGGTTAGGTTAGGTTAGGTTAGGTTAGGTTAGGTTAGGTTAGGTTAGGTTAGGTTAGGTTAGGTTAGGTTAGGTTAGGTTAGGTTAGGTTAGGTTAGGTTAGGTTAGGTTAGGTTAGGTTAGGTTAGGTTAGGTTAGGTTAGGTTAGGTTAGGTTAGGTTAGGTTAGGTTAGGTTAGGTTAGGTTAGGTTAGGTTAGGTTAGGTTAGGTTAGGTTAGGTTAGGTTAGGTTAGGTTAGGTTAGGTTAGGTTAGGTTAGGTTAGGTTAGGTTAGGTTAGGTTAGGTTAGGTTAGGTTAGGTTAGGTTAGGTTAGGTTAGGTTAGGTTAGGTTAGGTTAGGTTAGGTTAGGTTAGGTTAGGTTAGGTTAGGTTAGGTTAGGTTAGGTTAGGTTAGGTTAGGTTAGGTTAGGTTAGGTTAGGTTAGGTTAGGTTAGGTTAGGTTAGGTTAGGTTAGGTTAGGTTAGGTTAGGTTAGGTTAGGTTAGGTTAGGTTAGGTTAGGTTAGGTTAGGTTAGGTTAGGTTAGGTTAGGTTAGGTTAGG